>JAJLRJ010000014.1:12133008-12193008 GCA_024195265.1 Dendrophyllia cribrosa | reverse complement strand
TTCTCATTTTTGAAGGATCGTCGGCAACGCAGCAAAAGTGAAAGCAATTTAGGCCCGATGTGCTTTTCACATGATGACATGGGCCCGTTGCAAGAAAATGGAGCAGCGAAACACAGCGCGAAAAAACTTTTCCGGCGAAGCAGCGAGAACCTAGCAGGCTCAACAACGCTTCGTCGCCAAAGAAGCGGGGATGAGTGCTCCTATTCTCTCTCAAACAGCTCCGCCACTGCTACTGCAAGAAGAAGTCATTCCACGCGTATCGTTGGTAGAAGTAATTCACGTAGCACGGCGTCATGTAGCTCAGCATCTCGTGGTTCAAGTCCTACTCACTCATCCCACGAAAAATGCTCTGCTTGTGATTTTGACGTTTTAATTGTGGCTGAAGGCCCTGGCTGTACGGTCCCACACAAGGAGAAAAACACTAATTTTTCGTTCAACGAAAGATTAATAAATTAAAAATGACGATCATTGTTGATATAAAATTGTCAATCAAAGTGTCAGAAGGTCGACGGCCGTTAACTGTTTGCCGTGACGAAAACGAATGTAACGTAACACGATCTGGACAAATTTTAATGCAAGGGTCACGTCTTGTCATTGTTGGGTGGAAAATTTACTGAAGAAAGCGTGTGATTACTGGCTTTCGTCGGACGTTTTCGTAGGTCCCCTAAAATAATGTTTTCAACCCTCCAAAAAGAGGACTAGTTTTTAGCAAAAAATTCTTCTCGAGGCGACCAACATTTTCACCATTTGCTGAAATTCAAACTGGCTTAAATTAAGGTGACTGGTCGCGGCGACTAGTTATGGCAATCACCTGGTGTGTACCTGACTCGTCCCCAGTCGTCTTTCTAGGCAAGACGCGGGAGACGCGCATAGGGGATACACGAGGAACGAGAGAAGCGCTCTTTAGATTCAAGATCAAGAAAGATGGAGATTGTATATACTGCGAAGAAATGGATTCTAGAGATCATATGTTAATTAACTGTCACTTCACAAAGTCTTTTAAGGTGTTGCAGTGGTTTAATTCAACCAACAATTCCTCCTTCACACTCACGACTGAAGATGTTTTATTTGGCCTATTCAGTGCATCTGATGACTTAAAGAGAAAACTAAATTACACCCTCCTCTTTATGTTTTACTATATTTATAAAAGAAACTCCAGAACGATTCATTATCAATTTTAGACTTTATAAATAAAATCATTTATAAATATAAATTATTTAAGTATATATCAAACAGCTATCTTACAGTTCTTCTCTTTCTTTCTGTATATGTTTAGTTTTGTTAATGGTTTAGGAAAAGATTATTTCGCTTTTACATTAATTTATTCCAAAGCCCGTTGCCACTGTGTTAGTGTATTGTATGTATTATCTTGTAAATAGTGTTAAGTTTTACGTGGTTAGTGCCAAGATTGTAAGAAGTGAACTGTTAATAGTATATTCTTGGTATTATTGATGTAGTATATTGTATTGAAAGTAGTGTAATATTAGTGTTTTTAGGGAAAAAATCGAAAATTGATACCCTTTTTAAGGCCCAAAAACCAAAAAATTACACCCTATTAAAGGGAAAGATGATAACTCAGAATTGTGTGTACAGGTCGTTTATTTAGTTTCTGTAAGCACTGAGCATAGTTTAGTTTACACATACCAAATCTTTTTTGTTAAGCTGGGCGGTTGAGGCATTTAGGTACTGCAATTTAGCTAATAAGCTTACAATAGCCCAATTTCGATATATTAAAATTCAACTTGAAACAAAAGACATCACTACAAGGCTTAGGGGAATGATAGTAGGGATTTATATGGTTTATTCCCCTAAGCCTCGTAGTGATGTCTTTTGTTTGGAGGATCACAATACCAAAAAGGATACCCTGTTTAAGGACTGAGCACCTCAAAAACCCTACCCTTTGGGAGTGGCACATACCTATGTAGCTTATATATAGGAGTATGCCCCACACCCTCCTCCCCCAGGAGTATCAACCAATCATAAAGCCCAAACCAGACCATTCCTGCAACAAGTTACCTTATGTGTACTGCTCATGAGACTAGTCGGCTCGTTTCCATGAGAAAAACTAGTGAGGCACACTAACGTGACGTGAAGCATTTTTCTACCAGGAAGATTATAAAATATGTTGACCAGGCTAACCATCATGGTGTTAGCTGCATGACCGCCAGAATTATGTTTCATCAGATTCATCACTTATTGGCGTTGATCCTAATTTAAGGACGTTTGCACTAATTGTTTATGCGCATCCTTACTGCGCACGCAATTCATGTCGCAACGCCATGCTTCGTCATGCACGAGCGCGCGTGCAAGAGAAGACAATCTAGGACATAAGGGGCTGATAGCAGTTGCGTTAACTTTGCTTAGATTTAACTCGCTTGGATGGTCGGTGACCCCCAATTTTTTTTCATAGATAATTTTCTTTGCCAATTCTCGACAGATTGTGAGAAAATGAACAAAAAATCAATGTAGGAAGTTTAATTTTTTTTCATTTTTCTACCCGCGCGCCATCGAATCCTGCCAACTTGTGGCTGTCAGAGTTTGCAAATGCTGTCGTTGAAAGATGAAATTTACTTAAAGAAACGTCACCAGTCGAATAAATTAGCTGAACAGACCTACTAGCATAAAATTTGGGAAAGAAAGTTGCATTTTAGATATTCATTTGCAATATTTTTAGACTAACAGACATTCGGATCACATCCCGTAAGGAAGACCAATTTTTCAAAATTAGGGTCGCCTTTCAGATAGCATATCTCAGAAACGAAGTCGGTGACCTCCTCATTTTTTTGCATTTCTGACACGAGTAACTCATTACCTAGCTGTAGCAAAAGTTTTATAAAAAAATCAATGTTAGAAGATTTTCGCGCGAACGTCCTTAAGGTAATTCCTTAGTATTGCATTGCACATCGTGTTCTGCGCATAATTTCTTGCGTCATCAGCGCGCGCACGAGTGCGCGCACAGTCCGAACCAGTAAGGTTTCCTTTGAGGATAAGTTGACCAAATTAATAAGAGATTGTTTTCTCCTAAACGAGCACGGTGACCCCTATTTTTTACTGATGTCATTTACTCGTAATTGGACTATAAATAACATATTTTAAGCAGAAAAAAAGTTCAGTGGTAGAACTTGTTTTAATTCTGTGTAAATTGCATGAAAACCTGTATTTGGAGCCAACAAGGAGTATGTGCTGATGACGAAGCGGTCCGATTTCCTTGCAAAATTTGCAAGACCGGTCAATTTGAAATGACTTTCCTGAAAGAATGTTGCAAAATCAAATAAACAGTGTTAAAATTTCAATAATAATCATAGTTTTCTGCAGGCAATAAGAATCCATTTCTCAATCTTCGAGTTTCGAACATTCCTCGCGCAATTATAAAAAGTCGCTTTAAATAACGGGAGTACAGTGTAAAAACAAGCACGGTGACACCCTCTTTTTATTGCATTTTTCGAATGCCCTAAGCATGGTTATCAATCGTACCAAGTTTGAAAAAAAGTTAAGTATAAGATCCTTTTCAAGGGAATTAAGCTTACCTTAAACCATATTTAATAAAGTGCAATGGTTATGAAACCTGAGAAATGTCTTTGTTCGATGTTTTTTATATCGTTTTTCGGCCTTGACCGTGCACAACACAGTAGATGTTGAAGTTTTGTTCGAGCAACTGACCAATAGAAATGGTTCTGTAAGTTATTCAGTCGTAGCGTGTGATCAAAAAACAAAAGATGTGCACGGTCAAGTACGGTGCCACATAAATTGTAGCTCCTTTGTTATCGCCATTGAAGTCTGAAAGGTTTCATATCCTGAGTCCCTCGATTAACTATGTTTTAACTTATATTTATGCGCGGGTTGCCAATTTGCGTCAGGTTTTATTTATCACTGAACAACAAAAGAATTCTGTTTTGTGGAAAGCGCTTGAGCGCCCAGAAAGAAGAGAATTTCCCAGAAATACCTGGAGATTTGAACTCATAAGACTTATAAATTTAAGCTTACAGACCACGTGTATACGTAATTGTAGCATTAAACACGATAAGTTACCTCGTACCTTATGTTATTGACGTAAAGTTCTTCTTTAGCTGCCTTATCCTGAAAAGTTCAACACAGGCCATGGACCAGATGGACGTCGAAGTCGAAAAGCCCGCCATCTTGCCATGTTATCTCTATGTGCGCATTACACAACGGAAAAGGGTCTTCACGAAAAGCCGCATATCATCTTTACTGCAGGCACAGGCATATCATTCCCTTAAGATGATTCCTCAGAAATAAAAGTTGTCGAACGATTTTTTTAAAATTTTCCCTCACAGCTCCCTACCATAAGTTGTTTCGAAAAATTCAATAAGAAAGATAGGTCACCATGCTCGGTAAAGAGATATGATGGACCAATGTTGCCCCATTTATGCCTATAGCAATACCGATCACGCACGTCATTATTTGATCGGTTCATGTTTCTTTTCCCGGTAACCCGTGAAAGCAAAGTTTACAATTCTTCAAAAAAACTCGATAGGTTAAAGTCTCCACCATATGGGAACACTTTGAAATAAAAGTTATAAAAGAGTCACACATTTTCAAATGACACGGACTCAAAACATTCCTCGCGTCCATGTTTTCAACTTCATCAATTTGCTCCCACGAGTAACTGATTTGAGAACGTTTTTAGCGATATCTTTTTTTCCTGTGGAGAATTTTTTTTTAACTTTTTTAACTTAAAAAGCATTAATTTAACATCAAAATGATGGAATAAAAAATATAGGTCACCATGCTCGTTAGATAGAAAAAGACAGTCGTAAATGATTTTCTTTTTCTCTCTAGATCTTGAAACAAAATTTAATTTTTTTTTTCACTGATGATTTTATGAAGCGCCCATTTTTATGCCTGGTGAGGTTTCCGGCCAAAAAAGCAGCCATGTTTTAATGCTGCCGATGTTGCGAATTACGTGTGTTATGCGCAGTACAGGATGCGCAGTACAGGATGCGCAGTGCAATACTGAGGAATCACCTTAAAAACGAACGATATTCTTCAGCCCAGTTAAAGTCTTAAAAATCTGGGCCCAGTTGTTCGAAAGCCGGTTGACGCTAACCCAGGATTAAATCTTATTCTCTTGTTAGAAGTGTTTTAAAAAGCTAATTATAAGTTACACGCGAAGACAAGTCAGAAACAAAACTAAAGAGCAAAAATACTTTGAAAAAATCTCCATTGATTAATTATTCTAGTGGAATCAAAATTGATGCTAACTCTGGGTTACCTTACCCGCGCTTTGAACAACTCGGCCCTGCAGGAACAAATCGCAACCGCCACAATAAGCCTGTAGTTCGTCTCAAGATCGCAATATAGTAACACACCACTCAAACAGAGGTTAGACAGCCCCTAAGTAAGGACTAGGCCTGCAGAGCTGGCGTTTTTTGGTAGACGAATGCAAAACGTCGGTAGCCTTTCAGCCTGACTCTCACATCCTTGGTCGCGTCCTTTGACTCGTCCCAATCCGAAACTCCCCCGGGGGAGGTCGTCGAAAAACACCCTAAAAGGAACCAGAATCTCCGTGATAGACGTGGCTCAAATTTATCTTTACCCTTAAGGTGGCTGGTACCAGTTTTCAGCTTTTTGACGGTTGTAACTTTGAAAGAATAGAACAAAAAGACAGATCAAGGCCACTGTAACATTTTTGTAGAGTTGAACTATATAATGTATAGTTGACCAAAAGTAAGTGTTATTTCTTCATTAGCGGTTTCCATGGCAACGTTTCCAAAGGATTATTCAGCCCTACTTTTTAGCTTGTGGCATTAATAGTTAGAAAATTAACCCGGTGACCCCCTGTTTTTTTTTTAGTAATAGCATTTGGCATTTGAAAAGGAAATGCACAATGATTTTAAAAAAATTCTACGGAGCGGAATTTTTGTAAATTTGGATAAAGACAATTTTCACGCAGTGCAAATTTCCTTCCGTAGAATTTTTTAATTTTTGGTCTGACGTTTCCTCTCAATAATTATATTACATTGAAACAATAAAAAGTGGGAGTCACCGGACTTGTTTTTATGTAAAAGCCTTCGTGAGTTTAGCAATTCCCACGCGCGTCTTCGCGCATTCAAAAAATCCGGATTCTATAAGATCAACAGTTGCTCATGATCTGTTCTGACTACCGCTGACTGTTGCGTGTGCTCGCGCGGGCAGCTACTGTTTGGAGTCAGTTAAGGATACAATGTACGCGATTTGCCTCCGATCTGGTGTTTGAAGTTGTTTACTGCTTAGAAGATCATTTAGTAGCCGTAAAAGACAGCTTTCTGGACTCACCTTTAGGGATTTTATCACAACTTCTGGCTAGATAAGCCATGTCTTTGTCAAATAGCATCAAGCGAAAGTTTGGCTTGCAGAACACGTGTCGGTCGGTGCTTCAGAATGAAAACATTTCGATACTTCTAAATTGTAAAATGACTAAAATGTTTCAGCTTCTTTATGTGAGATTTTCTCGGGATTTGTCCTTATTCTTCACGGTTGTTTTCGTCGCAGTGTTTAACGATGACGGCCAATATCTTCTTCGGATATATATCTTTCCGTTCGTTCATTCTCGGTTTGCGATTTTTAGTTTATAGGCTGTTCGTGTCATTTACTTTTTAAAAAACAACGACTCAATGTTTTTTTTTCTCCGCGTTCGGCCGTTTAGTGAATGAAAATGAATGCTATTTACGGATGGCTCAGCATCTTTTAATCTTCAGCCGATATTGTGAGCATCTGCAATCGAAAACATGGCTTGTAGTTTCTGTTTGACAATTCATGTCTGCACTTTTTTGCCCACTGAATCACGGCATCAAAGCTCAAATCATCTTCAATGCCTGGACACTCTGAGGTAAAAGACTAGTTTTACCATATAAATAAACTATATAGATTGATATCAATCAGCTCAGGCACGTAGGGCCAGCTGTGGTACCACGGTTTGAAACATGCGGTAGAGAATTTACCGAATTTATTTGCAAATAAATCTTCAATTTCATTGTAAGTTGAACTGTCTCTCGTACGCATATTTATTACTTCGGGAGTGTTTTGTTATAAATTAATCTCTCTACCGGGTCTGTTCACTGTGCTCCTGACGAGAATGACAGACCTTCCAAAAAGATAAAATTTTCCACATTATCAATCTATGTTGTCTGTTATTAAAATAAGTTTTTAGTGAGCTCACTAAAGTAAAGTACATGTTTATGAATTTTAATGTTTAGGTACAACTGATATTATTTCAAAATCCAAATTTGTCACCAAACTGTTCCGTTTTTGTTCGAGTTTTTGCTGTCTTCTGTTCGTCCAGTTAAGTTTTAATTCTTCGATTTTATTTTTAAGTTGGACTTTTTGGTGTTTTTTTCGGTGTGACACAAACGAATAACCTCGCCCATTTATAGTCCCAAAAATTTTATAAATAAAAGTTTACAACAGGTATTAAAACATTTGGGGTCAAAATCTAATGCTCTACTGTTTTAATTTAAATGATAGCATATGTCGCATTTTAAGGTTTCTTTCTTTGCTACAATTCTTTTTCGTCTAACATAAAGGATTCGTTTAGTCCTCTCTTTCGCTTGCTGGTTTTTGCGTTCGGTTGTCGGTCATCTTGTCGTTCGATGATTCATAGATTCAGTTCATTCTCGGTTTGCGATTTTTAGTTGGGCTGTTTGTGTCTTACTTTTTAAAAAACGTAGTCTTGTTTATCCTAGTCTCTCTCGCCTGCATACGTAGTGGCCATTGAGCACACAAAATACGAACCATAGAATGTGGCCAAGACCATCAAGCGAGATAATTTGTGGTGGTTTGTCATTTCTTCAATTTTATGACCATTTTGCGAGTCCTTGTACTCCCAATCCTCGTCACGATCGATCGCAGTTTTGCCTTTGAAACTTGAGTATTGAACTCCGGAAGCAATTTGTCTTGAATGTAAGGAATTAACTAAGGTCGTACTAGTAGATACAGTCTCGGATATACGCGAATTTCGTTTAAAACAGGACAAAAGTAACCTACTGTAGCACGAAAAAAGCCGCGCGCCGCCATATTTGTTTTGATTTTTCGACTCTTTCGCGCGTGTTTCTCGCGCGTGACGTAATAGTGACCTGCTCCCGCGCGAGGAAACTGGTACCAGCCACCTTAAGAGGTACCAATTTTAAACAACACGAGACATATTCTGTCATATGTTTCGACTTATTACCCTAAAGGTACCGAGATAATTCTAACCGTGGTCATTTTAGATTTCAACATCCTATTTATCCTAAGCGGTACCAATCTACAAATTTTGACCCCTAAAAGGTGCACGAACACCCCCATCATTTTCATATCGGAGTAACCCCACGGTCCCCAAACCCCTCCCACCCGGAACCTTCCCGTACATATCACAACCCAGATAACAGTCGCGTAGAGACTGAAAGACCTGGCTTACTCTCGTCTTCCTGGAAACAAGATAAATGTCATTATTATTCGATATAGCATTCTACACTGCAAATACGCAGCAAAACGAGTGCAAATATGACACGTTATTACACTCTTCTGACCGCGCGCTAGGAAAAACAGCTTCAGAACCGTAGTTTTATGAGATTACTGTCGTATAATAAACAGTTTATTCAGCGAAAAGTTGTGTAATACGGCTCGAAAAAATGACTGACTCATAAAAATACTCAGCCGTATTACACAACTTCACGCTGAATAACCTCTATTTATTATTCGACAGCATTTTAGAGCACGAATACGCACAAAAACAAGTGCAAACATGGTTTTGTATTTTTGCTCTTCAGTTCTTATTTTTTCGAGCCTTTAACTTCGCACTGAATAACCTCTATTGATCGTATTATAAAAGACCTATAAGTAAGTTTTAGTGGGTTTAAAAGTGCAAAGCTACTTCAACAAATCATTTTCAATTTATTCTCATTCCGGAACATGGCCAATCAAAAGCACAAAGACTGTTGCTTTTGACAAAAGAAAATGTCTGTATTTGTAGAAAAAATGACACCCCCTTCGTATGATACACAAGAAACGTCAGACAAACTTTGTTTGCCAATACTGTTTATTTATTTAAACTTTTAACATGTCATTATTTGTTTTCTTTCACCTATCAAATTAATTTATAAATAAATACCTAAGTTATGGTCTACTATTATAGTCAATGTATTTCGTTCCATTTTTGTAAATAGCGTATTTACATCTTTGTTATAGCCTTTTATATAGTTTGGCTGGTTCGATAAAATGTTTCACCTATGTCCAATAAGTTAATAAATTAAATGAACGACTGAGTATATGATTGAATGAAATGACCACCTACAAAATGTAATTATTATTTAAATCCCTTCTTCTTACAATCATCTGCGAGTTGTGGATGAAATCCGCAAGTGGAAAAGTGGCACTATCAATTATGCTTTACAAAATGGTTCTAAATCCTAGTGTGACCATTCAAATTCAAGCTATTGAGGAGTAATTTGCTTAGCTGTTTATTATGTTGTAAAAGGTGGTTCTAACTTTTGAGTTTGTGGATGAAATCCTAAAGTGTGACCATTCAAATGAAAGCTGTTGAGCAGTTCTTTCCTGTGGTGCTGTTTATTGTTCTGTTCAAGATGTGTTCTAGCCTGCCTTGCTATGAAGGAAGATATAGGACTGAGGCGTCTGTGCGTAGGATAGATGTGTTCTTACTTTCGAGTATGTATGTAAAATACTTATGAATGCGACCATCGAGATACAGGCTGCTCGGAAGTACTTTCCTGTGGTGTTGTTTACTATGCCGTACAGTAACAGGTCGTTTACCATTGTTCCAAATTTTTGTATTCGTGCTTCACCACTTTTAGTAGGTAAAGGTAGTTCTATAAGAAATACATAAATAATAGTATCCTTGGTGACCGGACTTAATACTTTGTTACGTAAATAATTGAGTGTGAATGTGTTCGATTACGGATGTAATAAATAATGGGATTTAGTTAAAACATCAAAGCTGTAGTATTGCTTAGCAATCTAAGGTTAAAGTTGTAGTACCGGACAGAGAAGTCAGAGTAGAATGCATTTGCACGCGAACCGCAAAAGATCCACAAAATGAATTCAAGAATGTACCTGGAATTCATTCTGTGAATCTCGTGTTTTTGACGGGTTTGCGGTTTGCATGCAAATATATTCTGCTTGAAGTTCTCTGTTAGGTTACTTCTGTCCGATACTGTAGCTATGCATTAAGAATGAAAAAGGTGAAAAAACGAAGAAAGCGCGCGGACAATAATGTAAACTACGTATGTACGTTCTTCCAAAAACTGAAACCTTATTTTTTTTTCTTATTTTAGTCATATTTGACTTTTTTTAAAATCAGAGTACAATATTTCGTCACGAAATGCAAAGCGACTGGTTTCTTCTCTCCTCTTGTGCATGCATTTCCGTTTGTCCACCGCTGGCCACACGTACTGTTTGCGTTCGGGAGGATGCCACTGACCAGCACTTTCCGCTGATTAGTTTACACAGGACGCCACTTGAACCTGCACCACAGTCGCAGAAGAATCTGAGGAATAAAGAATGAAACTATTTAGTCTCACTTGCAAAAAATGTAATGAATTTCCAAGAAGTTACTTGTTTTAAACTCGTGAATACGCGAAGCGTTGAACGAGTTATGCAAAATGTAACTCGGTCGATCGGCTGTAAACATTGAGTTCGTGGTATGTAATGATCACCTGCCTTACCCATGGGGACGGCGTAGAGAGGGGAGGGTCGGTAGAGCAAAACGCCCAGGAGAGGGGAGGGTCCGAAGGTTGTTTCGTATTCAGGGGTTAGCTCATTGGAGCCTTGGAGTTGGAAAGCCGGGCGAAAAATGAAATTTTCCACCCTAAGTGCGTCTTTAACCAGGGAACAGGGATGAAGAGGGAATCATGCTACAGGTGCATATGAAGGCCGGTTTCCATCTGGTGGCCAAAGATCGCAGACGGTCACTACATCACTGGACAAAAACTCTACTATCATACCACAGGCGTTTACCATCTTCTGTTTGTGAATTGTGTGGTGTTCTATGCATCTGTAATGGCCGTTCGGGCTCTTAAACTGACGAAAAATGACGTAAAAACTCTTTAAACCACTGCTAAGTTGTTTAACTTTGTTTTCCTGTGTTTATTTTGGTGATGCAAGGCTTGCGAAAGCGGTATTTTCAAAAGAACGGTTCGACTCGCTCAGATAAAACAACCGATTTTGCGTTACTGTCACGCCTTACCTGTCACGCCTAACGAACTCAACGTCGTGTCCGTCATGACAGCCTTGCACGCAACTGACACAGATGGCGTAACCGTCCGCTGTACCACAAGTGGTGCATCTAAAAAAGAAAACAGAGAACATATGTTTATTTTCTCCTTACAATAACGATATACTGTCAAGCAAACAGGTGATGAGAATAAAGACAGTGAACAAGCCGGGGATGATGTATTGATGTACAACTAAATTCTCAAACTATTATAAAGAAATGTGTGGAAATTGATAAGGAGATTTCAGATTTTAAGCTCGAGTCTCCGTCAGATTTTTTTGTTTTGGAAGTCTGAAACAGTGACAAAAAAGCACAGAGAACAAACAGAAGCTGACAGGCAGTTTGTAGTTTAGCATAAATGCGTGTGAAAGCGCGAAGCTTAAGGCTTAAGGGCTTTAGAACAAAGATTCGAGAAAGTGTGAATACGGGACTAGCGAGAGCGCGAGGCTTGCAAAAGAGTGTCAGTGCTTGCAAATTTCATTAAAAATGATATGCTGTTTTAGCACGTGGACGCTTATGAAAGGTTCAACTTTATGGTTTGTTTTGGCTTCCTGATGCAAATTTCAAAATTCACGTGTCACGCGTTTACCAACTCACCTGTAGAAGTCGTGCATAGGGTAACACGTGTTGCCCGAGACCTGAAAAAGACAGCGACAAGACTCGATAGCTTTCTCCACCTCGCGCCTGTTGCCATGTACCTTGTTATCTAAGGGAGGGAAGGGTGATAATTTATCAGTACGACAAAACAACAACGATTAAATGGAAGGGTGGGGTGGGTTGGAAAAACTATACTTACTGCTGAGTTGAGGTTTAACACCGGTGGCAAGACAAATCCCGTCAAACCGGTTATTGAACACTTCGTTTTCCTCTAGAACACCACCTGGAAAAAATCGATTGGTAAGCAGTTAGGATTATATATAAGGGGCCTGGCTATTAAAAATAACGGACGTAACATGCTTTGACTGAAGGGTGTGTGGTGTAAAGGATGAAGGAGGAAGGAAGGGTTAGGTAAAGTCAAATAAATAAGAGTCAAGGGAGGGGTGGCTTACCCGCACTGTTTGTTATCTCAATTCCTGCAGCACCGCCATCGAATATACGGTTACTCTTCAACACTGGAAAACTGGCTGTACTGATCAGCACTCCTGTGAAGAAAGTACAACGGTCAGTGGACGATAATTTCAATCGAATACGCACGTCAAAACAAAACAGAGACACTCGTGACAGCTTGTTTCCAAAAGGTTTTTTGTTGACCTTCATGTAATATATCAAACACGAGGAAGCGTGTTTCATCAAGATATTGAAACAACGAGAAGTGAGTTGAAAAAAAACGAGGCGCAACCGAGTTTTTGTTAGCCAACTTCAAGGTTTTTTAATACACGATGAAAGGCTTAGATCTCATGTATGTACCCACCACGGTTTTACATTGAATTCTCTTTGTTTGTGATCTATTATTTCCGTGTAGTCTATTGTTTAGTCTTTGTGGTGGGTATATACATGAGATCTCTGCCCGATGAAACACTCTCTTGAGTGTTTGATATAGCTTCTCAAACTGATCGTTAATGCTAATTATGATCGGGTTTCCAAATCACCGTCACGCTTATGATTTTCATTGTTCAAATGTGGTGAATTATTGATAAACTGCATTTGCCGAACTCTTTCTGGGAACGAAAACGCGCATCAGGCAATCACAGCGCAGGGGTTATCTTAGCTTATCTAATTTACTTTTCGTTGTAAGACTCAGTTTATTTCTTTATCTACCAATTTATTTATCTCCGTATTTTATTTGTAATGTGATTTCTTATTTATTTATTTCTAAAAGCACCCGCCTCGATTAGCTTGATGCTACCTGCGGGTGCCTACAATTTTGAAAATAATGTATTTGTCTAATAAAGATTGAAGATTGATTGAAAGCGAAGATGTTGGGATTTCTTTAAGTACTATACAGGAATATGGAATAGAATAGAATGTAGACAAAGAAATAATTAAATCTAAGTGGGCTCACCTGTAAGAGCATTCCTAAAGATGTCGTTATTCTCCAAAACACCTACAATAAAAATGTAATTGGTCAGTGAGACCTTTGTGTCATTGTGTCACCCGATTCGTCGTCTATAGTTCCGTAAAATTATGCATGAACACGCGATTAGTTGTAAAACACGTGCTTATGGTCACCAATATTAACTAGACTTTGTGATCGTTTTCCTGTGCATGTTGCCGTTTGAATGTTTTTCTTGAACTCTGAACAGTCCATTACGTTTGTTTTAATTGGCCAGATAAAATTAATTCGGCTTTGGTTTCGCAACAGCAATAGACCAATTTCGATATATTAAAATTCATACTTGGCTCCGAGGCTTGGGGGAATAAAACAAAAGAAATGAATAATTCAACGCTGAACCTCATTCAATGTCATTTCTTTTGTTTTATTTCCCCAAGCCTCGGAGCGAAGTATGAATTTTAATATATCGAAATTGGTCTGCAGATGGTTTTCACTCACGTGACCTTCAGTCCTGTGGGACTCAAATGACAAAGGCCATGGCGGCCATGTTGGTGCACATAACAAAAGAAGTTCATTAAAATTCTTTTGTAGGTGTGCACCAACATGGCCGCCGTGACGTAACGTGAAAACCACCTATTGCCAAAATGCATTAAAGCGGTTTTCAATCCTCGGTAGGAAAAAAGATGGCGACTGGTACATTTACCCATAATTCTTAGCGCATAAAAACCTTAACAACGTTCATAAAAATGTAAAGAAAAGTTATAAAATCTTCAAACCTAGTCTACACATTGTCCTTAGTACGGGAACAAATATTGTAAAAATTTGGCTTTCTTTGTGCCTTATGTGCTGTGTTAGGTCCGCAAGGTATTGTGGTAAAATGGACAGCCGCCATCTTTTTTCCTACGGTGGATTGAGTTTTGTTCAAATCAAAACCAAAGCAATCACTCTGATTGGTCAATCACAACAGATGCGTACAATCAAATAAACCAAATGAACGCGTGCGAACAAGACACGATTGGTTTTGGTTTTACTTCTGATTGATTGATAAAGTGGCGCGATATTTTTTAGCCAATCACAAAGCGTAGCAATGCAAAACCAAAGCAATCGTGAAATTACTTTCGACACTCAATTGAAAACCGCTCTAAGGTTTTGAAACACGTGTTGGGTTTATTCTAGTTTGTTCTGTATGATACTACCAACCTTTTCCACAGTTGAACACACAAATTCCGCCTTCACGGCCGTGATGGATTTTGTTTCTGCGGAGGACTGGGTTACTCTCTGTCTTGATCCAGACCCCCGCCATCGCATTGTCAAAAATCTCGTTCTCTTCCAGCAAACCGAGGCCTGGGGTAAAGAAGGGAGCAATCAAAAGAAACGAACATCACATAACTTTAACTTTGTACAAAAACAGATGGTTTTTGTACAAAGTTACCAAATTCATTCACAATGGTCACCAACCGAATAGACAACAAGAAGTAAACGATACCGACCAACGTAGCATGGTTATTCTGCCCTACGCCAAAGGATTCTCCGAGAGAATCGCAAGAGTTCTTCGAAGCTTCAACATCAAAGTCGCTCATAAGCCTATTCGGACAATCTCAAACATACTTAAAAAGCCAAAAGACAAGATCGAGAAAGAGGCCACCAGAGGAATCGTGTATAAGATCAAATGTAAAGATTGTGATTGTGTTTACATTGGTCAGACATCGCGCGCGCTAAAATCACGCGTGAAAGAGCACGCAAAGGCTATAGCAACATTGGATAAAAACTCTTTGTTGGCCAAACACCACATGCTCCACAGCCACCAAATAGATTTGACGAGTGTCGAAATTGTTGACAGATCATCGGCATGGCGACAAAGACTAATTCTTGAAGCTTGGCATTCCGTGCGTAACACGAACGCTATAAACGAACACATAGCGCTTCCAAATGTTTATAATAACATTAAGAATTTGTAGAAATAATTAAGAATGCTCTAGAGACTTTTGTTTCACCTCAAAATATTCTTTCGAGGTGCGATTTAATATTTGCATGTATCTTATACCATCAGGACGCCGTTAGACATTTGCATTTTTATCTCTTGCTGAAGAAGGCAACAGTAGTTGCCGAAACGTCCAAAAACAACATTTTTAGCCAGTGTCAACTTTTTAAAGAGAGAATTGATCCACTCAAAATACAAGTATTCCAATCACAACATACACACAATGTGAACAAGAACTTGTTGAAAAGAGAACAATCTAACTACCTCCATTGTAGACCAAAACTCCGCCATTTTGTCCTCCCCAGATTTTGTTTCTCTTAATGCAAGGATTACTACCGGACCTGAAAGAGAAAAAGATGATCAACAATGAATATACAGTCAATACATGAGAATAAAGAAACTGATCAGTTACCGTGCTGTTTCTTTAATCCTTTTACTACCGAGTGGCAAAATTCCGCCAAAATTCAAGAAAATTGTAAAATAGTGAAAAACAAACAGTACCACAGGAAAGTACTGCTGAAGAGGTTTCATTTGAATGGTCACACTTAAGGATTTCATCCACAGACTCAAAATTTAGAACCACATTGTACAGTACAGCCAAGTGAAAATAATTATAATCTCTTGGTACAGCATAATAAACAGTACCACAGGAAAGTACTGCTCCATAGTTGTTGTTTGAAGGGTAACACGATAAGATTTCATTCCACGGACTCAAACGTTAGAACGACATGAAATGACTCATCGTTTTATTATTTTATTTTGTATGACCATCATAAAGAACGCAGAGCGTAATTCACTTCAGCGTGCTTTACAACGGACCTTCCATATGCGAAGCGTAAAACGAGTATACGAGGAAAAATATGCACATTTTCACTCGGTCGATCGGCTGTTAACATTGAACCCGCGGTATGTAATGGTCACCTGTTTCACCCATGGGGACGGCGTTGGAGGGAGGGGATGATGGGGAGTTGTACGCAGGGGGTGGGGGTTCGGTGGAACAAAACGCCTAGGAGAGGGGAGGGTCCGAATGTTGTTTCGTATTCAGGAGTTAGGTCACAGGAGTCTTTGATTACCTTATCTGAATCCCAGAGTACTTGTGATTGAAGATCTCATTTTCCTCGAGAACTCCGCAGCCACCATCGTAGAAGTAAACGCCAACCTGAAAAATATACAAAATACTTAAATTTATAAATAAAACCCAGGTAAACGAAAAACAGGACCCAATGAACATTTGCCAGTAAATAAACATCGCTTAATTTTGATCACCAAATTGTTTTGTTACGTTTGTCGTCATTAACATTTTTTCCTTTTCGCCATGTTTGCCTGATTTTTAACCCGTGAATACGCACAACGGGTTGTCAGTAACGGTAGCTAATTCACTCACTCGCTCGCTCGCTCACTCCTTCCATCAGCTCTAAACTTAGTGACGTAATGCTTTGTTACGAATGTGTTTTGTAACAAGAACAACGTGAATCCAGCGATAAAAATAACTAATTTGTTGTAAACGAATATAAAAAACAATAATCTTAAAGACGTTTCGCATTTGGAGTCTTTAATGCAACATTAAAATCAATCTAAAAGAATTTTTCAACCGAGACACGCGTTTTGATGCGTATCTACCTTGAAATAATAAAAAATTTAGTCTCAACAGAGCATGTGCACCCCCCCCCCCCCCCACCCCCCTCGAAGGTCGAGTGGTTAGACGTTTCGGCTTAGTAGCAGTCGGGAGGCGCGAGTTCAAGTCACGTTCATGACCATTTTTTTTCTTTCTTTTTTCTTCGGACTGGACATTATGAAAGTGATGTACTGTTGTTGTTTTTTTGCGTTCGTCAAAAATCCTTACGTTTAATTTTAAAAAAATATCGAACCGTGTCAGTGTGAAAACATAAGCTTACCGCGATATTCACGGGTTGGCTCTTAGGAGCCTTTGATTTAAAAATGGCGGTTCTTGAAGATTTTTGTTGCAACTAATTTCACTGAACCATTGCGCGCAATTTCGTGTTTGTAGCTTTTGTTTAGCACGTCCCTATCCAGGCTTCGATCTAGTAGATGTTAAAACTATTTATTTGCGATAAGGACAATTTGCTCTTTTGTTGAAAGGTGAACTAAAGAAAAAGGAAATCAATGTGGTGCATTGGTTAATTAGTACGACAGAAGTAGCGTGGTGGAAAGTATTCAAATTATACTCAACAACTATACAACTAAGTGGGTTAAAAAGTAAGAGATAAAATGCCTTAACAAAACTCTTAGAATAAAATGAGAAACAAGAATTACCTGTTTCTGTTAACACTCTATTTAATACCAGGAGAACGTAGCTTATTTAGTTAATTTTACTTTAACATTATCTAAACATTTCTTGTCTTTTTTTGCTGCCTGTGAACCATCAAATAACCTTACATTTTTTTATTGCGTTATTTATAAATCGAAACTGTTTACATTTTATACGCATTTAACCATGTTAACGTCTAGTTGTGTTTCATGACTAAATTACTTTCAATATTTTATTATAAACTCAGTGGAGTTAAATGCAGTTTAAGATTTAAATTAACGTTTCTAATGTTAACCCTTTCACTCCCAGAGTCACTGATTATGGAGACATGTGGTGTAGTTCTAACTTTTGAGTCTGTGGATGAAATCCTATGGTGTGACCATTCAAATGAAACCTCTTCAGCAGTACTTTTGCATGGTACCATTTGTTCTAACTTTTGAGTCTGTGGATGAAATCCTATGGTGTGACCATTCAAATAAAACCTCTTCAGCAGTACTTTTGTATAGGACCATTTGTTTTTAAATATTTTATAAAAACAATTTGGGATTTTTATTAAATTTTGATGTTTGGCACTCTTGGAAGTTAAGGGTTAAGCGTTCATCGGAGTAAATGCTAAATTTAAAAGGAGAAGGGTTTTACGTTTTGTGCATAAGGTGCATACTTTTTAAGGTTACTCTGAAAATTTAACATTAAATTTAATCGTTATTATTAACTCGTCAAACCGGTTTAGACCCGATTTTAGTTTGTGCTTTAACCTCGAGTGCAGTTGTTCGTCCCCAGTCCTACTCAGTGCGTCTCTTTTCTGAAAGACAAAACGGTCGTGTGTTATCCTAAAACTACGACTGTTTATCTCGTCAGGCATGTATTCTTCTCACTCTTGTACATAAAGAACGAGCAATCGAGTTTGTAATGTGTTTAAGACAACATAGCGAATATTTCACAGACTGATAGTCAAGTACAGTGGAGCTCTTTGGTAGCTTAGAACATGGAAGACCTTAGATAACAACGGCCTGGACCACCTCGGACACTTACTGAGAATTATATAACGTGATGTCGACACTTAGAATTTTATTTTCAATAAATGTTTAAGTGTAAAAAAGAAAATCTTAAATCCCCACTCAGGATTGAACCTGTGACCTTAGCTAGGCTTAGGCTTAGGCTTACATAACCTACCATACCACTGTACCACCTAGCTTCTCGGGTTGTTTTGGCCTAAATTTAACTGTATGAACTGCTAACCCAAACCTCAACTGAAAGCTAACCAGTTACTCTGTTATATAAGTCGCAATAAGGCGTCCGAGGTGGTCCAGGCCGTTGTTATCTAAGGTTTTCCTTAGTACACAAGTTGTACTAACTGAGGCAGAGTAACCACGTGGCATGCGACATGCATTTATACAATACAAAACACACGGATGAAAAGTGTTGTCTGTCGTGATATCTTGTGTTCACAGTGCTGGTGCAATTTAGTTAAATTAGAGAAGTTAGAAATTAAACTTTTATTAAAACAGTGTAACTTCACTTTCTTTCATATACCGTACGGTACTTTTTCACAAAAACCGAAGATTTATTATTTAATCATTTAGGTTATTTCCGACCTTTAATTTTATGGAATTTCACCCTTACCTTTGTCTAATTATTAATTAATTAACTAATTAAAGAACACTCAATTTTCAAATTTATGTTCCTAAGCTAACTATTTTGTTTCTAACTTTAAAATACTAATTTATTTTCATTAGTTCATTCGCAATCAGTGGAGTCAAAGGAACCCGCAAAAAGAACAAATAAAATGACGAAAATTGTGGCAGCGAGACAATTATAAGCGCAATGCTGTTACGTTAAAAAAGTCAACACAGTTCCGTGAAAACCTTGCGTTACTTTCACATGTACAGCTGTAAAAGTGGGGATGTTTTATCTCTATACTAAAAAAATATGGTTCCACTTAGGAGACAAACAGTAGATTACACGTTTTCTGTTTTTTTTAGATTCTTATTTTCATTTTCGAAAAAGCAAATTCAACGAAAGTCAATCATTAAATTTCACCTGTTTTCCACTGTGTATTCTATTATGCCTTAGTGTTGGTGTACTTCCTGCGAAAAGAAAAAAAGCGAAAAGCATTAACGAAGGCAAGATTAAAAACGTTTAGAATAACGGTGAAACAAAACGCGCCAAATCAAGAACTTTACATATGCATGACATAAATTCCCTGTCGCTTACCTGTAGTTATCCACACACCCGCCAGTGTGTTATTACTGATCTCGTTATCCTCGATTAGCCCCATGCCTTCTTCATGCTGCAAAAATAAATGCGAAGAAAAACAATCACAAACGGGACAAGCCAATCAAATGCATTAAATAAATGTAAATGTAGTACTGAGTGTAGGTTTCATTTGAGTGTCTTTGGTTTTATGTTTGACGTTTGCTGAACTTCCACCGAAAGCAAACTTTCTAAGTAAAAAAAAATAGTCGCTATTTGGCTTGGGTGCATTTCATTGCACAAGGACCGTATGTTTTTCTATTCGAGATCTCATTGGTTCATTTCGATATTTTTGCTTCACCCCCTTCTGTATAAGTAAGACCCCGCTGTTGACACGTATGCACTTTTGTCAGTTTATATTACAAAACGGAGAATTTATAACACGCTTTCAAACGTCTTTCGTCCAAACATAGGTATTTTCATCCGTTTTTTTTCTGAACATACGTAAACAATTGAGTACTATTCAAAAAGCAACTTTCTAGCAACTTTTTCTCTTGCTGCTGTTATTGTTGTTACGTCATCGTCTTTTTAGAAAACCTCCATTTTCAATTGTTTATGTGAACCAAAGAGCGAACCGCATAAAAAAATGAAAATGTTTAACCTTTTTGTCTGTTTTTGCCGACCACACGTAAGCGATAAATGTCCGATTTAGAAATTTCCACTTATGACAGTGGTTTTTTGAACATATCTATTTTTGGTGCATTTCGTTCGTTAAGTGTGGACGACGCACATGTGAATAAAAGCGATCGAAACACAAATATGTGGACGAGGCCTAAGTCAAGTTTAACCCTTTGTAAAATATTAAAAAACAAATGGTACCATGCAAAAGTACTGCCGAAAAGGTTTCATTTGAATGTTCACACCATACCATGTAGGATTTCATTGACAGACTCAAAAGTTAGAACTACACTACATGTCTCCATAATTGACTCTCGGGGTGAAAGGGTTAACCAACAAAATCACTTACCACATATATTCCACCGTGAAGTCCACTGTGTATTCTGTTGCACCGAACAATAGGATTACTTTTAGTTCTAATCTGAATTCCTGCCAGTGCATTGTCTGAAATAAAAAACAAATATCCTTGGCATCAGATTAAAGAACAGATACCTTTCTCCTTCAACAACAAAATTTTGTTCATGTCCAATAAAAACAATTATTGTTCTCATGCAAAGAAGACTTAGGATTGTACTGAAATGTATAACACATTACCATCGCTGTCGGGAAGGAGAAGCGGGGGGAAGGAGAAGCGGGGGGGAGGAGAAGCGGGTGGAAGGAGAAGTGGGGGGAAGGAGAAGTGGGGGGAAGGAGAAGTGGGGGGAAGGAGAAGCGGGGGAAGGAGAAGCGGGAGAGGGAAGGGAGAGCGGAGAGCGGAGAGGGGGAGGGGACAGAGCGGCAATGACAGCGCACGTGGCTAAATTTAGAAGTGTGTTATATGTCTTGGTACATGACTAAACTGTAGAGGTTATGAGGTTTGTGAACTAGGACCGTATGGACTATTATGTATTTGTACTAACCGTGAATATTATTCCCTTCAATCAGCCCTTTCCCTTCACCAAATACATAAACTCCTGGGAGAAAAATAGTTTTGATCATTAGTTTTGAGCATTTCAAGGAGCATTTGACTCAGGCTACAAATTATAAGACGGGTTGTACAAGTTACATGTACTCCTCACCTCCTTGCTGTCCATCATATATCTCGTTGTTTCTAAGAGTGAAACAAAAAAAAAACAAAAATTAATAAAACTTTTACAGTCATACAAAGACATAACAGACAGATCAATCATGAAGCAATCACCCTCAAATTCTTACTTTATGGTTGGATTGCTCTGTGACGTTATCCACACACCAGCATACGTGTTGGAGTAGATCTTATTTTCAAGGAATTCTCCACGTGCCTGTGAAAAAGAATAACAAAATTCATGTTGAGCCAAGGTTAATTGGAGACATGTACATGTAGTTTAGTTCTAACTTTTGAATCTGTTGACGAAATCTTATGATGTGACCATTCAAATGAAACCTCTTTGGCAGTAGTTTTACATGGTACCATTTTGTTTTAAAATATTTTACAAAATGAAATTTGGGATTTTTCATAAATTTTGATTTTAGGCACTCTTGGGAGTTAGGGGGGTTAAAACACTCTGAAGGACATGTACTTACGTCGTCATGACAATAGATGCCACCTGTCATACCATGGTGAATCTGGCAACCAACCACTGTTGGATTTGCTCCAGAGCGAATCTCAAAACCAGCGATACGATTATTGTAGACATCATTCCCCTCATAATAACCCTAAGAAAACAAAAGGACCCTTCTAAAATCTGGCAACATCTTTGCCTAGAGCACAGGCAAAGTTAAACACCAGACTCACCCAAACAACAGGCTCAACCAGAACCAGGCTGTTTAGCAAAAAATGTGAATGCCCTTAGCTCCAAAAAAAAAGGCCAAGGGGTTATTAAGGTTACCGTGTACCTTCAGATCGAAAATTTATTGAATTTTTTTTTTTTGCGTCAAAATAAAGTTTACAGAATGAACTTTCATCCAAAAAAAGATTATTGAAAAATAGGGGAAATTGACGGAGAAATGACGGTATAACTTTTGTGTGTGGAGTTTGTTTATGAAGCAATATGTTTTTCTAAGCGCTGTTTTCTCAAAGTTAATTTTTCGCTTGTTGGGGACACTTTAAAGAGCTACAACTCAAAGGGAATTTATTCGATTTTCCTCAAATTTGGACAGAAGCTAGGCTAACATATAATCAACAAAAAGGTGTCGGCGAATTTCTTATTTCCGAAAACTTTTTCGTCAAGAGCCATTTCCGTGCGATCACTCCAATTTTTTTTCTCCCCTTTTCGAAAATATTCTGTAACTTTTCACTGCAATTGAATATGGGAAATCGCCAACACGTTTTTTTAGCGCTTCGTGTCCGGAAACCCGAGAACAAATCAAATTAGCAAAATACAATAATCGCTTTGAGTTATAGCGTTTTAAAGCTGATTCGGACGTTCGAATTTAGACGTAAAAAATTCGACAATTCATTTTATTACCAAATGGTTTCCATATTTAGATAGCCAGCTCTATAAGCTTTAATTTGATATCTGGGTTTAGGTATATTAAGTGTAATCTTAAGATGCTAGAGCTGTTATACTGGAGACACCCCCGAAGGTACACTGTAACCTTAAGTAAGTAGTGTATAAATTCACCTACCAGTCCATAGTCAAAGATAAAGAAGCCAACATCCCTTCCGTGATGCACTTTGTTTCTTCGCATGATAGGGCTGGCATGATTACGTACCCATACTCCTGCTAGCTTGATGTTTGTTATCTCACAGTCTTCATATGTTCCCTGTAAATAAATCACAAAGAGGTCATTTCAAGTGGTCTGCTTTATCCAGAAAGGGGACTATTAACCTAAAGGAAATGTCCAATGGAGGACCTGGGAAATAAGGGCCAATGTTCCAACCACATCATTTTTAAAGGGCCTGACTCTTTGATCCATTCTTTAACATTTTCAACCTTAGTCTGTTTCAACACCATTGATATGGTAAGTGAGGCATATTTCCATTTCACAAAATAAACCACTTTTCATGTCAAATAAAGCATCGATGAGTAAGTGAACTACATATACATAATTATACATTGCATTTCTTACCTGTGCTCCATCTGTGACAAAGATGCCAACATTTTCAGAGTCAGATATGAGGCACTGGGACAGAGTAGGTCTTGCTCCCCTGCCGTGCACATAGACTGTTGCACCAGCTACAACAGGAAGAGAATAATCAGTTTTAAGGCTCAAAAAATTAATGCCACAAGTGTACACTAAAAGTGATATTATGTACATGTACATGCCTATTTAAAAATACATGTGGTTGAGAGGGCCGATAACTAAAATCAGTCAGTATAATATTTCAAGGTATCAGACTGGATGTCTTTTCTGTTTAGGATCATAGGAATTTTTCACATTTTTCAGTTGCGTTTATTAACCAAGCCCAGTACTAAATGGGACCATACTGGGAGAATATTGACCTTTGGTCTTTTTTGCACAGACCTCGCTGTAGTTGATCAGCACTGTCAAGATGGAGAAAGGTTTGACTGAAGAACTGAACACTGTACATGGTTTCATGAATTTGTTGGTGCATTGTAACAACACTAACAGACTTCCTGTTCTATCAACTTCTGAGTATTAACCCTAAGATGTGCAGGCAAACTTATACCCCCACTGTCTAACAACAATAACTACTAACCACTAGCAAGACTGGTGAACTTGCAGTTGTAGATTGTAGGAGAACATTCATCAATGACTTCTATACAGCCTGATCTGATTGGTTGAGATTCAGTGGCAGGGCAATTCTGAAACAAATACATTGTACATGGAGAAGTATTAGGTAAGTCTTCACAAGCCTAATGGCTCACAACTGCCACAGTTTCTTTAGCATGATGCAATTGAGAGTACTAACTACTCCCCCCTGGATTGCACTGCACAAAAAAATGGATTTACATGGGTAACAAAATAGTAGTAAACATGTAGTAAAGACCACATTTGCAGCAAATCAAACTTGATGTTTGCACTTTATTTGCAAAGAAAGCAAAGATGGTAAATACCGCATTTTCTTTACGTTTGCTTGGCATGGCAAAGATGCTTGCTTGGGGTAGCAAAGATATAGTAAATTTTGCCCAGATGTATATTACACGGTCCCCACCACATTTGCACACAATTTGCACGTGAGCAAAGATGTATGTTTACATTCACTTCACACCCAGTGCAATTTGGTTCAAATTTAGGGGCCTAAATTTGCTACATATTTGCTCAATGTGTAAACTTGAGTAAATTCATTTTTCCGTCTAGTGTTGGATGCTAGTCCATCGCAAGGTTACCCCACAGCATTATGTCGCCGGTACCCAATAATTATACACCTGGGTGGAGAGAGACAATGTGGAGGTTTTTGTCTAAGGAAACAACATGACAGCAGAGACCAGGCTGAAAGTCTGACGTGCTAACCAGCAGACCACTGAGCCTCCACGTGGAGTAGCAGTGGATCAGTATTAAAAACAGGTAAGAAATAAAATACTGAGTCAATTCTATTTTTGCAACTTTCCACACCTTCGAATTCACCACCAAGAGAGCTTGTTTTTTGAGTTAATTAATTTGACAAATCATTCAGTATCAGTGCATGCCTGATAATAATAATCATTATCCCGGTATATGTACATTTATTACTAGCCAAGGCAACCTGTATCTTCTTCTTCAAGCTGCCTCTAACCTGGGGTGACTCAAGTGCAAGGCGTGAAACGAAAAAAATAAGCCGGTGAGCTTTGTGATAAGATGAGGGGGCGAGGGTGGGGTTTGCTTGCTTACTTGTTTTTATGGCTTTGATACTCATCCAAAATTCCCCAGCTGTGGGCTTGCTCACAGGCTAGGCCACAAGTTACAATGTACCTAATCGCGGTGCATGGTGCTACATACATGTATTTCCCAGCAAGGAATGATATAAATGATGATGTACATGTACAAACCTTTAAGGTTAGATGTCCCAAGAAGGCGCATGATGATCCTGAAGTGAAAGTAACAACTGTTGAAGAACTGCATTGAATAACTACTTCTTCACTTTCACTTTCAGCTGTCATAAAAAAAAAATTACATTTACATGTAAGTCATTTTGTTTACCAACAATCAACTTTGACAATTCACAAACTAACTCAAGTTGCAAACTAAAGGTTACTCCCACCCACAAGACATGATCGGTGGCCCACACGTCCAGCCATTCTTCTCGGGGAGGCTCAGAGACCGGACGCGAGAAAGCAGTGGAAATTGAACCTACATGGGGGAGGGCTATTTCATTCCAAGCTGTGTTGGGGGAGGAGGGGAGCACTTAAAGAGGGTAGGGGATAGAAAGAGCTTTTGCAGTATCAATATTGATACAAATAATAAAATTTAAACCTATGTGCTAATCATACCTGCTCCAATAATGGCGACAGGCTTGGTGATTGACAGCTGCTCATCATATACACCACCATGGACTATAATAACACCATCATACTTTACAGCTTCCAGAGCCTCATTAATTGTTTCATGATACTGATAAAAGAAAGAGTACAAATAAAATAAACATAAAATCCTGGTCAACTTAAATTAGGGTGTCTCATACACCAATAGACAATATTTTTATTCTCGGTATTGCACAGGAACTAGCTTGCAGTCGAGGCTCGTGCGGGACAATCTTGTCACATGCAAATATTTTTAATGATATTCCCCCGCATGAGCCTCCATTGCAAGCTAGTTCCAGTTCAATAGTTTACAGAGAATATCAATATCATCTATTCTCCTGGTTTACTCGGGATGGGACATTAAACCTCCCAGAAGAATGCAAGACCCTTATGTTAAAAGTATGATGCATTTCGACCACTAGACCACAAGAGGCCTAGTATGTTTTTCAATGTAACAGTATATTTTAATATACAGTGAAATGCCGATTCTTCGAAATGTTGATTTTTTTTCGAACCCCAAACTTGTTTCCCTTGGATTTGATTTCAGTCAACGCCACCTATGATTTTTTAAACTTTCGATTTTTCATACCAATTTCTGTCTCCGTGGAAGTTCGAAGAATCAGGATTCTGCTGTACAAAGCTCTATAATCTTCAGTGTCATGTTTAATATAAAAAATGCATAGTTGTATACAGTGCATAGTACAGAACTTACATTGATTTTTCTTCCTGTATATCTTGCAGGATTTAGTTTCTTCTGTTTTGCTATGGTGGGATAAACATGATGGGCATCATACAGTGAACTAAGGCATTTTTTCCAACACAAGTCATCTTCAGGTTCTTGTTCAATGTAGACACCTTCAAATGTCTTCACCAATGGCTTCCTCATATCAAACACTTGACTGTAAAGAGATCTCCTGTAGATCAACATAAAAAAGGTTTAAACAGAGAATGTAATGCTCAGAGAACAGTCTTTCCCAGCTGAATTTTGTTACATTGTAATGTTGATGTTTAAAATTTTCCCTCCTAACACTCTATTAAGAGACACTGAAAGATCAGGAATTTCACCAATAACAAAATTATGTTAACTTATTTGTAATAAATAGTTGGATTTCTCTGAGTTAATTATCAGTCTAATACTAATACTGAACCTTTATGAGATTTGCTTTGAATATCCCTGTATTTAGAATTTCAGTAAGCGACCGCTAGATCTTCTAAACCCAAAGGTGATTACTTACAAGAACTTTAAATTATCTTTTACTTGTTAAATTATCTCAAAAATTAACCTCCCAGTTCATGGTAATCAAATTTGTATGCAGAGCTGCGCTCAAGTTGTCAGACTTGTAGAAAATGAATAAAATCTTTAATAGTACTAACCATAAGCATCCATCCTGGCATATAGTGTTGAGGCGGGAACATGTTTGCGCCATTCTGCACAGGTCCCTCTCTTGAAGATAGGAACATAGCAAAAGCAGCACTTCATCTGGCACTGCTTCAATATAGCATTTCAAATTCTCTGTTAAACAAAAAAGTGATCAGTTAGCAATTGTAAGGACAAACAAACTCAATATTTAACCTAAGCTTATAATGACATAACTGTTTGCAATCTACATTTTGTCCCTCCCCACCCCCCACCCCCCACCCCCAACCAAAAAAAAGGTACACCTGCAGTGTTAGAGTTGTAACATGATTATGAACAATAGTGAGAGATCTAGGGGAAGGAACCCCTCTTTGTTGTTAAAATTTAGAAAACCCAAAGGACTGAAACCTTATATACATGCCTGGATCTCTCACTGATAAAAACTGTATCGTAATTAACATCCTCGAGGTAATATCAAACAAGTTAAATTAACTTTGTGCCAAACAATAAATTTTGACAAATGCTTAAAGATGTTCCTAACACTGATGCACCCCTCCCCCCCCCCCCCCCCCCCCCCCCCCTCTATGCACACACACACACACACACACCAAGGTGGGGTCTAAATTTCATTCAGCAGATCTCCACATTTTACTTTTTCTGAAACCTTGATTAGCATAATTTTCATAGGGTCTTTCTTTATAACCCATGACATGAACAGTTGAAATCACAAAGGTCTACATATTAATAACAAGAAACAATCTGGGCCAGCGAGTCTGTCATTAAGCTGTGAGGATGCCAGCTATACAAAAAAATAAGTGCTCAGAAACTCAATATATTCTCCCATGTTTGTTGTCATTCCTGATGCATTCTCAAACTTTAGTTGCTGGTCATCTGCACTGCAGTTGCCATCCATAAATGTTACAGAAAACCTTCAGGGGTGTCTCTGGTGTAACAGCTCTAGTGTCTCAAGATTACTCTTAAGGTGATTCCCTAGTATTGCATTGCGCATCACTACTGCATATAATATCTTATCATTTGCACATGCACGAGCGCACATGCACAAGCGCACATGCACCCCGAAGCAATAAGGTTTCCCTTGAGGATCCAGTTTTGTCAGTAAATAAGCGGTGGTTTTCTCCTAAATGAGCTTGGTGACCTATCTTTTTTTTTTTTGGCATAATTTCATTCTTTTAGTACTCCTCTTTGTGCTTAAAAACTTTAAAAAAAATCATGTCAGAAAAAAAAGTTATCGCGAAAAAAGCATACATAGCCATAGCTTGTGGACACAAAATTCTATCCTCGAGATCACACACCCGATGAATATTTTTAGTTAACTTTTCAGGACGTGTTCCTTTGCCATAAAACAAACATCAAATTGTTCGTTTTGGTCAACACATGTACATTACATCTATTTTGTAATTTCAATAATTACTTTAAAGCTGCGCTTCCTGTTCCTGCGAAACGTAGTGTGAGCTGATGGACGTGCGCTTGATAAGTGCAGTTGCAAAGATTTAAAGTGGATATAACCCCCAAAAACCTTTTTTGCTTAAAAAAATCTTACTATTTTTCTGAACAAAATGCAGCAAAAAATTTTGATTTTGTTTAAAACCCCGATTTTTTTATGGCCTGCCAAAGTTATGAAAAATTGCCATAATTTGATCCATTACCGAGTACGAGGTCTGGGTCGAGTGACATCACGGAGGTTGATGGATTTTTATCATCTCAAGGATTTCCAGTGACTTGTTGCTGCGAAAATAGCTCTGCGAAAATGCCAACAACTTGTGTTGCCTATGGCTGCAAAAATATTTCGAACCCAAAGGTAGGTACATGTATTGGGCTTCATAAAATACCTTACTTTTAATGATGACCATGTTGAAGCCAAAAAGCGACGCAAGAAATGGGTCAATTTTGTGAACGTAGTGACTAGATATCCGCAGCTGGGAAGTGTTTTCAAAATACAAGATACCCAGCAGTCTGAAATTTTTATCGAATATCTCTCGAGAGGTTTCAGTGATAATTTTTGTGGAGATATTCCCATGAGAGTTGACTCGGTGAGTCAGCACGAATTTTTCCTAAGTGTCACAACCATCGAGATTTTATAGTGTGCCCAAGCTCGACAATTTCTTTAACATTGAAGACGAGATAATATTTGAAATTGCTTTACATTTTTAAACAAAGATCAACTATTCCCATAAGAATTAAACGAGATATTTTGTGTAAATTCGATAAAAATTTCAGACTGCTGGGCATCTTGACTGAGATAACACCAGATGATGCCACAATGAACATACTGCTGTGACGTTACTCAGGTCCCAGCCTTTTTAAGTGCGGGGGTACTTTTGAAAAGCCGAACTTTGGCGGGCCATAAAAAATCGGGGTTTTAAGCAAAATCAAAATTTTGGGGGGGTTATATCCACTTTAAAGGGAAACTTGAGACAATTATATCTCCTAAACGAACATGGTGACCTATATTTTTTATTGCAGATTTCGGATCACTATATTGTGGGGCACAATCAGGGAAAGTTTAAAGAAAATCTTACATGTATGTCAACTTTTATTTCTAGGGAATCACCTTAAGATACCTTAACCCCTATATCAAATTAAACCTTATAGAGCTGGCTACTTAAATTATACCTTTTATTTCTTATTAGATTGAATTGTCAAATTTTTTACGAAGTCCTAATGCGAGCATCTAAATCAGCTTTTTAAAGCTACAACTCAAAGCGATCATTATATTTTGCTAACTTGACTTGTTCTTGGGCGTAAAAGAACTGGAGTTATCACTTAGAAGTGGATCAAAAAGTTTTAAAAAATTCATCATTCCAGACGTTTTTTTTATTATATGTTAACCTTGCTACTATCAAAACTTGAGGAAAATCGAACAAATTCCCTTTGAGTTGTTCCCCTACAAGCCCAAAAATCATTTTGAGAAAACAGCACTTAGAAAATATTGCGCGTCAAAAAAAAAACTTCTGGTCAAAAATAATGTCATAACGACATTTGTCTGTCAATTTTTATTCTTTTCAATAATTTTTTTTTTAATGAAAGATCATTATGAAATCCTTATTTTGCCCCTTAAAAACAAATTTTGAGAAAATGGTTGATCTGAAGGTATGGTACTCTGTAACTTTAAATAATACATAATGATAGCCCTGGGCCAGGTATGTAATGCACCAGTCACTTACAAGACGCTTTGACCATGCAAATACGAGTCAGTCACACTTCAATAATTTGCAAGGCTGTTGCCAAACAGGGGCCCCGTAGCCAGGGGCACCCAAGCTGGAACTGATCTGGGTGCCTATAATTTTGGCAAGGGCACCAATCATTTCACAGCCTCAGGACTCCTAACTTCTGGGCTTTGTGGGTTCTTGGAATTTTTCTTAGACAACTGCCTTGATTTGTTGTTTTTGATGCTTTTAACAAAATTGGACTCTCAAGATAAAGATTAAGAACATAACATGAATTATTGGTGCTTTTATAATGAGTTCAAGGAGATGTATTTGCCACATCGTTTTAAATCGATAATGTACATTGAAAATTTGGATATTTGTGACACCAATGAAATTTGGTACATAAAAACTTTCGTAGTTCTTCAAGCACAATGCATGGATTGGGAATAAAATAAAACATTTAAGTTTGTTTTGCTTCATCAAATAAAATATGCAGACACATCAAGATCAAATAGATAATATGCAAATCATAGATTCTCTGACGATCTTTATTTCATTCTAATTTGAGCAGTACCATCTTAAAACTAACCTGACTGCGTTCTTAGTATATGAAAAAATAATACAAGAGAAATACCATTAAAAAACTTTAAAAAATGCACAATTCTGCAGACTGTTGAGAAAATACCTACAATAGCCCTGAAATCCCAGAAATCATAAAAACATACGCCCATGCAGCCCAGATTTTTTTATAATTTTAACGTTCAACGCAATTATTTTAAGTGGTGGCTACAACGTTTTTTAACCAACGCTCGGTGTGTTTGAATGCAAATTTTCTATTCAATTCCTTCGTGACAGACAACAATATAATTTGAGTCAAAGGGCACGTGGAGGCACATTCAACAAAGAGATCTTGAATAAAAGAGCTGAACAAAGAGATATAGCTATACAATATGGCACGGTTGATTTCGGAAATTTATCGAGAAATTTATTTTTAACAAGTTTAAAAATACGTTTCTTACCTCTCTGAATAGAAGACTGTTGATGCTTAGCTTTTATACGGTTGCAAAATCTCTTTCGATTTCGACTGGCCACAATCCGAGAACTTGGACATGTTTTATCTTGATTTCTTGACAAATGCGACAGGCTTGACTGAAAAGGTATAGAAGCAAGAGTTCAATTTAAAATTAAATGCAGCAGCTTTTAGCTTTGATCACAAAACATCTAATAAAAATACCCCTAAAACGTTTGACGCCATTCTGTCCTTAACAACAAAGCCACTAAAATTAAAGACGCGAAGCCTGACGCGCGAAAATATTGATATTTTATAAACGATCGATCGACTCACATCCAAAGACATGTCAGATTTCCTCTCGATCTTGGTTTTTTCCGCGCTATAATCTTTTTCCTGAATCAACGGATCTTCAACGCTACATTTCCTTCGCGGTTTCTCTCTCGCTGTAAAGCAAAACAAAAGAACAGGAGTCCATAAGCCCATAAAGTCTGCCGTTACAACCGCTTATAGTCTAAAGCAAACATGGCCGTTTCGAACTCGGATTTCGTTGAAAAAAGTATTTCTTACTCAGACAGTTGTTCCGTGTACTTGAAGATCTAGCCTTAGTTTTGCGGTAGTATTCAGTGCAAAGCCTTGGCCTTTTCGAAGAAGACATCGCGAGCTTTTCACAAGACCACTCGGCACAGCTGTTTGCTTTTGTCGGTGAAAACGGGATTGTTTTCATGCGGAGGAAATGACGAACTCTCTTTCATCTCAGTGAACCAATCAGATCGCAGAAGAGACAAATGTGTTCATTTCGTCCAATCATTTTCATGCGTCTAAAGTCAATGGAACGAAATTCAAATGAACATTTTTCCACGAGAAATTCTACGCACGGCTTTGGACCTGTTTACGGCCAAAACAATTCCCAGCGCTTCAATATTTTACCGGAAATAAGTTTTCTTCCAACTTCCCCCGATCATAACCTTTCTAATTTACGGAAAAGGAACATTAGATTGAACCACTGGGATACTGATTGAACAAATTGCAACAGGTGAATTATACGCTCGAAAAAAGAAAACTACAAAAAGTCCACATTGCTTTGAGTTAAAAACACAGGCACAAACATAACAAAATGGGTACAGTAAAGGTACTACATTAAACTTCTTTTAACCATTTCACTCCCATTGTCAATTATAAAGATTAATGTAGTGCTAACTTTTGAGTCTGAGGACGAAATCCAGTGGTATGACCATTCAAATAAAACGTCTTTGGTAGCACTTTCGCATGTTACCATTTGTTTTTCTATATTTTACAAAACGAAATTTGGGATTTTTCTTGAATTTTGATTTTTGGCACTGTTCGGAGTTATTAAAGGGGTTAAAAATTCAAGAGGGATCAGTGCACTGGAATTCGAGATATTATGAATAACGAGCCATCGCCCTAGGGACGCCCTAATCTAAGTAGTTGCAAGGGGATTAATACTTTGGTAATGGCAATGGGACTGAGTGGAGTCCAATTCGGTCTGTAATCATACAAGATTGGGCGACCGCGCAGCGGGAGTCCGATTTGTTAGTCCTATTATCAATTAATCATTACCATTACAATTTCCGAGAACAAATTGACATGAAATAAAAGAGAAGTCAAGAAATTCAAAAGAATAACTTGAAGAAAGGCTTTTGATCAATTGAAAGCGTTATTGCAATTTCATCACTGCAAAACTGGCATTAAAAAATATGGTAATGTGATTGGTCCATTTGATTGCCTTTATTTCAGGTTTATTGTATTTTTAGCATAAAGTTTTAGCATTTTATTTTTTTGTACAGTGCCCTATTCAAAACCACTTGTAGTGATATGGCCACCTGTATAAAGAACGTTCTTCTTCTTATTATTGGCTCATAACACGTTCCGATTATATTCTTCGATTACAACAAACTCTCCGATTACATTGTCCGATTACAACAGTGATAGCTAGCGGATTTACCAGAGGTTCTCTCGCGGCACGCTTTCGGAGTCGAGACATAAGAGGCGTGTAATACCGTAAAATGCCGCTTATAAGCCCCACCCCCCGCTTATAAGCCTATTTGGTTATAGGCCCACCACTTTGGTTACAAAGCATTATTCCGTTTATACCCCCTCCTATATATAAGCACACCAATTCTGTAAAAAAATAACACCAAATTAACCAAAACAACGGTTCTTTATCACAATATTTTTTTGCTTGCGAGCCAAAACAAACTTACGAAGTTGCGTAAGCCCGGGCTTATAAGCGGCATTTTACATCTGGGTGGAGAGAGACAATTTGGAGTAAAGTTTCCTGTTCAAGGAAACAACACGATGGCCGAGACAGGCCTCGAACCCGCCTTCAGATCTGCAGAGTCCAACGCGCTAACCACTACACCACCGCGCCTTAATTTTATACGATGTTGCGTAAGTCCAGGGCTTATAAACGGCATTTTACGGAATAAGAGATGAGAGCGTGAGAAAAGCCTTTAGCACCAATGCAAGGGTATACCTGATTTTGCCGAGAACAAGAAAAAAAAATACTCCAACCCAGGATCCTCCTCGGCCGCCGCTTTTCACAGAAGGTCAGTTTGGAAACAGGTTTTTGTCGTCACGATTGACGACTCTAAAATAACGCAAGAAAATCTTCTGGCATGGAGGAATCGCTTGAATATAATATTTCCACTTATCTTCTGAGGCAACCATGCTTACCTTTCAATTACATTTACGATATTGTCAGAACACGCAATAAAATGAAAACAGTAACACATTTACCTCATGATACTTCTACAACTTTATTTTCCTATTACCGGTAGATTTAAGGCGCCTTCGTTCACATGACAAACTAAACCTGGCAAACGTCCATCAACAGATGGCAAACTGTTGGCGACAAATAGAACTTGTTTCTATTCTTGCCAACCTTTTTGAGTTGGCAAACTATTTGAGTTGGCGTGTGAACGTTTGCTGCAACTTCAGTATGTGCAGCCTCGTTTCACAGGGTCCTCTGTCTTCCTCCCCCGAGAAGAAAGAGCCCTGAGAAAGAGGCCTGATGTGTGTAGAAGTTTGTCTGATTTGTTGTGTGAAAACACATTGTTTTGGTTAAAAAAGAAACATGTGCCACGTGCCACGTATGGCACTCCTCACCTGCTCTAAGGAGCAAACAAACCCAATAAGCCAAATGCATAAAGGCCTTGCTAAACTAGGAAAAATTGTTTCCTGTAATGTTTCCGGGGTGGCTAAATTAGCGGGAAGCAAACAAAATGTTTTGCTGCCTCGGTGGCTAAACGAGGAAACATTGTTTCGGAAACAAAGGGTCACGCATGCGCATTGTTGTACGCTCGCCGGTCCACTCGCCGTTGCTAGGAAAACATTTTAATGAGCAGCACTGGAAACTAGTCAACCTAGCTTTCATAGTGGCTAAACTGGGAAACATGTTCGGAAGCAAAATTTATGTCCGGGAAGCAAAAATGATTTTGACCTGAGGCAAAAACATTTTCTTGCTTCCGAGCAGCAAAATTTGTTTCCGCAACATATGTTTCCCGCGCGGCTGAACTGGGAAACATTTGCCTCCGCAACAATGTTTCCGCAACAATGTTCCCTAGTTTAGCCAGGCCTTAAGGGAAACGTGTTTTAAAGCTTTTGGCTGTTATGGCGCTTGTTCAGTGAAACAATAAGTTGTGCACTTTTTGCAGATGGCGGCTACCCATAGTCCCTTCACAAACGAGAAAATTGTTTTGCCTCCGCAGCAAATGTTAACGTTTGCGTGCAAAAAGAAACATTTGGGAGACAAACGTTTCCACCGCCTCACCAGAAACTGTATTTTACAGAATCGCCTCAGTTATTTTGTAGTTTGGTTTTAAGGTGAGTGTCAATGTCACACAGTAAGTTATCGAGAGTAATCTGAAGATCTTCATTTTGTAAATCTACGAATGATTGATCACGTTGTAGGCTAACGAGGCATTCTTTTATCTTCATCAGGTCGTATTTGCAGTAATCTGTTAAAGTTTGTTGTTGTTCGTCCAGAACCTCGATCGATTTTTTCCAGTCTTGGAAAACGGAACTTATCAAATCTGTCCTTGTCGGAGGTGTTTTATTTTTACCATCTTTTCCTTCACTGTTCGAATCCATGGCCGTCCCTGAAATGCTACACATCCTTCGCTTTGCTATTTCACTAAGAAACTCGATGAACTCTTTGTAGTCTATTCCACAACTTGCTCTTAAAATAACCTAGCATAAGAAAGAGACAGCAAGTTTCAATTAAAACCTTTAAGTCTTTAGAGTGCCAATTGGCACACTATGTCATAACTTGGCAATATTTGGTAGATTTGTATGAATTTTTGCCACCAAAATTGTCTTGTAAAGATCTGCACAATAAAATCATAAAATTGTGTTTCCTCCGATTTATGATGTAGTTGGCCACCCCTATAACGTTTGTATTTTTTTCTGAGTACATCAATAGTCTAAGGTATGTGCCACATTAATCTATTCACTGAGAGCTGCAAAATAAGCTATAGTTTAGGGTCATACCTAACATATAAAAATAGTATGACATTATTTAACGTTTTTATTTTTGTGTTAAACTCATTTCTGTGAAAGCCGTAACTTCTTTCATAAATGCTGATATGATTTATGAAATACCCTGATGAATAGCTTTCAAATGGTATATCACATGGGGGCAGGGTTTGAATTGAAAAAACAAATGGCATTCGCCTTAGGGGTTAAAGGGTTAAAAAAATTTAAAATAAAATTGTGCACGTTGTAAAATGCCAAGAACAAGTGAAAAACACACCCGCCCACTTCGACCACTGTCTTTGCACCAACATTGTAAACAGAAAATCAAATGGTGTGACGCTTTCACCGACAAAATTATGAGTAAAGGCGCCTTTACACGACAAACCGGCTAAAGATAGCAAACTAAAAGAAGTTGGCAATATCGCATTTTCACACGACAAACTTCCACACACCTCATGCAACCTTGTTCTCATCCGGCGTTGTCTCTTCTTGAAGGAGGATGAAAGAGGACCACAGTGAACACAGTGAAGTTGCAGCAAACTTTCACACCTCAAACGTAAGTTTGCCAACTCAAAAACGTTGGAAAAAAATTAGCAACAATAAGTTAAGTTAATTCATTAGGTTCCGAGTGGAACAAAGGACGTCAAGAGTGCTGCGCCAGCGGACTCTATTTGTAGCTGTTTTCTTTGCCGTGTGCCAGGTGATGTTGGCTTCTTTGAGCTCCTTTTCTACTGATCTCCTCCAGGTTTTTAGTGGCTTTCCACCTTCCTTTTACCCTGCGGATTCCATCCCACGGCATGGTCGTGTCAGATTTTGTCTTCCGCAATGTGTGGCCGATCCAATTCCACTTGCGCCTGGCGATCTCTGTTGGGATGCATTCTTGCTCTGTTCTTGCCCAAAGTTCCCAGTTGTTGATTTTTTCTGGCCAGAATATCTTAAGCAGCTTTCTTAGACATTGGTTAGTGAAGGTTTGTTTGGTTTGCTTGTTTGATATGGATCAGTCTTATAACTCTCCAGGTCTCAGAACCGTATAGGAGAACTGTCTTCACATTCACGGTGGGAAAGATCCGTAGCTTGATTTTAATGGATATTGATGACGAGTTCCACACTGGTCTGAGCCGGGTATTAGAGGCCTGCCTGGCTTTGCCTATCCTACTTTTTACATCTTCCTCTACTCCTCCATCTGATATAACAATACTCTCTAGATATGAAGAGCGTTGGACCTCCTCCAATTCAACATCTTCAGTTCAGCTTGATCCTCTCCGGCTGTTTGTCACAAACATGAGAACGGTTCTCATGACTTTCGATTTTTCTTTACTGATCTTGAGGCTGTTTTCTCTCCAACAAGTGCCAGAGGGCTGGTCTTGGATTGCATATGTTGCAGTTTCTGGAAAGAAGGCATATGTCAACTGCATAGTCCAGGTCATGGAGCTGAGTTGTAAGTGTCCATTGAATACCACTTTTACCCTGACTCTCTACCTCTAGACGACCATTATAAAGATCATTGATGACAACAAGCAAGAATAGTTTGCCAACAAGTTTGCAAACTGTCAATGTCACGTACACACACGCCAAATTAAGTTTACCAACACAAGTTTTCAAACTGTTGATATAACGTACATACACGCCAACTTGAGTTTACCAACACAGTTTACCAACTATTGATGTCACGTACACACACGCCAACTTGAGTTTACCAACACAAGTTTGCCAACTATTGATGTCACAAACACACACACGCCAACTTGAGTTTACCAACACAAGTTTGCAAACTATTGATGTCACGTACACACACGCCAACTTGAGTTTACCAACACAAGTTTGCCAACTATTGATGTCACATACACACACGCCAACTTGAGTTTACCAACACAGTTTGCCAACTGTTGATGTCACGTACACACACACGCCAACTTGAGTTTACCAACACAAGTTTGCAAACTGTTGATGTCACGTACACACACGCCAACTTGAGTTTACCAACACAGTTTGCCAACTGTTGATGTCACGTACACACACGCCAACTTGAGTTTACCAACACAAGTTTGCAAACTGTTGATGTCACAAACACACATGCGCCAACTTGAGTTTACCAACACAAGTTTGCAAACTGTTGATGTCACGTACACACACGCCAACTTGAGTTTACCAACACAAGTTTGCAAACTGTTGATGTCACGTACACACACGCCAACTTGGGTTTACCAACACAAGTTTGCCAATTTTAGTTAGTATTGTCACGGTAGGCGCCTTAATAAGTTGTCAATCCAACGTTTGTACAACACAAACCGTCATGAAAACCAACGAGCTGCAACATGGCGGCGTGGTCTCCTTTGAACAGCTTGTCGCAATGGCAAGTAGAACTAGGAGAACTACAGCTGCCGGCTGTGTCACTTTTAAACGTCTGCACAGTACATGTGTATTTGCTAACGCAACAAAAAGTTGCTGTTTAAAAAACCTTGTTTTATTTTTCACAAACAGTTGGCCAACTTATGTTTGCCAAATGAAGATAGTCACCTTGCCTTTGTCAACATTCGCTGTTTGAGTGAACATTAGGCCCTCTCGGATATAAGCACTCCCTCCCCCTCCCCTCCACTTATAAGCCCACCGAAAACCAACCCCTTACGAAGTTGTATAAGCCCAGGGCTTTTCATCGGTATTTTGCGGTACCTGACATTGCTGATGCCATTGTTCCATGTCTTTACAGTCCTCTATACTCCGCTGCACCTATATCATGAAACAAACATGAACAGTCGATATGTCTACACTCAACTCTCGCACAAAAAGATCACATAAGCAAGACTCCGTCCACGCCGCTGCAATTTCAATCGTATTCTATTTAAACGGAAAACGAATTAAAACGCATACGTGTCAACGGAAAACGTTTTCGAAAACTCGTTTTTTTTTAATGTTCTTTTTCGTATAAAACTGAGTATACATGTGGATAGGGCCCTAGTCCAAGGCGCTAAAATTAATACATTCTCAGTTGAACTTCAGTGAAGTCGATGCAGTAAGAAGTGGAGTGAAAAGAGTAAGCTAAAAACATATCGACATTTTAGATTTAACAGAACTTGGATCGCAAAAAGATTGACCGATGAAATCCAACTATTATTTGCCGCCGTCAAGCACACAACCATTAAATCTAGAACGCGTTACTTACAGTACGCGTTATTACTGTACGCGAACTCATGCGGCGGCGGTCTAGTTAGAGGGCGTAATTTCGAGGATGCGCGAGGGCAGGCTAGTTTTTGTGACGGAATATTTTAACATTTTCAGCCTAAAATGGTAACGGAAATATTTGAAATTCGTTCAGGACATCAGAAAGAAGTTTTACAAACAACTACTACTACTCACGCGGACGCGCTTTAAAAAAGTTTGCGTTTTTGCTGTCCACGCGAATATGTTTCCAAAATTTTACATTTTAGGGCGCGTTCTTTTGAAACATATTCTGGTCATTCTGAAATCAGAAAATGCCAACAAAGCTATGTTGTTTATATTTTCACACACCAAAAATTTGCCAGGTACACGTAATCAAAGTAGCAGACTTCTTTCCACATTTTACGAAAGCAAGAGGTGCAATATTTACGTAATATTTAGATGTATTCTGTTTTTGGAATGACCAGAATATGTCCCAAAAAAGCGCGCCCTTACTTCTTAGATGCTCATTCATGTGGACAGATATACAGAACGAAAATTTTCTTATCCAAAACAAAGACCCAGTGACAAACTTTATTGTAGAAAAGATAGTCACAAGTGGTTTAACATTACCTTGACAAGCTCGCTTTGTAAGTGTTCCCACATTTTTAAAACCCCACAAGCATTCACCCAGTTATGATTTATAGAAATGGTGTCCTCCTAAGTGAAGAATATAATAACACCCTAAGTTAGTATTATTTTTTGGTGCAAAGTAATGGCAAGTGAAAATGTTTTAGAATAGACCAAGTTAACTGTCTGTACTTTAAACTTACTAAGTTCACCACTTGATGGTGCCAACCACTGAAACAAAAATGAAGAACACAACAATTAATTTCTCTTACTAGTTATTAACAGACTGTTGGATGTAGGAGGGCTAGAAAGGGGAGTCACAACGACTTTCTGCACCGAGACGCGGGACTCGGGGGATCATTATATAGTACGCAGTAGGTGCAACATAGTGCGCGGATCAATGTTGAAAGCATCAGTGATACAGTGAAAGGTGGCTGTTAAGCTCAGTCAGTATTAAAATTGAATTCACTTTAATTGTTACAAACTTTTCAGTCTCCTAAAGACTGCCATAAATATATCTCTAACTATGTAGGAGAAATTGGAGTTACATCAGTCTTTCTCATCTCATCTGATCAGTCAATTCAAAATCAGGATAAGGATTAAATGGCTTGCTGCAACTCCCAATTTTCTGCACCATGGATCTAGTGAGTTAACCCTTAAACTCCCAAGGGTGCCAAATATAAAAATTCAAGAAAAATCCCAAATTTCATGTTGTAAAATATTGGAAAACCAATGGTACTATGCAAAAGTGCTGCTGAAGAGGTTTCATTTGAATGGTCACACCATAGGATTTCATCCACAGACTCAAAAGTTAGAACAAATGGTACCATGCAAAAGTACTGCTGAAGAGGTTTCATATAAATGGTCACACCATAGGATTTCATCCACAGACTCAAAAGTTAACAAATAGTACCATGCAAAGTACTGCTGAAGAGGTTTCATATAATGGTCACACCATAGGATTTCATCCACAGACTCAAAAGTTAGAACTGCACTAGTTACATGTCTCCATAATTGCCTCCAGAAGTGAAAGGGTTTAAGGTGGCTCCATATATTTATTGGCCAGTCTTCCAAATAAAACATACACGATCTTATTGCCGTCTTTTGAGAGTTTTGTGTCACGATACTCGGTAAAATATACACATACACGTAGCTTAGGCTTTCTCGTTTACAGAGTAGTCTAATTTGGCAGTCTTGTCTCATTACCATGGCAGCCAATGATTAAGTTGTTGGGCTTGTTGTTCAAGGCTAGCAAACCTCTCACAAATTTTCTCTGTTTTTACACGGTAAATTCACAATTTTTGGTGAAACAGAAGAAACATTCAAAGTCTAATCTAACAAAGCCATAAAAAAATCGGTACATAAGTTTGGGCAATTTACTCACTTTTTGATTTTTACGTTTATTGGGTTTGTGTATGTACAAAAATTGTTGTCTCTTTCTTGTGATTGAGAACCAAGAAAATCCTACCAATTTGTCAATTTTTATAAAAATTTACCGTGTGGAATGCGTGCAATAAATGTTTTAATTACTGTAAAAAGTTAAACCTCTTTATTTTCGTGACGTCATCAAAATAAACAAATGCGCGCTCGCGCCATTTTCATGCCCATGTCTCGCGCGCCAAAAACTATATGGAGCCACCTTAACAAGGATCCTTAAAGTGCCCCTATGATCAAATATTTGATTTTCATTTTTTTACATTTTCGTGTACTATTAGACTTCCGTACTCATCTTGCCAAATTTCAATCCATTACGAACATCAGAAGTCATTTTATTTTAACATTTATTTCCAAGAATTTACGGCTGCCATTGATCAAGCTTGTTCCGAGGCTTGGTTGCGAATGGGAGAAAGTGACGTCAAAGGCTCAAAAATACCTCACGGGTTGAATTAAAAGAACAATAAGTATTGAAAATCACGCGAAAAGAAACAAAAACTTTGGACTTGTTCTTCGTGCAATTTTCTATGCTGATTGTTATTATAATTTCAACCCATGAGGTATGTTTGAGCCTTTGACGTCATTTTCTCCCATTCGCAACCAAGCCTTGGAACAAAGTTGATTAATGGCGGCCGTAAATGCTCGGAAATAATTGTTAAAATAAAATGACTTCTCATGTCCGTAATGGATTGAAATTTGGCGAGATGAGTAAGAAAGTCTAATTGTACACGAAAATGTAAAAAAATCAAAATCAAAAATTTGATCACAGGGGCACTTTAATATATTTTTTCCTGTAGGCTAAATTTCTGACAATTTACCCATAGCAAATGGCCAGTGCAAGAACAGTGGCTATAGCTTTGGCAAAATTCTACATACTAAAATTAACCTTCAGGCAAACATAAGAACAGACCAATGTTTAACACATAAAATCCACAGCGCACACAGGTGCTTATTTTAAATATACATTTTTAAATATGCATTTTATATACATTTAAATATTATACATTTTTGTCAAAAACATAACTTACACCCCTTTTGCAGCAAACTCTTCAATAAAATTCATGTTTGGTTGGACTTCAAAGGTTTTGTGAGAATTAAGAATGAGAAGCAGGGACAGATTTAGGCGGAAGGGTATATAAATTTGTTGATCTATGATTAAAATTTATCTCAAAGGTCACACAGCAAAGAAAACCCAGCCTGAGCTGTACCTTGGAATAAAAATGACTTCTCCCTCACTCTGCACTACTGTGATGGGCTTTGAAGCTTTTTCAAATTCTGGAAATTGACACCTGCCATTCATGTCATCTGATGTGATGTCATATGCCAGGTTACCTAGCCTGTCAGTCAAATATTTCTCCTGACCTGGTGGATAAATCAGCCACTTCTTACAGCCACAAATGTTTGCAGACCAACTATAAGACCTTTAAAAAAGTGGTTTGATCATTGAGGGGCACTAAAATCATGCAAAAAAGAAGACATCAAAATGATTCATCACACAGCCATTTACTGTACTACACAACACAACATAATGATCATATCAAGAATGACATTTCTCAACCATTTACCTGAACACATCTGCATGGAAAGGGGTCCTAAAAATGAAAAAGAAAAAAAAATGAGGCATTTAAGAAATACATAACCCTTTTCGTTTTTCCATAGAGTTATAGTAATACGAGTGGAGGTTTGGTAGAACTCAAAACAGTTATGGAAACACACACCTTCATCTCATGTTTCCACAGCTTTTCTCATCCCCTCAAACAAACGTTACTGTAACTCTATGGAAACACAGAAAGCGTTTTCTATTTTTTCTAAATGTCCAGAATCCAGGCTCAAATTATAACTCTGTGCAATCATGTGATCAATTATATTCATTTACATTTTATTTATGCAGTAAAAGTGTGTCTTACTCAATTGACTTCGATAGACCAGAAATGTTTCCATTTTTAAAATTTTCCACTCCAAGAGTGAGGACCCCATCCCACAGAAACCTAAAACAGTCAAAGTCTACCACTACCTCTGTTGCTAAAGTCTGAATATGTCAAAGTAAGCATAAACATCCCTTACCAGCTTCCTTTAGGACCCATGTAGACAAAACGGTAATCATCAGTCACATCACTGCGCTGGTCCCAGAACTCATTCAACCAATCAGATTTAAAATAGATGGGTGTTTCATAAGCTTTGTATGAGGGAAAGGCCCTGATAAAAAAAGCAATGCAAAAAAGATTAAATAATAGACAAAATCCACTAACAGATGCAAACATAGTTGCATTGTAGCAAACTCTATAGGGAGCAGGGATAGTGTCCTGGTAAGAGCAACTCCATCTCACTAACGTGGCAGGGGTTCAAATGTAATATGTAGGATAATTTGTGGGTTGAGTTTGTTGTTCGTCCCTGTCCTTCGCCCATGGTTTTTTTTACCAGGTTCTCCAGTTTTTTTTCTCCCTTGTCTCCTCAAAACCCTGGCATCTTTAGATTCCTTTGGGAATCTTTCTCAAGTGATAAATAGTGTTTGATTGTCATGAGACAAGAATTCCTGGTGGATCACAAGAGGATCAGCATAGGATTTCATTAACAGACTCAAAAGTTAGAACTACACTACATGTCTCCATAATTGACTCCAGGAGTGAAAGGGCTAACCCATTGAAGTTGTAACTCTGAGGATGTGTTGTTACTTTTGGCAGGTCACCAATTTCGAGAGAGGTGTGGGATTGAAGAAAATTGGTTCTATTATTTTCAATTTTTTTAAAGAATAAGGCATTGAGAAAATGAGCTCTATTCTTATTCAATGAGATTCAAATTAGTATATTCAATTTTTCTGCAACCCCACACCTTACAGCCAATTTCTTAGATTTATGGGCAGATTTCAGATTTAATCATTACATTTGGGAATCACTATTTTCAGTAAGGTTGCTTTAAGAGCTTTAGATGGTTGTTTTTGACTTACTTACAAAAGTGCCAGTCTTTAAGGTACAAAGTCTCAGGATATTCCTCATCATCTATATCTATAAACAAACATTCATGAATGACAAACATCTGAGCAATACTCTTAGATTCACTCATTTGTATTTATATAAGGTTTTATAAATGTTTCCGAAAGGTTGCATTTCACAGCTTTTAAAAAAAAAAAAAACAATTTTTTTAAAATTCGAAAACAATTGTTTCAACAGAAGCTTCTGGGAGAAAGCGCCCATGTAAGGTAACTTGTAGAAATTTATGAGTTGGTATTTTGTTCTGTGGGTTACTACATATGTATAAAATTGTAAGCTTGTGTAAAATTGTAAGCTTGGTCACCTACTAATTTACCTTGTGACTTGTTCTTCCAGTAATTGCAAAACTCGCTTACAGTCATGTCTTGTTTTACTTGACTGCTATATTTAATCTGACAGCAGTTAGCTACTGGTGCCACAGTATGACCTGGTTGCACACAACAACAAAAAATGAAATTAAGGTTTATACCACCCTAAACTTAACAATATTCTACATCAAGATGAAGTGGATGCATAAATGTATCATGTACAACAACAAGATCAAATACCAGTACAGTACAAAGGCTGTGATACTATTCCAATAGGGATGATATCTGTTTACAAACATTCTTTTTGTTATTCAAATGTGCCAGCCACTGGAACAAAAGAACCCTTTGTTTCGGCAGCCAATAAGGCTATGGTTGGCACATTAATAACAATTGGTGACATCATTGATATCTTCCCTATACATCTGGCACTTTTGATACTCATGCCTAAGATCTCTGTGTAATCTACATGGAATGCACCCTAGCTGTATTAAACTCCCCCCACCCCCCAACCCACCCAACCACACCCATCTTCAATCATCCCCCAACCAAACTTTATGCAGCTCTGAGAAAATCAGGGGAAAAAAGTGTTTAGTAACTCAACTGTTTCCAGGCATAGTTAAGATAGGAAAACTCACCAAATTTATTCGCCAAGAATGCCAGATTAGGTCTTCCATCTGTGACCCATTCCTTCCGACTTCTCCAGTGTTTGGTGAGCTCACTGGAAAATATACACAGCTGATTTGCCTCCAGATAGTCTCTAAAAAACTCCTCGTAGTTTATACAACCCACACGCTCAAGATCATCCATGGAAAAATCCCTACATTTCGATATTTTGAACAAGAATGAGTCTCCAAGAATTCATTCAACGGCTTCTGTTCTGAGCCTTTGTTTCTTTCGGCCAGGGTTCACGATAATGCTTTGATGCGTTTTCTCTCTAGCGCATAAGACAAAATAGAAATCTGCTGTACATTGTTTCTGTATTGTAGGCTCTTATTCAGACAATGACGTCACCAAGATGGAGGGATGTCCTCGATCTTTGATGCTAAATGTGGACCTAAAAGAAACGTTTCCTACAGAATTTACACCTTCATTAAAAACGGTAAGGAAAGATAAACGTATTTACTTTATTTTTAGCCAATCTGTTCTGCCCTAAACCTCAAAATTTCGGTTTGTTTTCAGTACATTCGAGAACACTACAACGAGGATGCGGACTCTTATAAGAACGAATGTTCTCAGCTGGAACAACTTAGATCGGTAAGATTCTCTCATTTTATTTATTTCGCACTCTTTTTTACCATAAAGCGTTTGTTACAAGTTTTCCCTTTTAACATATGATATTATTGAACAAGAAATATTGCGAGATATAGAGTTATAACGGATAATTATCCTCACTTTCTAGTTGTCATTACGATGTTTTTCAAGGAGTTGTCACTGAAACGCGCCAATAATTTTTTTTCTGTGGCCTTTTATTTCGCTACTATTTATCTGATTTCATAAACACAAAATATTTTCAACGTTAAAAACCAAGAAAATGACTTATCATATTTTTAGGCCTTACAAACAAGTAGAAGATGTCATAAACATTTTAGTTCATTTGTAAATTTCTGTCAATCATGTTCAAATATTCATCTAGTTTATTTTTAATGCCCGCTCAGCTCACGTTTATATTTTTGGAAACCAGTTAATAGCTTGTTTTTGACGTATTCCGACAAATATGACACTTCCTATCTCCCTCGTGAAATGAATAAAATTAACGCTTTCTAAAAAAACGTTTTGTTTAAACATTTAATTTTCATATAACAATAAATACGTGATTGAATAAAGATATCTAATCTGTTTCGTAATTTGTGCCTAATTGTTTACTCAGTGGGGAAGACTGTTTCTTATCAGATTTTATATTAAGAGGTTAACAATTTAAAATCTTAAAATTTACGTTGATTTGAAAGATAAAAAATTAATGTACATGTTTAGTACTGAGATTCACAAATTTCAGTTCCCTTTTAAATGTTGAGGGCCATTTACATGTATATTTTATTTCATTTTTATTCTTTGTATTATTTCATTTTTATGTATGATTTCCCAGGCTTCTATTCGGCCATCACGTGACCACTCTGGGTGTAGCACTCTCCGGCGGTACAATGCTCAGCTGCAGTACCTCCAATCACGATTTCCCATGGGAGATGGAGGAGCAGTCAATGTACAGTTTACATGGTTTGTACACATCTTTGAAATTAATTCACAGAATACAGAAGCCACAAATCTACTTTACACTGTGTAACAGCTCAGAAAGAATCCAATCAAGACATTTTCAATTTGCTGGGTCCTCGTTTAGAGCCAAACTAGAATTGGGACCTAAAACATAAAATAAGGAAGATGGGCAACCAAAACTTAAATTACTGCCATCTCCTTGAGAATGACCATGGATGACAGATCTGGTCTGGTCCTATTTAAGACATTAATTATTTTATTACTTCTTCAGCATCCATCAGTTTTTGTTGTTATTGTTGCTGATGATGTAAATGACAATGATTACAGTGGTATTTATAATAGTGATAATAAAGGTATTGTTGGTGATGATGATGATGATGATGATGATGATGATGATGACAAAAGTATAAATTATAAGTCAAGGGAGGAAGAATTGAAGGCCAGCAAAATACTGGATGACAATAATTATTGCTTTGATTCCGTCCATAATATACTCTGTCCACTGGCTTGTGTGTATTATTTTACACCATGACTACTGTAACTGGGGTCACCTACATGCACATTTGAAAATAATAAAAGTTTACCAATAACAAAGAAGAACAAAAATACAGTCCAATTTTACTCTTCCAGGTTGAAATATTGTACTGCACTAGAACTAACCGCAAACTCAAATAACCAAAGTTGGGATATTGTGTTATTCTGTTTTGTAATGAGACCAGTTTACTTTGTCTAAGTGGCCCAGGTTGCAGGTTGCATTGTTAATTTTGTGAATATTGTTTAAAGAGCATATGACACAAAATTTTTTTCTTCGGTTTCTTGTAGTTTAATATGTATAAAAAACGACTACAAGCTTTTAAAGTGTTTGAAATTTCGAAAAAGCCTTTTTTTTCGCCTTCAAAATACACGCTTTTAGCCTAAAAAGTGTCGCCGCCATCGCACGGCCAAAAGGTCACGTGACATGCCCTGTGACGTAAAAACGTGTACACCACATTGAAAACAAACATGGCGGAAAGAGAGGAAAGACCGAAAGACTGGAAAAAGGTTGGCTTGAGCGCCTAAAAAGACAATTTGCCCTAGCAATTCATAACTTCGGACCAAACAGTGCATTACTTTTCTTCCTATCTGACAGGTATAGTAAACTGAGTTCGATTTCTCTAACAAAACCGTACAGACTTCTTCGAATCCGAGAGCAACCACATGCCACACTGCTTCTTTATAGCTCGACTCGCGGCGACTTGGCATGCACACTTTGATCGCTATCTCAGACCATCTCACGTAGGATCCACAAACGAAGAAGCCCGCTTGGAAATGAGATAATTTTAGCGAAGGTGCGGTGTTGAATTATGAGGATTCTTTCTAGATCTGGTTTAATCATGTTGGGTCTGGTTCAGACTAAAAAATAATAAAAAACCCAAAGAGCATGCATCTTGTTTATACTCATTATATAAATCGAAAACCTTCTTAAATATAGTATGACAAAAACAGTATACACTGCCATATTTAATTAGACTAAACAAGGTGCTTTTCAGAATTATTTCCTTCATTTGTCTGCAGAAAATATTCTGGTTCAGAAGATACTTCCATTAGTATAGGGATTTCAAACAATTCTCTTTCCTATTAAAATTATTGTACCTTGCCTAAATCTGTATATTTTTTATAATAGTTGTGTCCAATTTAGTTGTCTACAGCTGCAAAGGAGTACACTGTAGGTCCTAATCTTTATAGTATTAAAAGTACTAACAAGTATAAATCTTGAGTGTGCATCTTTATATTATCCTTCAAAATGGTTTTCAGAGTATTTTGGTTAATGGTTTTGTGTCCACAACAGCAGTCACAGTGTTGCAAGTACACCAATAGCACAAAGGGATATTTAGAAAAGATTACAGGGTGCTTTAAATGGACAAATAGCTATATGAGTTTGTCTTATACTTACTTGGGGACCATTAACCCTAAAAGGTTTCCATTTTTCATGCCAATTACTCCACGCATTCTCACAATACTCATGACACCACATTGCAAAGCTAAAGATGATGCTCAAACTCCATAACCGCTGGGGCCACACTTACCGTAACCTATATATCTTGTAATGCATGATGGTCAGGAGCAGGGCGCGACAAAAGCGCTGTCCGATAGCCCGGGGCTAGTGAAGCGACCCGTCGGGCTAGTGTCTTTTTGTCGGAGTTTGCCCGACAGGCAAGCAATATTTGTTGCCTTTTCTCATCATTAAGTTAAGAATTAAAATAAGAAGTGTGTAATAAACAGTTCTCTAGTGAAAGTGAATGCAAGGAACATTTTAAAAATGTCAGAAAATATCAACGGCGAACAAAAGAAATGGAATTGAATGATGCCTTTTCGTAAATAATTATAATGTACAGTTGCGGCCGTAATTGTGTTCTCACTCCTCTGCTTTTAGGTCTTTAAAATCGCTGTTGTTTTCATTGTATTAAGTTCAAAGTAAACCAGTTAGGATCTGTCTTGTCGATTAAGACCGTTTTCTTTAAACAAGCTAGACAACTTGAACATTTGCCGACACAGTCGTTGCGTTAATTAATACTGGATAGATTGTTTTTCCCACGAACGGCAAATATTTTTGCCGTCTGCCGTTTGCCATTTCCATGGGAAAGTGAGTAGTTTCACGTTTCTCAAACTCATGAACATGTGAACTAACTTCGATTTTTCTAGTGGATTTATTTTACGATTCGATGAAAAGTAAGGATAAAAAACTGCAAGCTGCCGTTTGCCGTGTACGCGTAGAACGCCGTGCGTAATTGATACTCGCAAGCAGGTCACGTAATATAAAATGTGTTATTTTTGTTGTATCAAACTTCCGAAAGGGCTTGCAAGATATTTTATGTTATCCAAAGGCGAAAGACTTCGAATAAGAGTACTAGTTTCATTGATCAATTGAGCATAATTTTCACAACCAGCGCAAAAATAAGTTTTTCTCGTAATTTATAATTTATTCCGCAACATTCGCCGTCGGGAGCGAACACAGTTGGAGATTTTTTGCCTCTTGGTGTAATATTCACCCCTTGTTTAAATTTGTTTGTTTTTGATAATTAATTTGCTTTTGGGCTAGCTCTTCAGAGCTCCGGGCTAGTAAACTAAAGTGGCAGCTTGCCCAAAGGGCAAGCTGATTTTTCATTTTCATCCCACCCTGAGGAGTACCCATGGATTCTAACTAAGAATTGGCCAGACATATACCCTATAGGGTGGGGGGCTCCCACATAAAATGGACAGTAGTGATCATTAGAAATTTTGAAGGGAACCCTTAAAAGGTACGAGAGAGCTGTTTTGTGAGTTTGGCTCACATCATGTTTTACCCCTAAGCATATTTCCTGTCAGCATATTTTCTGGCTTAAAACCCTAAAAGGTATCAGAATAACTCCTGACGGGTTATTTTTTTCAAACGCCCTTGGTAGTACCAAACCCCTATCCCCAGGAAATAAACCTTAGATATCATGCTTGTCTTCGAGCAGTGTCCCATAGAAGAAAACACTAATCTGTATTTCTCATCTGTTTTGTGAAATGTCCTCATATCATAATGGTTTACTCCCCTGTCCCCCAAAGGTCGAGTGTTTTTTTTTTTATTCTGATGAAATAAGAAGTATCTGGGTGATAAAAAGGTGATTTTTATTTATTTATTGTCATTTACATGTACATATCAAGCAAAACTTTCACTTCAGCCTGGTGTAAAGGCCATGCTGTTCTCTTGCTTGTGCAGTGGAATACCCAGGCCATGCGATGAGTGGCTTTCAATCTTAAAATTGAATTATTATAATGGTCAGTGGCATATACATGTACACTGTATAAAAGATGGTATGGGTCTAGTTTTGTCCCAGCCCAAGTATTCGAAAACAACCATGTTACAAGCTGCTCTGAGAAATCTTCATTTCCAACAGGCAAGATGAAAATAAGGCTAATAGCACAAATAAGTCAGAGTTTCAATCATACAACTTTCCTCAATCAAAACAACTCTTTGTTTCAACATTTAATAAGCTGGATAGGGTTAGCACAATAAATAATAATTGGTATATATATAACTATCATTTGCCACCTTTGTGTCTACATGTTCAAATTATTGTTGGTGGCATATAAGCCCCAGGCCTTATGCAGGGAATATTATGTGGAACACGGCTAAAATAATAATTATTTTTTTCAACAACAACAGGGAATTTACTTAGGGAAAATAGTGATATAAGAGAGAGAGAGAGAGATCCAGCTTTATAGCACATTTTTTTTTAAAACTATCCCCAAGTACCGAAAACAACAAAAATAAGAAAAGGAAAACCATGTGAAATGCAAATTTGAGACAAAGCTTATATTTTAGTACAGAGTAATGGGTTAATTTATTTCATAAAATACAAATGTATTTCTAGCTAATGGTTGAAATGTAACAGTGTTTTAGAGATCTGTATTCATTTTTGTTGTTAGCGTTACTCACCCATATTCACTCGCTCCTCATTGCCGATGTGGCTTTCCATTTTTATCCCTGAGCCACGAAAACAAGACTGTTGTGTTTCTCAGTACGGAATTTAGCATATTGTTTCGACTGAGCCATAGAAAGCGAGTAGTAGTGGTATTCTTTTGAAAACAAAAACCTCAAGGGTGCCTGCAAAGGTTTTCCAGCACTGTTTACATGAACACCCAGAGTAAGCGACCGGTTATTCTTCGTATTATTCGTTCGATCTCGCCAATAACAACCTACACTTCTTCTCCTGGTTTCTCTTCTTCTACCATGTAGCCTTCAGTCAATTCCTACGTCGACGAATCCTTCAAATCGCTCAACATTGAGGATTTGAGGTCAACATTTGTTATAGAACTCACATGGCCAATGTACACGTACTGACGTCATAATTGCGTCACGTGGGCTAAACTAGATCCCAGTCTCCGGGACACTTTTTAGGCTGAAAAGCGCGTATTTTGAAGGCGAAAAAAAGGCTTTTTAGAAAATTCAAGCACTGTAAAAGCGTGAAATCGTTTTTTTATACATATTGAACTACAAGAAACCGAAGAAAAAAATTTCGTGTCATATGCTCTTTAAATTGTCTGAATAATGTTCCAACAGGACTGATCTTTATTCTGAGGAACCCATATCATTGTGTGACATCAGATTTGAACAAGCATCAATTCTACATAATTTAGGTGAGTTGAATTTCTTTTCAGATCATTTCCACCTGGAAGTTTTAGATCTATAAAGCCTATAAGGAAACAGACAATATTTGCAGTGTCAGCCCTTTCTTGTCACTGATAAATGACATCCAAGCAATGGCTGTCCATTATACTCAGGTGTCCACAAGGCGGGAGTTACATTGTAACTCTAATTTTAAAACCGTTGCAGTTACTCTGATTGACATGTAAAAGTGTTTGTCCTCTTTCAGCTGCCCTTCACTCCAAGCTTGGTTGCAATGAGGACAGAACGACAGAAGAGGTTTGATAAGATAATTTAATATGTAGCAGTCAAGAATACTGTAATCTTGGTGACAGTCTCTATAATGCACATTGAAGTGTTGCCTGGAAAAAAGCCCTAAGTGACTTCTGATAAAATGCTAGATTCTCCTTCCAAATTTCCTTGTTCTTCCCTTGTGAAACACAGGGAGAATTTGATGTTACATCAAAAGTCACTTTGGGTCTTATTCTGCGCACCCCTTCATAATGACATACATCGCATAGTGCATCTCACATTTACAGTCACAAGAATGATATACGTCATCAGCTTAATTTAGTGAAAGGTCTTTCTGGCAGCTGCTATCAATCTATTGTTTTCTTATCTCACAGTCACCCACCACCCACCAGTGCATAATCAAGTCAAGTGAATGTCACTAAGAGGTGTCACATCCAGGGAATGGTGCAACCTCAGTGGTTAATTTATGTCACTAAATTGGAGAAAGGACTGCCATTATTTTGTTAATTATATATGGCCATCTGAACCACACAAAGCTCTGGTCATTTGATATGAAACACATTGCCTCCTCAATATGCTTGCACCTGCTTTGATGTTATTCTGTCGTCTTTTTCTTAGGGAATGAAAGTGGCCTGTACCCACTTTCAAGCTGCGGCTGGCATCTTTCAGTATCTCAAGGTAAAGATTTGTTTGAAAACTGTAATATAGTGTGCATTTTGGAAAATGAGGCAAATGGGCACTGATTCCTCCCATTCACTTCCCCCTCTTAAAAAAAACTTTGATTCCAGCTTGCTCTTTGGACAAGCAACTCTCACATTTTCCTTCAATTATACAACGAAATATGTTCTAATAAAAACCAAAAATTGTATAATTTATCACCTGACCAAAACACATGTAACATTAATCTTAGAAATAAGTGGAGTTTTAATGTGCCTACATGTAAGACAAACAGACTGAAGAACAGCTTTATACAGGGATTCTGACAGGGTGCGGGGAAAAAACTAAAATTGTGCGGGAGTTTTGAGGCAAATTGTGCGGGAAAAAACGTCGATTGTGCGGGAAATTGTGCGGGATTGCGCAATCCTGTGACCAACCAAATATTCAATCACCAGTGTTCAAGCCAGGCCAGAAAAATGTCAGGGAGGAAATTCTGCATAAATGAAAAATACAAATAGATGTTTTACTTTGGGGATTAAAATGTACCCAGCAATCGCCAATTTGCGGCTGTTTTTCTTCACCAAAGTTTATTTGTCTCAACAAAATCACATTGCGTGACACGATGAACTCGATCGGGTAAAACCGAAATACCACATTTAAATGAAATGTTTCCGATCTGTTGCGAGTTCCTTTATGAAAAATCCGTATATTTTATGTAGTTTGAATAATTTCCATTAAAGGTTCACACAATTTCTTCGAAAGTTTGCCGCAAAAACACAACCTCGAGATGTATGCAAATTGCGTGCTAAATGTAATTTGATAGCATGGTTGTTTTGCATTTTCCTGAATGAAAACGTCTTTCACTTGATTGAAAAAATCAAATCCAGTATTCTGATCAGAACTTAATAATTTTCTCCTATCAATCCGAAGTTCCAGCGCGTTAATAGTTTGTTTGTCGATTCGCAAACTTGATAAGTTCTTTGCGAAAATAATTCAGACAGAGTGACATTCATTTCGGCGTTACCGGGTACATTTCTTCGGTGTTTCTTCTTCGGTCCCCGACATATTAAACTGAAAGAGGAAGCGAAAGCGCTCGAAAAAGTATCAACAGGCCGCTAAGAAAAACGACATAATGTCTGAAAAACGACAACTAAAAAGCTACGCTAAAAAATCTCTAGGAAGTCGGAAAGAAGTAAAACTGAGACTAGTTCCCAGGACGGCGAAGAGAACGCCTTGTTGTTTTTATATCGATCCTCTCGAGCTGTTCGAGGAAAGCGAGGGTTTTCTCGATTGTTTGGAAGGAAAATGGGCTGAAAATAGTCTAAAACGTTTCTCGAAATCTTGGTTATCAATAGAAATACCTGATTTAATTAAAATTTTAATCAAATATTTCAGTATTGTGCGAGATTGTGCGGATTTTTAGGAATTGTGCGGAATTGTGCGGGTTTGACCGAATTGTGCGGTCCCGCACCCGCGCATCCTGTCAGAATCCCTGTTTATATATAGTAATGCTAAGCAGATTTTAATCATTGTAAGTTGCAATTTTCGCCATGATATTTTGATTTAAATTTTACATAGTTTTAAATAGTTTTTAAATGTTAACATTTTGATACTAATTTTAAATATTTTTTAAATGTTATTATAAATTTTATTTTAAAGTTTTTATGCAATTCAGTCTTCCGGCTGTAACTTGTATTGACTAAATAAACTATCTATCTATCTATCTATCTTTCTCCAGGCAGTTACATGCTTACCGAAGTTTACTTTTTCGTTTTAAAATCATTATTAATTTTAGTAAGCGCACAGCTTGCCTGGTCCTTGCTGGTCAAGCAAGTAAGCAGGAAAACTTACTTGCCCCACAGGAAAATCTACTTCCTCTGGACTACTGAACGGGACCTTTTTCAAGCTCTGCCTCCCCCCTCCCTGGCTACTGAAACATACATACTTTATTTTCTCTTCCCCAAACGAGGCTTTTCAGCCAAATAGTTTTAATAGTAATAAAAATATGACCTAGATAATAAAACTAGGTTAAAAACTAATACAATGTTGTAGTTAATTTTTTACCTCAGGTAATTTTTATTTTTCCATTGTTTTTGGGTTTGGTAATATATGCTAATGAATTTGAAACAAAGGAAAAACAAAAATTACCTGAAATAAAAAATTAACTACAACACAATAAAAATATTCAAACTAAATGATAAAAAACTAAGCATTAAAAGCTACTGGTCTGTTAAGAGTCTGTGCCTGAGCAGGCACTTGAACTTAGTTACAGATTCTGTTATCTTTAGTTCTGGTGGCAGAGAGTTCCAGAGTGAAACTGATTCTTTTTGCTTCCACCCCCACTTTCTCTTTCCTTGGCCACTAAAGAACAGATTTGTTCCTTTCACTTCCTCTCCACCCCTCTTTCTTTCCCTGGCCACTCTCTGCCCCCACCCACTCTCTCTTTCCTGGCCACAAATGAGCCAATTCCTCCCATTCACTTCCCCCTCCCCCACTCTTCCTTTCCTTGGCCAGGAATGAACCGACTCCTCCCATTCACTCTCCCCCCCCCCCCCCCCCCCCCACCTCCTCTACTTTTTTCTTTCCCTGGCCACTAATGAACCAATTCCTCCCATTCACTCCCCCCTCCCGCACTTTTCTTTTTCCTGGCCACAAATGAACTGATTGCTCCCATTTACTCCACCCCCTCCCCCACTTTCTCTTTCCCTGGCCAAGAATAAACTGTTTCCTCCCATTCACTCTACCCCTCTCCTGTCCCCCTCCCCCCTCCCCCACTTTCTTTTTCCCTGGCCACAAATGAACTGATTCCTCCCATTCACCACTCTTTCTCAGCCACTAATGAACAGATTCTGCTGCTTCCTATCCCTTGTGGAACTATATTATGTTTATTTATAAAAAAAAATCTTGTTTAAAATTATCACATTGCCTTGCTTTGCTTTAAAAATAAGCTTACTTGTATTACAGACATTAATAATTATGAAACACTTCTTAAACCAACACAATTTGTTGTTTAATTCTTAGGCTGGGTCTTTCTGTAAAGTTGAACATTTTATTGTAAGTTTATTAACTTTTAAAAGTTCTTTTATCATTTTGAAATTTCTACATTATTTGATATTATATCCAGTTCCATTTATTAGACCTTTCAATAACATGCAAATTCTAAAGTTCAAAGCTCAACTATTAAGGTTTATGTTTTCCACTGCCATCAATCATACATGGCGACAAACATTGGACCCCTGAAAACAGAACCTGAAAAAAATGAATCGAAATCCACCAATAGTACAAATCACAACCCACAAACAATACTTTTTGACCATTATGCATAAAACATGATTGTTTCTTGAGATGTCTATTATGGTATTTGTGGCAGTGAAAAACAAAAGTGTTGGTTGAGTTTTAAACTTCAGAGTTTCTAGTGTATGTAATTGAAAAGTGCTGTAAGATTCAACTAAATTCCACTGACTATAAAACTGCAATCTGCAGAAGTAAATAATTTAAATTTAATATATTAAATTGCAAAATATTTTTGTCAGGACCATTTTGCAAGTGATGCATTTTTTGACATGGCTGGTGGACTACTGCAGCTTTACACTAATGTGATGTTGGTAAGCTGATCAAACACTGATTGCAAAACATTTATTTTTATTTTTGTTCTGAGAACTTGGTGGTGAATCAAGTGCATTCCTTGCCATATTTTTCTTTCCAGGGCCAAGCTCAGGAATGTTTATTAGAGAAGTCAATTTTAGATTCCCGCAAGGACTCCCTCATTGCCAGAATTAGTATGCAGGTATGGTGGATGTCATGTTTACCTTGAGATAATCAAAATGAATAGTTAAGCAGCTAGAATTTAACAGTACTTGCACACAACCAAATAATGTCATGATTATACTGGCCATTGATTCAGATCAAAATTAACTATTAGTACCATATTTCCTTGAATAATGGTATTTTTGCACAGGTGCATGATTACTACAACCAGGCTCTTCAGTTTCTTGATTCTCAAGGTCCATCATACATGGGATCCAGGAAAGCCAAGGTGTGTACTATGTTTACTGCAGATATGTGCAGGCTTTTATCACCTCGGCCTGATTGTTCAAAGAGTGGATAACGCTATCCACCTGATAAATCACTATCCAGTGAATAAACATTAACAAAACTGATTCAGTTATGCCGTGGATAGAGATTTATCCACTGGTTAGCACTCCACCTTATGAACAACCTTGTCCCCAGGGCTTTCTCCACTTTAAAAATGGTGGGGCAGGTGAAGAAACCCCTGGACGTACATGTATTTTGTCAAGTGACATGATGAAATGGCATTTTCGGAGGTTATTACCAAGGATATGCAGTCATGTTACTTTGTTTTCTGGTAATCTGAATCCATTGTTGAAATGTAAACATGTTTTGCATAATAAAATGCTGCCAATTGACTTACTTAATTGACATTTACATAATTATATTCCAGATTTTTACAAAGAATCTGAAGATCAAGTGTTGTCAGTACCTTGCTGTTGCATATGTAAGTAGAGCCAATAATGGAGACATTTAGACATGACAAGACATGTAGACAAAATCATATGGTGTGACTATTTAAATGACACCTCTTTAGCAGTACTTTTGCATGGTACCATTTGTTTTTCAATATTTTACAAAATGAAATTTAGCATTTTTCTTAAATTGTGATGTTTTGCGCTCTTGGGGTGGCATAATACTGCTGTTCTATCCATAGCTAACTCATATGTATATAGTTTAACCTCCCATAACCAACCACCCAAAATGCAAAGTCAAGGTGGTCAGTTACGGGAGGTCAGACCACAGGGGGTCATACCACAGGGGGTTATACCACAGTGGGTCATACCACAGGGGGTTATACCACAGGGGGTCATACCACAGTGGGTCATACCACAGGGGGTCATACCATAGAGGGTCATACCACAGGGGGTCGTACCACAGGGGGTCGTACCACAGGGGGTCATACCACAGTGGGTGATACCACAGGGGGTTATACCACAGGGGGTCATACCACAGGGGGTTATACCACAGTGGGTCATACCACAGGGGGTCATACCACAGTGGGTCATACCACAGTGGGTCATACCACAGGGGGTCATACCACAGTGGGTCATACCACAGGGGGTCATACCACAGGGGGTCATACCATAGGGGGTCATACCACAGGGGGTCATACCACAGGGGGTCATACCACAGGGGGTTATACCACAGGGGATCATACCACAGGGGGTTATACCACAGGGGGTTATACCACAGTGGGTCATACCACCGGGGGTCATACTACAGGGGGTCATACCACAGGGGGTCTTAACTTTGAATCATGTGAACCTGTAGTAATTTCAAATTACAAAGCAAATCAGCATACAACGTGCAAGGAACAAAATTTTCCCTTTATTTGAGTTGAAATGGAACACATCATTCAATTTGTGTCTGTAGCGACATCGAAACATTGGTGAGACTGAGTGGTCACTTACCAGAGGTTAAAAACAATTATTATAGAAAAAGGCAAATAGCCAGTATTGAAGGTGGCTGCGGTCACTTGAGAGAGGTGGACACTTCAAGAGGTTTTGACCATGATAATTTTACTGGAAAAAAATTGGTATTTTGGAAAAGTGGTTGCTTAGGAGAGGTGGTCACTTAGGAGAGGTGGTCGCTTAAGGACGTTCGCGCTAATTGTTTATGCGTATTCTTACTGCGCACGCAATTCATATCGCAACGCCGTGCTACGTCATGCACGAGCGCTAGTAGCCACTGCATTAACTTTGCTTGGATTTAACTCGCTTGGATGGTCGGCGACCCTCAAATTTTTTTGATAGATAATTTTCTTTTCCAATTCTCGACAGATTGAGAAAAAATGAACAAAAAAATCAATGCAGGAAGTTTAATTTTTTTCCATTTTTCTATCCGCGCTACATCAAATCCTGGCAACTTGCGGCTGTCAGAGTTTACAAATTCTGTCGTTTAAAGATTAGACTTCCAATAAGGGACGTCACCAGTTGAATAAATTTGTTTAACAGACCTACTCATATGCAATTTGGTATAGAAAGTTGCATTTTAGAGATTTATTTGCAATATTTTTAGGCTAACAGACATTGGGGCCATATCCAGTAAAGAAGACCAATTTATCAAAATTGGGGTCGCCTTTCAGATATCTTATCTCGGAAAACGAAGTCGGTGACCCCCCATTTTTTATGCATTTCTGGCACGAGTAACTCATTACCTAGCTGTAGCAAAAGTTTTATAAAAAAATCAATGTTGGAAGATTTTCGCGCGAACGTCCTTAAAGTGCCTATGAAATGAAATTTATTTTTCGATGTATCGAAAGTTTCACCTTTTTAGACCTTGGAATAAAAGGTTTAAAGTGTTAGGGACGATGCGAAATGCTTTATTTATGGTCTCAAAGTTAGGTTGTTGGCGCTAAAAAGTGGCTCCAATTTGTGCGCGGCCAAAACCAGTGTCATATTACACTGTGACGTAAATAGTTGTACAAACTGCTGCGGGAATATAGAGAACAAGAGAGCTGACAAGAGACGTCGCTAGAGGTGGACCAATATTATGTGGCGAGCGGCCTCAAACATACGAGATATTAGAATTATTCGATAACAGAGGGTGTAACAAAGCTTTATTTTGCTCCAGAGGAAAATAGGTCGGCGAAATACACGAAATTTGTTCGTCGACATCGGAAAGAGTACGTCAAGCGATGTTGTTTTCAATGAAAGCGCTTATTGTAAAGATTAATATTATTTTGCAAAAGAAAATAACATTCCGGCCGGTGAGGCCGTTTAATCAAGCATAATTTTTCCAATCCATATCCTGTTTGGAAGTTCCTTCAAGCCTCGGCTCGACTGGAGAGCCGTCTAAGTCAGTGAGGCTTACAAAAATATACTGACTCGATCGGCACTGACTGGCGAGTAATATAAATGTTTATACGGTGTTCCGAATTATAAAATTCAAAGTGCAGCGACGCAAGTGTTCACTGGAAGGCGTCTATTCTACGGAACATCTATCAAAAATCTACACGTACAAATGCTATTCGAAACAAAATACATCGCTGAATCATTGCGTGTTCGATCAGATCAATTTTTTTACAATGAAATATAAATCAGACATAAATGTAAACACGATACTTTGAACTCACTTACAAGCCGCCAAGTGGTTAAAATTTCCAGAAACGATCAATCGCTGGCAAGACACTGAACTAAGAAGCATAATTATTACGTATATACTTGAGTTCAAACATTTTGAATAAATAAATAAAACAATACGCTATCAAGGCACCTTGCCACTAAAAATACACCATTCACATTCAATTCAGCAAGCCGCCTGAAAAACACCACCTCGAATATGCATAACATATCAGTATAATTTAGAAACTTTCAACTAGCAAGCCGCCAAGACATATCCTTCGCATTGAAAAAAGAACTTTAAGTAGACGAGCGAATTGCCAAGCCGATAAAATAAGTTCATAACCTCCACGCGCGATCAGTGAAATTCAGAGAAGACCGGCCGAGT
>JAJLRJ010000014.1:11740508-12128008 GCA_024195265.1 Dendrophyllia cribrosa | reverse complement strand
TTGATTTGATTTGATTTTTTGAGGCCATGTCCTGTGGACTAGCACCAGTGTCAAACCCCCCATATCTTGTAAACCACATTAACTTGAACCAAACTTGCGTCCACAAAAGATAATTTTTTCACAATTTCAACTCCGGTATTTCAAACCAACACCAATGAGAGGAAGGCATCTGGATTTTAATTGTGAGGCTTCTTAATTACAAGCATCGATTGTTGTGTTGCACCCATGCAATACTGTATTTTTGTTGTATTTTATATCGCACTACTGTACCTGTACTGTACAGGTACTGTTTTGTACCATGCTTGTACTGTACATGAGTACAGTATTCCTTTCAGCAGAAGAAAGAGAATCAAAACTTGACACCAACTTTGTTATCTCAAGCCCCCATTATCTCAAACCTTTTCACTGGTTCCCAGGAGGTTTGAGATAACTAGACTCCACTGTAATAATATGTTTTATATAGTTTTGTGATGTTTTGTTTTTTCAGGAATTTGCAGGTTCAATGACTCCTCCCCCAGAGAGGGAGGATTTTGAGAAAGACCTTGAACAATGCCGGGAATCACACAAGAAAGCAGTAAGTCAGTTATACTAACTACAGTCTGGTGTGTTATTTTGCCCAGCTTTTGATTGACATATATGATATTTTTTAAAACACTTTCTTCGAAAAATTGCAAAATTCCGACGTGTGATAAAAGAGTTAACGGAAAATTTCTTTTTTCACCTTGCTGCAATTGAAGGCAAAGATTTAATTGATTTAATTTGGAAATGTTTGTTGATTTGTACGGAAAAAGTTTTGGTCTGACAATTGCCTCTAATTGCCAGACTGCGTGTCGCCAAATGTGTATTCTTTTATATAAACATCAGGTGACATGCAGTCTAGCAATCAGTTTAAGATGATTTTGTGATTGTTGTAATAAACAAGAAATAATGTGGTTTCTAAAATGAATGTCATCGGCTGTTTTTTCAAATGTTAAAATATTTTCCAGACATGTGCTGTTGATATGGGATTGTTTTTGACCCAGTGAGTCTTGATCAGTTGATATTAAAAACTTTGAGTTCTTGAACTGACAAACTACATTTGTGTGTTTGTTTGTTTGTTTCTTGTAGACTCAGACAAACACAGAACTGCTGAAGGTGTTCAAAGAGCACAAACACAACTTGGACTTGTTAGTAGGACCCTCTGAAGGGCTGCTGGCTGCTTTACCATCCCTTAACATCATAGACAGTAAGTTAATTGTGCATGTTAAACACTTAAACCTTTACCTCTTAAGACTGTTGATTTCAACTTGAGAAAAATTGAAATGGACATCACCAAAGAAAAGTGCTGAATGGCTCGATAGTCACAAAAGTCTGAAAAGTCACACTGGAGGATTTGATCCACAGACTCAAAAAGTTAAAACCACCTTGTATAGCATAATAAACAACACCTTAATTATCTTAAAATTAATACAAATCACAATAACGATGAAGCTTATTAACATGCCTATTAATTAGTATTCTGTATCGCTGATACAGTACAGCTGTTCTGTATGAGGATTTACAAACCTTCATTGAACTTTCATTGTATTTCCTTATGAATTCTTAGTTAATTTTATAATGATAGATATGAACTACTTGTACTGTTTTTTTTTTTGTCTTGAGTTTGTGATGAATGTCTTAAGTTAACAAAAATAGATTTACAGTAACTTAGTTTGATACTTTGTTTTTAACTTTAAGCTCCCATTGATGATGGTGCAGTCCAGCGTCTTAGAGACCTCATTGTGAGTTCCAAAAAAAAACCTTCTTTTCTTCCTTCTTGTTTTCTTCTTGAGGGTAAAGTGGAATTAAGAAGCCAAATTAATTGTTGTTTTTTTCTTAATCTCCAGTCTAAAGTAGAGCTAATGAAATCACAGAGGAAGCAGTTTGAAGGAGATTTACGGAAACAGGTAATGCTCTGATATACCTAGATTTGGGAAGAGTCAACCCTTTGAACTCCAATATCAAAATTCAAATTCTCCTTTCTTGCTCTCATACATTTCTTATAGAGGTAGTAGGGAGAAGTTACAAGTTAAAATATCAAGAGAATTAATGTAGTTCAATTTTGATGATGAGAATCTGATGAAGTTCATTCGGGTTTGAAAGGCGACCAGATTTCAGTATACTGTAGATACTATGTGTCCTTAACACTCATGACCTCTCTGATTGATTAAGCCTTGATTTTACAAGGAGAAACTGTATTATAGTGATCAGTTCTCAGGTCTAAAGGGTTAAATGTATTTTGAACTACTTAATATGTTCCTTTGTAGTTAGAAGATGATGACATCACCCAGCTGCTTGTAACAAGAGAAGGAAACAAAACGGTATACTTTTAATTTGTATATAATATTGACAAACCTTACTAGATAAGTGGAACAGGTGGACCCATAAGGGCATGGCAAGGAAAAGCCAGAAACTGGACTTTTTCTGTGTAATCTTCCATTGTTTATTAATAAATGTCTTGTTACTTTTTAAAACAATATATTTTTTTAAACACGATTATCCCTCAGGTTTTCTTTGAAGAGCAGCTTAAGAAGCATAATACCACATGTGACTTGATTCAGAAAAACTTGGATGCTCAGAGTAAAATACTCAAGTGAGTCAAAACTTTAAAGGGGCTCTGTTACCAAACTGTTTGCATTGATGAAACTGTAAATAAGTGCCTTTGGCCACAGATGATCAGGATGGAAACAGATTGCAACTTAAGGCCTTAGGGTTTTCATTTTTGCAAGATAAGAGGGGGGTGGGCTCCCCTACATTCCCCACTGTCATCCCAAACTAACAACACACTTCCCACAGAAAAATAATCATTTCAATACAATAGTGCACATGCTGTGTACATTATGGTAGGGTTTAAAAGATTGATAAATATGGGATACTGCAGTGGAGACTGCCTAACAAAGGCCTATCTCTTGGATATTATTTTTTATTAAAAGAAATTTTAATGCCTCTGTAGTAAATGTTTGTGTGTTTTCACATTTATCTTGATTTTATTTAATTGGTGGCCCTATAAACAAAACAGGTTTTAATATAGCAACCTGAAAGTGGCAACCACCTAAATTAAAAACAAATGGTACGGTTGACAATGGACTTTGTCATAGAATTTTTAATTCCTCTTCTGTGGTAATAGTCTTTAAATGTTCTCCTAGAGCACTGACTGAAGCAAATGCTAAGTATGCACCCACAAGACAAGCTGTGAAAGAAACAGCTCAAAGGTAACTAAATACTTAGGGTCACTATCCAACTTCTCATTGTCACTTTTCTTTATTTCTCCTAAAAAAAGTGTTCTTTGTCAAGAACTACATACTGTATCTTTGTGAAATTGTCAAGTAAAAAAGTCAAGGAAAGTTATGTTGATTACCAATTTCACTTCTGGAGTCAAACTTTTTAAAGTCATGAGATGTACAGTATGTTGTATTTCCGATCTTTTGAGTCAGTGGATAAAATCCTCAATTCAATTTGGATCATTTTTTAAATTTTTAAATTCACCACTCATAGGGTTCAAGGGTGAAGGACAGTGACCCGGCTGATACATATCATGTTTTTATGATTATGGGCAGGAGCTTGCTTAAGCTTGCTTTATTATCTTGAAACAGGAAGAACAAATCCACAACAGTGATGAAAACAAACAAATATAAACTAAAGATACTAACGACTAAAAAACTGAAAGTTTCACCGGAATGGCTTTTTTGATTCCCAAACTACTTATTTTTTTCCAATATATAGTTGTATATTTGGTGGCATTTGGCAATATCACATGGAAATCAGCTAAGCAAAATTTTGATACTTCAGCAGAACATTGTCCTTTAAGGGAGTGTTACATGCTGCAATTTCTTGTGCAGCAAGTCTTGCAATGTCATTGCAAGAAATGCTGCATGAACCATTGCATTGTGTAACACCCCCTGCAATGGTCAAAATCGTTGCAAGACGGGTCAGGATGCACCTTTTCAAACACCTCACATGATTCGCTAAGAAAACAATAGAACAAACAACAGAACAATGGACCCTAGCCCTGAAAACAATAGAGCTGCGGGTTATCCATGTCCATGCACGAAAAATCGCAGCGTGTGACACCACCTTTAATCTCCACTATCTCAGCCCTTTTGGTAACAAGACTTATAGGGCAAAGAAAGATGTCATGAGTACAGGATGCATATTATAAAGCAGTCAGAAATGATCACTCTTACAAAATTCAGATGTCATTAATCAAACGCTGTAAAATGCCAGATCTTTGTTCGTAAGAGTGCAAACATTTAATAGCAAATTTCAAGAAAAATATCAATTTCGTTTTGTAAAATATTGAAAAACAAATGGTACCATTCAAAAGTACCGCCGAAGAGGTTTAGTTTGAATGGTCACAGCATAGGATTTAGTTCACAGACTCAAATGTTAGAACTACACTACATGTCTGCATTATTGACTCTGCGAGTAAAAGGGTTAAGCATTAACTTCTGCCATTGCTGACAAAGTGTTTTTCATTCTTCTTTTCAGGCGAGATGATGCAGTGCAGACCTTTGTTTTATCTCATGACACGTTTTTTGAGCTGAAAGAAAAATTAAGGTAGTCATTGATTTCAAGTTGGCCAAAATTGCCAGTAATGCACTTTTTAGCATTAAACCCTTGGACTGAATGTACAGTACAATTGTTACAGTACAACTGACATAAGTTTTTCTTTGTATGGGTTAGCCGTGGACTGCGGTTCTATAAGGGCCTAGAAAAGACAGTGTTGAAACTTGAAGAGAAGCTGAAAGAGTTTGCTGAAAATCGAAAGAAGGAAATGGATAAGATTGAAGAGAAAGAAAAAAAGGCTAAAGGTGAGGAGCAAGTGTAATATCCCATTTTTTTACTTATACTTTTTTTGTTGTTTTAATTTGTATCCATGTTTGTTTTACTATACAAATGAAATCGACTGGCTCATTTGAACATTTGAAGGTCATTTAATTTCAGCATATATACTTAGAGACAGAAGAAAATTTGTTAGTTGATAAAAAAATATGAAAAGGGTGCTTGGCATCCCTTGAAACAGAGGCGATAGCCAACTCTGAAATGGTCTACCAGTATTAGTGGTTGTTTATGCTTGAAAATATAGAAGATAATACACGGGTGCGCAGAGATACGACATTTTTCTTGAGTGTTAAACTCAATATCGCGCAAGTGAGCACAGCAAATGAGTGAGATATCGAGTTAACAACAACAACAACACTGATTTATTCAACAACAAACAACAACAACAAAACACGAGAAGAGAAATGTCAAATCTCGAAGCAGCCATGTATTATTTTGTTTATGATACCGAAGATTTTCGAAAGTTTTCCGAATACCACCGAAGGTTGTGCTAACGTTTCCAATCATTTTCCGAAGATTTAAGAGAAAGTTCCGAAGATGTTCCTTTTGGTAGCTAACGTGAACACATTGATATCTTCGCTCTTCACATTGAAGATAAAATTGATATCTTCACATGTGTTAAGATATGATTTTTCCACAATGGGGGAAATCCTCTTATTTCACTGAAGTTTAAGTAATAAAAATGGTTAACTTTACTTTTGCAGAGAAAGCCAAGGTACCACCGGTTCGTCCTGGAGCTGAAAAGCCAGGTCACCTTGTTAACCCACCAGCTTCCAGTGTACCAGGTCCTATGGTCACACAGTATCCTGGAGGACCAGGGATGATTCACCCAGGCATGAGGCCAGGAGCTCGCCATCCTAATCCACATGGGGTACCTTTCCAACCAAGAATTCCTGGGGGAGCATTTCCACCTGGGTCATTACCTGGAGCCATTCCTCGTCCAGCAGATCCTAGGATCTACTCACCTGGTTCTCAAGGGGTTCCTGCTAGGCCCCCTTTCCCACCCAGTGACCAAAGGATGCGAGCACCCCAACCTGGAGTTCCACCACAACCTGCTCCAGATTCAAGAACTCACCAGATTTTTCCAGAACAAAGGGTCCCTCAAGCACCTGGCTCTCCAGCTGCTGGACCCCCCATGCGTCCCTCCGTTCCACCCCAGCCATCAGTTCCATTCTCTCAAATGGGTCCCAGAGGGCCTACACCTATTGATCACCTTATTCATTCCACACCCAGGATGTCATACCCTGTACCAGTGGGTCCCTCTTTGCCACCTGGAGGTCCACAAGGATTTCAAGCCGGTGCACCAGGAGGTCCCTACCAACTGCCTCAACCTCCTGGGCAGCAACCTCGTCCACAGCTAGCACCTGGGCAGGTACCAGGTGGTGCCCAAGGTCTTCCATCGTATGATCAAGCCAAATTCATGCCTGGATCTCAGCCCATAAGCAGAACACATCAACCACCTGCACCGCCTCCACAAGGCTGGCCACAGGGGCAACATCCCCCCACATCACATCAGCAGCCAGGTGGTCATCAGCTGCATCCAAGCCAGTTAAATCGTCCTTCAAATGTTACCCCTCAACAGCAGTTCCAGGCTCCGAGAGGGCCACACCCTACATCGCAACCTCAACATCCCAGTCATGCTGGGTCACCTCAGATATACCAGCAGCAAATTCCATCCAGTCAGATGTCACAACCTTTGCAGCCTTCACCCGGTCAACACCAGCCAAAGAACTGGCCTACTCAGCCATTTCAGTTTCCAAAACTGGCTCAACAATCTATGCAACCTCAGCAACAGTTTCAGCAACCACAGCAGCCCTATCAGAGGCAGCAGCAACAACCTCCCCATCCTCAGCAGCAGTTCCAGCAACCTCCACCAGGGCAACCACAGTTTCCACCACCGCTTCAGCCTCAGAAAGTGTTACAGCCTCAGCCTCAGATCCGGCAACAGTTTCAGCCTCAGCAACCATCTCAGCCAAATCAGAAGTCTCAACAACCTCTCCAGTTCCAGCAACAGCAACCACCACAGCAGCACCAACATCCGTCACAACCTCAGCAGCAATTTCAACAGCCCATGCAACAGTTTAATCAACCTGGACAGATGCAGCCACAGTTTTCTCAACCTCGACAACAAAGTCAACATCCCAGGGATCCGTTACAGCCAACGCAGTTCCAACAACCACAACAACAACAACAAAAACAACAATTTCAGCCACCGTTACAGCCTCAACAAAATTACCAACAACAGTTGCAACCTCTGCAACCTCAAAAGCCTCAGCAGCAATCACAGTTCCAACCAACTCTGCCACCGCAGTCTCATTCTATGCAACAACCTCTGCAGGGCCAACAAATGCCGACAGATCGTCTTCCCCCGCAGACACTACACCCAGGGCAAACACCCCCAAAAAACGTGCAGACTTCCCTGGGGTCTCTAAAGCCTCAGCACATTGGTCACGTTCCTGAATTGCCCCCTAAGGGTCAGTCCCAGATGGGCCAGATGCCTGGTCCAAGCTCTTGGCAGCAACAAGGTTCTAATCTCTCCCCACAGCCACAACGACCAGGGTATCCGGTTCAACAACCATATACAGGCTACAGTCAGACCCAGCAGCCACCACAGTCCAGTAACACGTCAGCACAGTTAGTTTATCCTGTGCTACCTGAGAAGAAACGATCTCAGACTGATCAATCTTCACCGAAACCATCTCATTCTGCTTTGCAGCGTCCTGGAAGTGTGCAACCCAGCCCTCGTGAACAAAACTCTTCTCCTGGTCAGTCTCAGAGCTGGGGTTATCCTCAAGCATCACAGCCTTTGCCCTCAACTGGATCCCTTCTGAGTAGTCAACAGTTCTCACGACAAAATTCAAAAGAACAAAAAGATTTTGGAGGGAAGCAAATGCAAGGTCCTCAGAAACCAATGCCTTACCAGCAAAAACCTTTAGATCAAGGATGGACACCATCTCTTGCTGCTCAACAACCTCCACAAGGACCTGTACGTCAAGACCTGGCAGCATACCCACCAGTCGTCGGTCAAGAGAATTCATCTGATTATGGCAAACAAGAAGAGACTAGAGGCCGCCTTGCATCTTACCCTCCCTACAGGGGAGTGGTCAGCGAGCCCCCATCTCCTTCTCCAGCTGGCAGCCAACCATACAGTTTCAGTCCAGGGACCAAGCCCCCGGCACCTCCTTTGGTACAAGGAGTCAGACCCAGCCCAACCAGCCTGCCGCCATCTTCGGCTTATGCTACTAGTTACTCAGTGTCAGTAGCTCAAGCTCAGCTGAGTCAGCAGCAGCAGATGCAGCAGCTGCAAACGCAGATGCTTTTACAACAACAGCAGCTTATTTTACAGCAGCAAGAGCTACTACGTCACCAGCAACAGCAGCAGCAGCATGATTCTGATCAGGGTCATCTCACGCAGCTCTTTCAGCAGGTTCTACAGCAGCAGACGAAGCTGACCGAGATGGAGCATAAACTGGCAGAACATGAGCGTCATGAAGAACAACTTAAAAAGGGACTCATAGAACATGAGGAGACATCACCTGCAGAAAAGGACACAGAGGCAGCTGACAAAGACACTCAGGCGACACCACCCCATAGCTCTAGTAGTTTCAATGCCTCTTGGGGCACTGGATTTTCAGATCATGTTCATAATAAACTTGGCATAGAACAAGTCTTTAGTGATTTGGCCAAGAAACAAATTAATGAAATTTCTGAGAAGGGTAAACACATTGATGGATTAGGTGATAGCTTTAAGCCAGCTGTCCATGGAGATAATGAAGATAATGTTGCTGAAGAAGATTGTAGTACTTCGGAGCATTCAAAGAAATTAGTGGGCGATGAAAGCACAGAAGAAAAAGTTGCATTGGCAAATGAAATGACCAATAGTGTAGATGCTAAAGGGACAGCACAAATAACCAATAAAGGAGGAATGGGGAACGAGACTTCTGAGGAAGAAAAGAAAGAGAGTGAATCATCTACTAGCGTTGAACAGAAAGTTGAGGGGAAAACTGAAGTTGATGTATCGTCTTCAAATGAAGGAAAACCAGAGGACGAATCTCAAAAAGCAGAAGATATCTCCGATGAGGACAAAGAGAAGAAAAGGCGGCAAGAAATCGAAGAACAGATCCAGAAGATTAAAGAACTTCAAAAGAACACTCAGCCTGCCCCTCCTCCACTGCCGCAAAAGCAGAAATACCTGTATGAACCAGGCAAAATGCCGGAGCTGAATCAACTTCCACTTAAACCTCCTGATACTGTAACGGATGTGGAGGTTAGCAAGCCCTCTCTGCACCGACAGTGTGGTCATTACTACAACACGCAGTACTCGAGCATTGGCCAGGCGGAGAATAATGAGTGTCTTAGCGAGGAGGAGTATATTCAGAGGCTGTCACGCACTGTGGAGACGTTTGACGCTCTCGTGGTGAGCTTATCACAGAAGCGAGAAAATGCACCCTACAATGGTTTCATAAACGAGTGGAAGGTGGGTAACGGATTATATTGTAGGTCTGGGGGAGGGGGTATTCCCCTGTATAACATAAATAGATACCGTAAAATCCCGGGTTTTGGTAAAATGGTAAACAAAGATTCCCCTATATAAGCCTGCGAATTTGCTTTTAATCTTTAATGTTTGCCACAAACTTAATTTGTGATATTCCATTTTCTACAACAATTATGACTCCAACAAAGTAAGGATTCTTTTCCCATCGGAGACTCGAGACTTGACTCGAAGAATATTCGACTTGCATTCGCTATCGGGTTAGGGTCTGGTCGCACTACAGTCAAAAACAAAAATTAGCCCGTGCAAAATGACATAAAAACAAAAACATTCCACAAAAAGCGTGTCCCACCGGAGCGGTTTCTTTTGTTTTCCTCGATTTTTGCACGGGCGGATTTTTGTTTTTGACTGTAGTGCGACCAGGCCCTAACGCAAAATCCTTTAATATTACTTTACATAACCTTTTTTTTTTCTGTACACAAAATAAAAACGTAAGTACTGCCCTCGGGTCGTACTCAAAACCTGTGCAAATTTGTGAAGAATCTTTCATTTAGAGCGTTTCGTTTTCACGAGTTGGCTCATAGGAGCCTTTGACCCGTTTTCATTAGATACGCTTTGAAATCAACAACAATATCTTAAAGGTACTTTCCATTTTTCAGAACTCGTCGGTCGGGCTGCTCAATTCGTAAATACTATGCCATTATTTGTTCGACCTGGCCGTCCAAACCAGTCGATTCGCAAATAATATGCAATAATTTTTCTTCAAAGAGATGCATTCTGTTTACGAACTGACCAGTCTGGCCAGCAATTACTGACAAATGGTAAACACCCTTACAGTCCGTCTCATTTCACTGCATGTAGCATGTAGTATAACCACATCTTTCGGCAGACGAAAAACGATTGTACCTATTTGACGTTGTTTAACTTCTTTCATTTACAGGTGCTAGAAAGAATGCAGGAAAGTGACTCTGCCGTTTTCTCCACCCAAGTAGCCAGTCTCAATCCATCAAAGAACAGATACAGAGACATCTTACCTTGTAACTATCAGATTGTTCTTGTCGTTATAATGTTTGCACTTGCAATGTTATATGACTGCTCCCAAAGTTTTGCTCTTCTTTTCCTGACGTACATTTTATCTGGTGACATTTAACTCAACTGTCGTTCATAATTGTGATTAAAACATCTAAATCGTTTTTGGTCATTTTGGCCAACAGACTGCTGCTCTTATCCGTTGTAACTGTTATCATCTCTGTCATCTCTTATCACCAAGACATAACAGCAAGTTCTTTTTTTGATAATTCCTTCCTCTTTACAGGGGACCATACGAGAGTAAAACTAACAACCAAGGAGGGTGGAGACTATATCAACGCTAACTTAATCAAGGTAAAAGTAACGCACCTAAGACTGTTGCCTAAAAAAATTATAAGGAGCCCAAAGCTCACATTTAGAAATCAGGTGCGCCAGCCAAAACTAACCTTGTTATTTGGCCAGGTTCACGTGTCGCTGTTGGAGTCGCTAGTTCGCAATTTCACGGAATCTTGTTGTCGTTCGTTGTCATTTCACTTTGCTCATGTCGCTGTTTTGACGCCATGTGGCTCATCGGAATTTATCCTAACAGGGCCTCTATAGTTTGTTTAGGGGAATTGCCACAGGACTCAGTTGTTTTCCCGAATATGTGGCTGGATTTGAGCAATTTTCAAAATTTTCTAACACCTTGTTGTTGTTCTTTCTCTTGACAGAAAGTGACTCCTCTGTCACCAGATTACATTCTTACCCAGGGCCCTATCGCCGCCACTTTAGAAGACTTCTGGTTGTTGGTCTGGGAACAAAAATCTCCTGTTGTAGTTATGCTTACAAAAGAAGTGGAAGGAAATCGCGTAAGTTTCACCAGCAAACTAAATGCAATCCTGCTGTTATCAATACGTTTAAATCGTTGTATATAAATGATCACAGTTTCGTGTTTTAACTACACACTCAAAAGATAGAACCGCCTTGTATCGTAATTAATAGTACCACAGGATAGTATTTCTCAATAACTTTCATTTAAATGGTCACACTTTAGGATTTCATCCACAGACTCAAAAGATAGAACCACCTTGTACAGCATAATAAACAGTACCACAGGAAAGTACTACTCATTAGCTTTCATTTAAATGGTCACACTTTAGGATTTCATTCACAGACTCAAAAGATAGAACTATCTTGTACAGCGTAATAAACAGTACCACAGGAAAGTACTGCTCAATAACTTTCATTTAAATGGTCACACTTTAGGATTTCATCCACAGACTCAAAAGATAGAACCACCTTGTACAGCATAATAAACAGTACCACAGGAAAGTACTACTCATTAGCTTTCATTTAAATGGTCACACTTTAGGATTTAATTCACAGACTCAAAAGATAGAACTACCTTGTACAGCATAATAAACAGTACTACAGGAAATTACTGTAAAGTAGCTTTCATTTGAATCGGGTCACACTTTAGGATTTCATTTACAGACTCAAAAGTTATTAGTTTGTATTGACCACGAAAGTCAAGGTGAGGTTCTAGTTGGAAATGGGTTGGTAACATGCTTCTAAGGTGCTTTGTTGTGTTGCAGTTAAAGTGCCATCAGTACTGGCCCATAGATGAGGGTCACACGGTTGTATATGGAGCCATCAGGGTGCATATGAGAAGCATGAATCACTGCCAGGCCTGGATCGAGCGTATTATGCACGTGCAGCATGCTGAGGTGAGAAAAACACTCTTCGTTACCTTAATTATAATTATCTTTAAATAATGCCAATGTGACAATAAAGTGGTTTACAGGTGAGTCCTTAATGATTAATATAACAATGAAAACAATAGGTGAATAATATAAATAAATACAGTAAAGTAAATAAATAAGAGGTCTGTGATAAGGGCTAAAAACTAAGATAGGAAAATAAAAATGAGCAAATAAAAGCTTTAACAAGGCCACGCTTGAAGGCGGGAAGAGATTCTACGTAATTCCAACCGTCTGCTACGAAGTTAACGGTTGTCCAGTGCCCCCATCTTGTACTTGCACTAGCGGATGTTGTTTCTGGATCTAGTATCTAGTCTCTATTACGTTTACACAGAAAATTTTGTGTTTATAAATTGTTTAGCGACTTATACATAATATATTTGTTATATACTCTTCTGCTGCTAAGAAAACTCCTTTTAAATAACTGATATTGTTTTCTTTTTTGGTTTTTTTTTAGAGTGATGAAGTGCTTGTCGTGTCTCACCTGCAATTCGTTGGCTGGCCTGATCAGTAAGCCATTTTATCTCATTTATTTCAACACAGTTAAACAAATTTATCCTTGACCTTTTTCTGTAGCCTTGAAGTGCACATGAAGTGAAATTTCACAACCGTTTTTTTAGGGTTTATGTTGTTTATATCACCTTTATTTCATTTTCCGTCGTTTTCCTCTGTTGTGCGAAGAGGATCCACTATTTTTAGCAGTTTGAAAACTCCCGCTGGGGCCTGAAATTTGCAAAATTTTGAGCGCGGCCAAAAAGGTATTTGTGACGTCATTCGTGTGTTCGATCACAACAAAACATGGCGGAGAAGGGGACGAACCCGGGGCTAAAATACGCGTCGCTTTCAGCCATATTTAATCGAAATAATCCTCTCACAAGTTACCAAAACTCCACTGTAAAACGAGTGACGCGCTCAGTTTTAAACACACTAATGACGTCACAGTAGAACCCAGGTCCTTGTCTAATGTGCCCGACTTGCATCGCTTGTTAAAATATGTTCCCGCCACTTCAAGTGACTAATTTTCCCATCAAAATAATCCTTAAAACACCTATTATCAGATTACCACAAAAAAAGTGATAATGAAATTTCACGTCATGTGCACTTTAAAATAAGAGGAGCGACAGTTCAGGCTTTTGGTATCCTGACTTGTTCCCAGTCCTCTGTTTTGAAGGAGACGCCGGTGACAAAGTGGCGCTCATAACATATCCGCCCTCGTCGTCATTCGATTCAAACAACCCGTTCTCCTTTCTGAAATTCTCAAATTGCTCTGAATTTACGATTATAGTTAATTTAGAACACTGACAGTCTGAAAGGAATTCTGGGAAGTCAGCAAAAAGAAGAACAATCCTTAGTGTTCGGACAGGACTCGAACCTACGACCCTTCGCTGACTTATCCTCTCTTCTAACCACTAGACCACCACGCTGCTGGTTGAGCAAACCTCAATTTTTTAACATAATAAAATTCATGCGCTTATTCTACACCCTGTTGTAAGCCTATAAAATCACTCGCTTGAAAATAATTTTAGAAAGTAAATGGTAAGCTTGATCACCAAACCTCAACAAAAAGCTAACCATTTGAAATCAGCGCTTAGGCCTAATCACTGTAGATCAATGATATTCTATGCAAGACTCAAATAAATATCTTGCAGATAAAATTTCCCATCGCCTTGTTGTTCGGTGGTCTAGTGGTAAGAAGACGTTCGTAGTAGCGGTAGTTCCGGGTTCGAATCCAGTCCAAATAACATGGCTTTTTTTTATTTCTTCTTTTCTGAAATGTCCTGGGAAACAGTGTTCTAAATTAACTATAATGGTAAATTCAGAGCAATTTAAGAATTAACGATAATGGTAAATTCAGAGAGGAGATCATGTTGATTCAAAACAGTAGAGACGCCCAACCTCGTCCCCAGGTCCTTCTCCGCTTTCTTCAATTCAAAATGGCGGGTCGGGCGGAGAAGACCCTGGACAAGACTGCCAAAACACTCCAAGAATCGTGGAGTATTTTGTCACGTGACACACAATGAAATGGTGTTTTCAGAGGTTATTTCCGGTGATTGTTAACCGTGTTTGTTTTCTGGTGTAATCTGAAACCGTTCAAATGAAACGAAGACATTTCATCATGTTTTACGCGACAAAATACGCCAGGATTCTTGGAGTAGCCTTGTCCAGGGTCTTCTCCGCCCGACCCGCCATTTTGAATTGAACACGGAGAAGGCCCTGGGACGAGGTTGTAGAGAAGCGTTGGGACGAATCAGCCCAAATTCGCATTATGCTACAAAGACAGGAGGTGCCGGACGAACTGTGTGATTAGCCGCTCTGTTCGGAGACAGATGTCAACTTCACCTTGCTCTGTTAACCCTTTCACTCCTAGAGTCAATTATGCAGACATGTAAATGTAGTTCTAACTTTTGAGTCTGTGGACGAAATCCTATGGTGTGACCAATCAAATTAAACCTCTTCGGCAGTACGTTTGCATGGTGCCATTTGTTTTTCAATAAATTACAAAATGAAATTTGGGATTTTTCTTGGACGTTTGATGTTTGGCACTCTTGGGAGTTACAGAGTTAACTCGTGGTTATGTCATTACTTTTCAGTGGTGTTCCTCATTCTCCGTCAGATCTTCTGACCTTTTTATCAGAGGTGCATAACAATCATCAAGAAAGGGACCCTCAGGCTCAGAGGCCCCTGGTGGTACACTGCAGGTAGGGACCGTCACTTGTTAATTTGTATCGCTCCTTATTTTTGTACCACGTGAATAATTTCGGCATCAGAATAGCCCAATTTCGATATATTAAAATTCAACTTTAAACAAAAGACATCACTACGAGGCTTAAGGGAATAAACCATATAAATCCCTAAAGGCTGATTTAGACGGCACAACTTTTGCCTACCACACCATCGCATGCAACCTGCTCACACCATACACACGACACTAATCGCGTCGCCTAAATCAGCCTACAACTCGCTCACAACTGTTGCATGCAACACGAAAAAAGTTGTAGGATTTTGAAACATGTTTTAAAACTCTACGACAATCGTAGCCACATACAATGTTATATAATGCGAGTTGTATACAATTTTCGCCTGACGCAAGCAGCGCGCGCCACAAAAAATCGCATGTGACAAAGTTGTACCGTGTAAATCGGCCTTACCGTCATTCCCCTAAGCTTCGTAGTGATGTCTTTTGTTTTAAGTTGAATTTTAATATATCGAAATTGGGCTATTCTGATGGTTGTACTGCATTGTGGATTAAGTCATTGTTTGCAAGTTTTTGGCACTAAAATGGTCTTGAAAGAATTAATTGTGGCGCATATTTATGGATTTTAAATGTTTTATCTTTACGCATGCGTAGTGATTGGCATATATAATCCTTTACTTTGAAGCTACAACTTGCTTTAATACTTGCTTTAATAATGATTTTAGGATTTTCAAACGTGTTTTTAAATCCTATGGCAATCGTACCCCTGAACGGTTTCAATTGTTAATCAGTGGCGTAGCTAGGGGAGGGCACGGGTCCTCCGCCTCCATCCCTGTAATTTTTCGTAAATTTGCATTGCATTGCCTGATCTTCGCGGCATTTGACATTCATAGTCAGGCCTTCAAAAGCTACCCCACACAACACCACCCCCCCCCCCCCCCCCCCCCCCCCCCCCCTTAACTGAAGATCTGGATGCGCCACTGCATTTAATAGTTGTATATGGTTTTAGCATATCTCAAGGTATAAGCCTGTATCCGAAGGTGTTTTACCGTAAAATGGATCCAAGCACTTAAGAATTTCAAGCTTTTGTTTATTTATATATTGTGCTGTTTCAGCGCTGGCGTTGGTCGAGCTGGAACTTTCTGTGTTGTTTACACCGCGATCCGTGAACTCAGCGGCACTGGGAACATTGGTAAGGAGAATATCTGTCACTGACTATATTGTGTCACATACTCTTTCACGTTGTTGGTATGTCGTGTTACGATTTATTTCAATGTTGGATGTTGCTGTTTCTTGCGCGCTTCTGTTAACATGGTAGCATATTAGAGTGGGTTATAATTGAGTGCCGAAAGTAATTTTGCAATTGCTTTGGTTTTGCATTGCTACCATTTGTGATTGGATTGCATTTCCTAACCAATCAGAAGTGAAACCAAAACCAATCGTGACTTGTACTTGCTTGCACGCGTTTTCCCGCGCTTGGCGCCCTCTACATGTATTTGCTCTGAGTTCTGATTGGTTCATTGGATTGTCTGCCTCTGTTATGATTGGCCAGAGTAATTACTTTGCTTTTGGTTTCACGACACTCAAGTGAAACCCGCTCTAACACATGGTAGCCGCGTATTTTATCACTTCTCATTTCGATGTATCACATGAATTAATGTCACGCCCTCTACTCGTAATGATGACATATTGCTTTACTTTCCATTGCAGTGAACATTCCGAAACTTGTCAGAATCTTCAGGAAGCACCGCAAGTTCACGGTTCAGAAAAAGGTAAGAATCCCTTTTATCTTCCCAAAGCAGGCGGTGTGCGTCACGAGATAAAAGGGTATGGATTTTGAGCTATTTTTGTCTGAAGTAGGGCATAAACTCTAACTATCTTGGTCGGGTACACCAAGCCTTATGCTCTGAAATAGGGCTTAGAGTTTCGCCGTCTACTTGGCCTGAATAAGGGGAAAGATTTTAGGGACTTGGCTTAAAATAGGGTTAGTGTTTTGTGCACTGGATGACCACACCCCTACCCCTAATTCCGAGTGTTCTATTCCCTTCTTTTTTTTTCCTTCTTGGGAGCTCGAATTGAAACTTCACCATTCCAATTTCCTTTCATTTCTTTAGTTATCACTTCTAAGAATTTGATAGTACCTCAAAACGATATTATTGTTAATTAAGAGATAACAGTTCATGGATGTTTTCCTTTTTAGGAGCAGTATGAGTTCTGTTACAGAGCAGTTCTATTTTACGCAAACCAATTTGCCCAGTTAGGTAAGATTCTCTCTCTTGTTTTCAATATAATTCAATAATTTTGTCTCCATAGTGAAATACCCAAAATCCTCGCACTCGGAGATGAGACGTGTCTGTGTGGTCAGATATTGAGTTATGTACATTGACGAGCAAAGAAACACGACTTGCATCACAATTGACATTAATCCCAATCAGTTCACCTACATCAAAAGATAAGACCGCTCACTCCCAAGAGTGCCAAAAATCAAAATTCAAGAAAAATCCCAAATTTCATTTTAGTAAATATCGAAAAACAAATGGTACCATGCAAAGGTACTGCCAAAGAGGTTTCAGTTAAATGATCACACCATAGGATTTCGTCGACGGGCTCAAAAGTTAGAACTACACTTCATGTCTCCATAATTGACTCTGGGAGTGAAAGGGTTAACTGATAACCTCCTACCTCCAGTGCAATTCCCGACCAACTAAACTACCCAACCTGTTGTTTTTTATGTCGCATCATAGTACAATGTCGCATGACAAAAAAAATGTTTTGCTAAAACTTCCGTGTTCGGTTTGTATCTGTTCATCTTATCTTGCATTCTCTCTGTAGAGAAAACCGCCATTGCTTTCAAGAAATCAAAGGCCACGTCACGTGACCAAGCAGGTGATGTCAGCAATACGTCATCGGAGACGTCACTAAGTGGCAGTAGTCAGCAGAAACTTCCTGATGTGAGCTTTTTGGGAGAAATTTCCTCGGACGAAGATAGCTCAGACAGCGGCAGTGAATTTGACAAGGAAGAAGAAAACGATTTGAGTAAAATAAAGAGTTCCCAAGCTCCCGGGAAAAGTGAGCTCGCAAATGCTAAAAAAGGGAATGATGAATTTAAAAGGACAGATCAACAAAGCTCAGAGCTAAAAGATTCTTCTGAAACGACTAGTGATTCCTCAGCGAGTGGTAAGAAGAATGTTCCTCACACTTCTGAAACGTCTACGGTTAGTACTGATCTTCCAACAGTGACCGCAGAAGCTGAGGGGAAGAGAGAAGTAGAAGCTGATTCGGCTAGTCAGGACTCAGAGCTTAAAGATCCCTCTCCTGTAGACACTCTTGAAATGTCGACAGCTGACACAATCAAACAAACTGAGGGAAAACAACGGGTGGAAGAATCATCCGCTCAGGACGCAAAGTTAAAAGGTTCATCTGTTAATTCTTCGGACATTGTTAAAGATACTTCAGATGCGTTTGAGGCTTCTACGAGCAGTGAAGAGCTTTCAACGATGACCGAAAAAAGCACAGAGAAGCTGGAAGGGGACGATTCCACCGAAAAACAAAAGAACTTCATCAGTGCTAACGAAAGCTGCGATGATGACAAAGTTGAAGAAACCAAGATGGATCCAACAATCTCGGAGAAGGAAGAAGACGTGAAAAGAGATCATGATAAAGTGGAGGATTGTAAAGAAAAAGAGGAGGAAGAACCGAAAAACACAGATCATCTAATATCAGTTGCTCAGAATGAACAGAATATTGAAAGCGATTTATCAGATGAGAAAACTAGTTTAGTAGAACATTCAGAAAAAGCGGGTCCGCAACAGGAACAAGAAAGTGAAAATAAACAGTTTGAAAAGGAGACACTAAAACAAGAGGATAATGAAGTTGAAGATGATGAAGCGGTGCAAGAGCAACAAGTCAAAGGAGATAACGAACAAGTGAAAGAACAACAACACGAAAGTTCGGATATAGAACATGCACAAACTGAAGAAAAGAAACCAGATGATCAAGCGAGTGAAAACGAAAAACATACGGAATCTTCAAAAGGCACAGAAAATGACAGTCTTAAACAGACGAAACAAGACAGTGAAAATGAGGAAACGGACCAAAGTTAAATGAAGTTGAATTTGAATTTTTCTATCATGCAGTCTCCAGGCTTTCTTTTCATGGAAAAAGAAAGAAAGTGACTCCGTAAACGGCAGCTTCCAGATAAAAATTGTAGCTGCCTGGAAGAAACATGAATTTGTGTGCGGAGATTGGTAACTTCAATGTGGCATCATGTTGTTAAACGTCTCTACACATTAAACCACGGGCTCAGACAATTCTTGGACTGAAAAAGGTACTCCTTTCAGCCTACTTCTCAAGCCTTCTCTCTCGGGCGAGTGCAAGTAATTTCCTAGAAACGAGAAGGATATCGGTGACGTCATAAATTTAAGCTAACAATAATTTGGCGACATAAAAAATTCGCTCCATTATGCGTATTTATATATCAAGTTATAAAATAACTCTTGCTATAAGTCCTAGTGATTAAGTTCTAGGGACCTGGAAGTGAATTGGGTGGGGGATAAATGTGCGCTTTGAAGAGATTGGGCCCCTCCTTTCCATTGACGCATGATGTATTGTTCTGTTGCCAGTCCTCTGCTCAAATTATTATTTTTTGGTTATTCTAAAATATATATCAAGGCAATCATGGTTGCTTGTGTTCAAATTTATAATAATATCAGCTAGTTAAATGGTTGGGGCAGGGCATGTTCAATTTGGCGAATGTTCGACACACTACTTGTCCTTTGTAAGACAACAGTATCTAGATTGTGCGCAGACGTTTCCTTTGTCTTGGGCGTAGAAGTATTGTATAAGTAGGTAATGTTCTTTTAGGTTTTTAATTTTTTAACTCTTTCACTCCTAAGAACGACCAAAATTATAGATTCCTGCAATCCCTAGTGCGCATGCTTAAAGTTTGCGAGGAGCATGCGCAGAAGGGATTGCAGGCTTCATTTAAAATTTCGGAAAATCACAAATTTTATCTTGTAGAATACTGAAAAACAAACGAGTGTCATAAGAAAGTTCTACTGAAGAGTTTTGATTTCGTTTGAATACACTTAGCAAAGTCGTCCACAGACTTTAAAGTTAGAACATTACACCTCTGAGCTTGTAGACTACGAGCAGTCTCTCTTTCCCAGCTTAGTCTGTCGAGCGAGAAACGAAAAAACATTAGCGAACGGATAATGGCCGCGCAAAACTGGCGGCGAGGCAGGCGCGCCGCCAGTTTTGCGCGGCCATTATCGGTTCGCTAATGTTTTTTCGTTTCTCGCTCGACGGACTAAGCTGGGAAAGAGAGACTGCTCGTAGTCTACTGAGATTGACTCTGGTGGCAGTGAAAGAGTTCTATTTATGATAACACTTTTTTAATCGTTTTTCTCACTCTAGATGTTTAGTTTGTGTTTGACAAAATCGCCACAATAACATGACGTAGCTTAATGCAACAAAATAAAACGAGATAAATATCTTTAATATCGTACTTAGAGCATCTAATGCTTTCTCGATGTGACGTAAAATCCCCAATGGTGGATTTTGTCGAAGGCTTTGTCGTATAGGCTTTTAATTTACATTTGCAACCAATCGAGTGCGTTGTAACAAGGCTATAAAGGCGCTTGGCGCTTTTGATTTAGGGGGCGTGGGGGAAGATTTGAGTAGCAGTGTAAAAATTAACCAAATTTGAAATTGTAAATAATACAAAATACACCTTTAATACACTGTTATTACATGTAACATAAGAATTTTTATGTCCATCCTTGCTGTTATGCTGACTTCATGTCCCAAGATTAACATGCAGATTCTCCCTTTTCGTCCCATCATAGTGATCATAGCTGTGCCGAATAAAATGTTTCATAATTCGGTTTTTCATTTCATCATTTGCTTGTTTGATTGTCCAATGATATTTTACAGAGAAGTTACATAAAGATCAGTTCTGAAACAGCATGCAACAGAGTTAATCAAAGGCTCCTACCATACGAAACAACCTTCTTACCCTCCCCTATCTTACGGATTTTGCTCCACCAAACCCAGCCGTCCTATTCTCCAGCCTCCAACACCATCCCCATGTGTAAGGCAGATGACCACTACATATTGCATTTGGAACGGGCAAAATTTATGCGCAAGCTTTATGCACTGGTCAGCGGAATTACTAAGAAAGTTTACAGCCAATGGATGGAAGGAAGGAGTGAAAATTTGCTTCTGTCTCCGTCTGCGATAACCCGTTAAACGCTTCGCGTATTCACGAGTTAAATTTAGTGATCAATAATTTCATTTGAGATATCAAACCAACTGGAGAGCTGGTCAATTGTAGGTTCGTAATGTACCCGATGGTGGTGAACAAATGAATGTAAACATATGAAATAGTCATAGAACCATAAAGTGAAAGGTCTTCTTTCTTCAGCTACGCCGTCAGTTCATTTGAACGTTAATGAACATGACCGGAATTCGGGTGTTTCTTTTTGGCACGCTTCTGCTTCTCACGACGAATAGGAGAGGTATAGAAAAAGATGTAATGCTCATCATGTCACGAACGTGGGACAAAGGAAAAAATTCTGAGTCCCCGACAAGATTCGAGCCTATGACCATCCGCTTCACTGGTTAGACTACGAGCAGTCCCTCTTTTCCAGCTTAGTCCGATCCGTCGAGCGAGAAACGAAGAACATTGGCGAGCGGAAAATGGCCTCGCGAAAACTTGGGACGAGACAGGCGCCCCCAGTTTTCGCGCGGCCATTTTCCGCTCGCCAATGTTTTTCGTTTCTCGCTCGACGGACTAAGCTGGGAAAGAGGGACTGCTCGTAGTCTATCACTGGTCGGATGCTCTAACCACTGAGCAACGAGAGACTCGTGGCGAGTTAGGCCATATACTAGGTTCGCCTGTGACATGCGTCCAGTATACTGCTCTGCAGGAAAGGTATTCTTTTCAAAGTCCGTGACTTGACGCGATGACGTCAGAACAACATTAAAAGAGGGAAACAAATGACTTCCGGTCGTCACCAGTGACGTCCAGGACACGAACGTACTTGTAAAAAAGCGGAAACCTACTTGTCATTTCAGCGTGCTAATAGGCGATTTTTACGATGGCGCAATTGTACTACACCTACGTACCGGAATCCTAGTGGAGCTTAAATAACAACCATAATTAACATGAGAAAACAAAACATTGAAGGATTTTGGTCGTGTTAAATGATGCCGTCATGAAAATGACCTTTTAATACTCTCACTGAGTTCTATGCACCATGAATAGTATTAAGCCAGCATGTCAAGCGCTGAAAAGAGGAGAAGGGGTATTCGCGCGGGCGAAGCGAGTCGAGAGAATCAAAGGGGATCGAGGAAAAGGGGTGTTTCTTGGTGTTGCGGAAGCCATTGTTGGTTAGCTTTTGTGTTGTGGTGTGGGTATTGTTCAGTGTCTTTTGAATCTTTTGTTTTACGTCATTTGGTGATCACACCATCCGCAACACCAAGAAACTACCAGGAAAAGGGAATTCGCGCGCGCCCTTCCCCTCTCTGCGTGGCAGGGTATGGATAGCGCAAATTAAAATTCGCGTTTTGATGCCTTTTTAACTCGTGAATGCGCGAATCGTTGAACGAATTATAGCGGTGGGACAAAATTTCGATCGGTCGTTAACATTGAGCCCGCGATATGTAATGGTTGCCTTCCTAATGGGGACGGGTTTGGGGGGAGGAGAGGGTGGGAGCTAGAACCAGTCGGTGGGGATCGGTGAAGCCAATTGTCTAGGGGAGGGTAGCCGTCCGAACGTTTCGTATGACGAGTTGGCTCATAGGAGCCTTTGATTCTTTAAGCCTGGTTTCCATATAACCGTAACTACCTCGTAACTGCCGTAAGCGAGCCCCCGCCTCCCGGTAGCACTGCGGCAGTGACCGGGATGCTACCGTATACATACCGTCGGCAGCCGCAGTTGTGTGTTTCCATTTGTGACGGCATGACCGTGACGAGCTTTTAGCGCGGAAATGGCTGCGATTTGATTGGACAGTTCTAATCATGTGTTGTCATAAAAACAATGCAACTTCCCCCGGGATGTCGCTGGTTCCCGCCGGCATGTGTTTCCATTAAAATCTTATCAAGCCTGCGGTGCCGTAAAGCCGGGAAAAGTTGAACTCAACTCAACCTTCCGGCACCGGGGACATCGTGCCGCCGGTCATCTTAGATGCCGGAACAGAATGTTTCCATTAAAAATAGAACTACCGCCGGTGTGCCCCAGTGCTCCCGCCGGTTCGGCTTACGGCAGGAAACCAGGCTTTAGTTAGCTGCAGTAAAGATCCGTTGGCAACCCTCGTTTCTTCTGGAGTTTGTACATAGCCCTTAACTATCCTTACTTTCAGTGATTTGCCAATCTCTCGTTCAATTCATACACGTGTTATGAAGTGAAATTCTTGTTATTTCAGTGATTCGTAATTCTAGACACACTCGAACAATTGTGCTAAATCGGCATGTTTAGTTTACGTTGTAAATTTAGTACCCTTGACCGTGCTGATCATGAAATCAACGCTACCAATCAGAGAAATTTAGATTTTGAGACAACTTCCTTTGTTTAACCAAAATATCGAGACAACCACCAAGATTTGCTTTGTCTAGCTCATATGAAGTTTTAGGTAAACAGAAGATAAGGTTAAGCTAGGCTGTTATATTAAGGATATTTAACTCTGTTATTTAGTTATTTCTATCTTGTACTCAATTGCCGGCAAGCAAGGCAAAGGTTGTGGCTGTAGTTGTACTTTGAAGAACAGACCTAAGTAAAGAACATGGATAGAAAAGGAATTCCTTCCGTTAACCACACCTTCTAACGAAGTCTTTCCCGTCGAATTAGCTCTAACCCAGCTTAATGGACTCTTTTCGAGAATGGTGCCATTTCCCAACCTAGTATACATAAGTAACGCAGCCGACAGATAATGGGCAAAATTTGGATTACAAGGAAACACGGAGGACTTTTATATAACTTATATATAACCTCGGAGGACCAAAAGGGGAGTGTCCTCCTGGGCGGAGAACAGCCGAGGTGGTACCGGAGGAAGCCACCATGGACTGAATGGTCTGGACCTGTCTCCAGTGTGTGATGCCCAGGATGCCCATATCCCATAGTCACCGGGGACTAAGGGAACCAGAAGGGGGTGTCCTACCTGGGGGGAATACAGATCAGGTGGAACCGGGGTACCCACCCTGGAATGGATATTTTTGCGGACCTGTCTCCAAGGGGTAAGCCTTACTGTGGGGAAAAACATGTGCAAAGCGTGTGAATAGCTGACTGCAGCCTTCGATCGTCAAGATACATTTTGCATGGCTCGATACACCTTATTCCAAAATGGCGACCAATTTATTATTCTTTTATATGCATGTTAATTAGCCCTCTTGGCCTCGTTTTCAATTAAAAATTCTTTTGTATTTTGCACATGCTGACGAGGCCAAGAGGGCTAATTTACATGGATATAAAAGAATAATAAAATGGCCGCCATTTTGGAATAAGGTGTATTACATTGGACTTTGCTTATGGAAGGATATATTGCGGTGCATAAGAAGCCCTTGTGGATTGTTCTGCTTGGACTCTGAAACTTGTTTGCAATAGCTGACTCAAACCTTTGTTGAGATACATTCTGGAAAGGTTCGATTACATTGGACTTGGCTTAAGGAAGGATATATTGTTGTAGATAAGAAGGCGGATTATACTGCTTGGACTCTGAACCCTGTTTACATTATTCTATAAACTACAGAAACAGTAAAAACCCGCATATAAGAACCTGCATTTTTCCAAGTTAACCTCAAAAGGTTCTTATATTAATTGATATTACTGGGAAATTAGGCTATTTAGTTTCTTAAACAGGTAATATTTTCTTAAGAAAAAAATGTATTTGTTGGTGGAAGAATATAGGCACTGTCTATTGTTTATATCAAATAATGCATATAATCATGACTGCAATCCCAACAAATACAAACCCTATCTGTGTCTGATTGTCTCAAGGTTCATCATGATTAACAACAGTTTATTCTACAATAAACCTTAACTTAACGCAAAACCTCTCGCATAGCTTGTAATCACGTCGTTAGTAGATCCTTTATTTAAACACGATCAATAATTAAAGCAATTAACATACTTGAGGGGTAGTCAACTGGTACAAAGACCAATAAACGAGTAGAAACCATTACTGAGATTCCCGGTTTGTGCTTCATTACACACGGGGCGTTTATCATTTTTCCCACGGTGTTCATCAGCTGGAAGTTGTAGCTTTCCGGAATTAGTTACTTTCAGGTAGTTACTTTTGAAATTTATTAACTTCAAATTTTATCGCTATCAGTTTAGTTATTGGGGCGCATTTCATTAAACTCGTATAGTGGTTAGACAGTGCTTGTTGTCTGATGACAGGAAGATATTATTCCTACCTTGTAGCATGATATTCCTACCTTGTAGCATGATATTGCTACCTTGTAGCATGATATTGCTACCTTGTAGCATGATATTCCTACCTTGTAGCATGATATTGCTACCTTGTAGCATGATATTGCTACCTTGTAGCATGATATTCCTACCTTGTAGCATGATATTGCTACCTTGTAGCATGATATTCCTACCTTGTAGCATGATATTCCTACCTTGTAGCATGATATTCCTACCTTGTAGCATGATATTGCTACCTTGTAGCATGATATTGCTACCTTGTAGCATGATATTGCTACCTTGTAGCATGATATTCCTACCTTGTAGCATGATATTCCTACCTTGTAGCATGATATTGCTACCTTGTAGCATGATATTGCTACCTTGTAGCATGATATTCCTACCTTGTAGCATGATATTCCTACCTTGTAGCATGATATTGCTACCTTGTAGCGTGATATTCCTACCTTGTAGCATATTGCTACCTTGTAGCATGATATTCCTACCTTGTAGCATGATATTGCTACCTTGTAGCATGATATTGCTACCTTGTAGCATGATATTGCTACCTTGTAGCATGATATTCCTACCTTGTAGCATGATATTCCTACCTTGTAGCATGATATTGCTACCTTGTAGCATGATATTCCTACCTTGTAGCATGATATTCCTACCTTGTAGCATGATATTCCTACCTTGTAGCATGATATTGCTACCTTGTAGCATGATATTGCTACCTTGTAGCATGATATTCCTACCTTGTAGCATGATATTCCTACCTTGTAGCATATTGCTACCTTGTAGCGTGATATTCCTACCTTGTAGCATGATATTGCTACCTTGTAGCATGATATTGCTACCTTGTAGCATGATATTGCTACCTTGTAGCATGATATTCCTACCTTGTAGCATGATATTCCTACCTTGTAGCATGATATTGCTACCTTGTAGCATGATATTCCTACCTTGTAGCATGATATTCCTACCTTGTAGCATGATATTCCTACCTTGTAGCATGATATTGCTACCTTGTAGCATGATATTGCTACCTTGTAGCATGATATTCCTACCTTGTAGCATGATATTCCTACCTTGTAGCATATTGCTACCTTGTAGTGTGATATTCCTACCTTGTAGCATGATATTGCTACCTTGTAGCATGATATTCCTACCTTGTAGCATGATATTCCTACCTTGTAGCATGATATTCCTACCTTGTAGCATGATATTGCTACCTTGTAGCATGATATTGCTACCTTGTAGCATGATATTCCTACCTTGTAGCATGATATTCCTACCTTGTAGCATATTGCTACCTTGTAGCGTGATATTCCTACCTTGTAGCATGATATTGCTACCTTGTAGCATGATATTCCTATCTTGTAGCATGATATTCCTACCTTGTAGCATATTGCTACCTTGTAGCATGATATTCCTACCTTGTAGCATATTCCTACCTTGTAGCATGATATTCCTACCTTGTAGCATGATATTGCTACCTTATAGCATGATATTCCTACCTTGTAGCATGATATTCCTACCTTGTAGCATGATATTGCTACCTTGTAGCATGATATTGCTACCTTGTAGCATGATATTCCTACCTTGTAGCATATTCCTACCTTGTAGCATGATATTCCTACCTTGTAGCATGATATTGCTACCTTGTAGCATGATATTCCTACCTTGTAGCATGATATTCCTACCTTGTAGCATATTGCTACCTTGTAGCGTGATATTCCTACCTTGTAGCATGATATTGCTACCTTGTAGCATGATATTCCTATCTTGTAGCATGATATTCCTACCTTGTAGCATATTGCTACCTTGTAGCATGATATTCCTACCTTGTAGCATATTCCTACCTTGTAGCATGATATTCCTACCTTGTAGCATGATATTGCTACCTTATAGCATGATATTCCTACCTTGTAGCATGATATTCCTACCTTGTAGCATGATATTGCTACCTTGTAGCATGATATTGCTACCTTGTAGCATGATATTCCTACCTTGTAGCATATTCCTACCTTGTAGCATGATATTCCTACCTTGTAGCATGATATTCCTACCTTGTAGCATGATATTGCTACCTTGTAGCATGATATTCCTACCTTGTAGCATGATATTGCTACCTTGTAGCATGATATTCCTACCTTGTAGCATGATATTCCTACCTTGTAGCATGATATTGCTACCTTGTAGCATGATATTGCTACCTTGTAGCATGATATTCCTACCTTGTAGCATGATATTCCTACCTTGTAGCATGATATTGCTACCTTGTAGCGTGATATTCCTACCTTGTAGCATATTGCTACCTTGTAGCATGATATTCCTACCTTGTAGCATGATATTGCTACCTTGTAGCATGATATTGCTACCTTGTAGCATGATATTCCTACCTTGTAGCATGATATTCCTACCTTGTAGCATGATATTGCTACCTTGTAGCATGATATTCCTACCTTGTAGCATGATATTCTTACCTTGTAGCATGATATTCCTACCTTGTAGCATGATATTGCTACCTTGTAGCATGATATTGCTACCTTGTAGCATGATATTCCTACCTTGTAGCATGATATTCCTACCTTGTAGCATATTGCTACCTTGTAGCGTGATATTCCTACCTTGTAGCATGATATTGCTACCTTGTAGCATGATATTCCTACCTTGTAGCATGATATTCCTACCTTGTAGCATGATATTCCTACCTTGTAGCATGATATTGCTACCTTGTAGCATGATATTGCTACCTTGTAGCATGATATTCCTACCTTGTAGCATGATATTCCTACCTTGTAGCATATTGCTACCTTGTAGCGTGATATTCCTACCTTGTAGCATGATATTGCTACCTTGTAGCATGATATTCCTATCTTGTAGCATGATATTCCTACCTTGTAGCATATTGCTACCTTGTAGCATGATATTCCTACCTTGTAGCATATTCCTACCTTGTAGCATGATATTCCTACCTTGTAGCATGATATTCCTACCTTGTAGCATGATATTGCTACCTTGTAGCGTGATATTCCTACCTTGTAGCATATTGCTACCTTGTAGCATGATATTCCTACCTTGTAGCATGATATTGCTACCTTGTAGCATGATATTGCTACCTTGTAGCATGATATTGCTACCTTGTAGCATGATATTCCTACCTTGTAGCATGATATTCCTACCTTGTAGCATGATATTGCTACCTTGTAGCATGATATTCCTACCTTGTAGCATGATATTCCTACCTTGTAGCATGATATTCCTACCTTGTAGCATGATATTGCTACCTTGTAGCATGATATTGCTACCTTGTAGCATGATATTCCTACCTTGTAGCATGATATTCCTACCTTGTAGCATATTGCTACCTTGTAGCGTGATATTCCTACCTTGTAGCATGATATTGCTACCTTGTAGCATGATATTCCTACCTTGTAGCATGATATTCCTACCTTGTAGCATGATATTCCTACCTTGTAGCATGATATTGCTACCTTGTAGCATGATATTGCTACCTTGTAGCATGATATTCCTACCTTGTAGCATGATATTCCTACCTTGTAGCATATTGCTACCTTGTAGCGTGATATTCCTACCTTGTAGCATGATATTGCTACCTTGTAGCATGATATTCCTATCTTGTAGCATGATATTCCTACCTTGTAGCATATTGCTACCTTGTAGCATGATATTCCTACCTTGTAGCATATTCCTACCTTGTAGCATGATATTCCTACCTTGTAGCATGATATTGCTACCTTATAGCATGATATTCCTACCTTGTAGCATGATATTCCTACCTTGTAGCATGATATTGCTACCTTGTAGCATGATATTGCTACCTTGTAGCATGATATTCCTACCTTGTAGCATATTCCTACCTTGTAGCATGATATTCCTACCTTGTAGCATGATATTGCTACCTTGTAGCATGATATTCCTACCTTGTAGCATGATATTCCTACCTTGTAGCATATTGCTACCTTGTAGCGTGATATTCCTACCTTGTAGCATGATATTGCTACCTTGTAGCATGATATTCCTATCTTGTAGCATGATATTCCTACCTTGTAGCATATTGCTACCTTGTAGCATGATATTCCTACCTTGTAGCATATTCCTACCTTGTAGCATGATATTCCTACCTTGTAGCATGATATTGCTACCTTATAGCATGATATTCCTACCTTGTAGCATGATATTCCTACCTTGTAGCATGATATTGCTACCTTGTAGCATGATATTGCTACCTTGTAGCATGATATTCCTACCTTGTAGCATATTCCTACCTTGTAGCATGATATTCCTACCTTGTAGCATGATATTCCTACCTTGTAGCATGATATTGCTACCTTGTAGCATGATATTCCTACCTTGTAGCATGATATTGCTACCTTGTAGCATGATATTCCTACCTTGTAGCATGATATTCCTACCTTGTAGCATGATATTGCTACCTTGTAGCATGATATTGCTACCTTGTAGCATGATATTCCTACCTTGTAGCATGATATTCCTACCTTGTAGCATGATATTGCTACCTTGTAGCGTGATATTCCTACCTTGTAGCATATTGCTACCTTGTAGCATGATATTCCTACCTTGTAGCATGATATTGCTACCTTGTAGCATGATATTGCTACCTTGTAGCATGATATTGCTACCTTGTAGCATGATATTCCTACCTTGTAGCATGATATTCCTACCTTGTAGCATGATATTGCTACCTTGTAGCATGATATTCCTACCTTGTAGCATGATATTCCTACCTTGTAGCATGATATTCCTACCTTGTAGCATGATATTGCTACCTTGTAGCATGATATTGCTACCTTGTAGCATGATATTCCTACCTTGTAGCATGATATTCCTACCTTGTAGCATATTGCTACCTTGTAGCGTGATATTCCTACCTTGTAGCATGATATTGCTACCTTGTAGCATGATATTCCTACCTTGTAGCATGATATTCCTACCTTGTAGCATGATATTCCTACCTTGTAGCATGATATTGCTACCTTGTAGCATGATATTGCTACCTTGTAGCATGATATTCCTACCTTGTAGCATGATATTCCTACCTTGTAGCATATTGCTACCTTGTAGCGTGATATTCCTACCTTGTAGCATGATATTGCTACCTTGTAGCATGATATTCCTATCTTGTAGCATGATATTCCTACCTTGTAGCATATTGCTACCTTGTAGCATGATATTCCTACCTTGTAGCATATTCCTACCTTGTAGCATGATATTCCTACCTTGTAGCATGATATTGCTACCTTATAGCATGATATTCCTACCTTGTAGCATGATATTCCTACCTTGTAGCATGATATTGCTACCTTGTAGCATGATATTGCTACCTTGTAGCATGATATTCCTACCTTGTAGCATATTCCTACCTTGTAGCATGATATTCCTACCTTGTAGCATGATATTGCTACCTTGTAGCATGATATTCCTACCTTGTAGCATGATATTCCTACCTTGTAGCATGATATTCCTACCTTGTAGCATGATATTTTTGCGGGAGTTTTATTTTGCATTTTGGCGCTTTTTTAGTGTTTTGCGGGAACATTTTTTTTTTGGTTCGAGATGACTGAAATTTCTGCTGGGAACTAATTTTTGCGATTTTCTGATCAAGCAGCAAAACATTAACAAGAAAACTTATTGAGTTACGGTACGCTCTACTTAGAGAGACATTTCACTGAATTCTTCGAAGGTGATAAAGTACTGCCCTAAAGACTGACGCAACAAAATCAAACAAAAACCCTACCCCTTCCCCCTGCCATGCTCAAAAAAAAAATTGTTATTACCATTAAAAAAGCTGTTGTTTTCCATTAAAAATCAATGTTAATAGTTCTTATCGCAAGTTTACATTAAAAAGCAAAGTTCTTTATTTGACTTAAGGGAGTAAATTTTTGCGGGGTATTGTTCTGCGAGTTTTTTTTTATGCAGAAACTTATTTTTGTGGATCGAAATACAATACAACAATACAATACTTTATTTTCACATTTCCATGACATTTTTTTCCCGCAAAACAAAAATAAGAAAGAAATCCGCAAAAATTAAAACCCGCAAAAAAATTCATTCTACACGGTATTCCTGGCAAAGAACTTGACGATCAGTGACGTCTATGTACTTTCTCACGTGCACAGAACTTTTTCTGTTCTTGTTCTGGTTGGAATTTACCAAGACATAACCCGAAAACCTCAAAAGTCGGATGTTTGAATAGTGAAAGACAACAAAAACACATATTTGTATGTCGAGCAGTTTATTGAAAATTCAGCACAAAAAGTGTCGTAAAAATCAACATCTACAGTATCACCGCGCTCTCATCTGCAGTATCATCGCGCTCATCTACAGTATCACCGCGCGCCCATCTACAGTATCACCGCGCGCCCATCTGCAGTATCACCGCGCTCTCATCTACAGTATCACCGCGCGCCTATCTACAGTATCACCGCGCTCTCATCTCTATGTACAATGACATGTTGTTTTAAGGACCAACTGTTAGTTGACAGGACCGAGGCAAAACACATTTGTTAACTTAACAGCAGATAGGCTTGAAATTTTGAAGGATATGGGATCAGTTCGCTATTGATGTTTTGATTCTTATCACCTGTTTCCTTTACAACGTATCAATATTGTTAAGGAGAAATCAGGTGTTGATCACTCAGCTTAGAAATGTTAAGGTTGAGTTATTAACCCTTTCAATCCCAGAGTCAATTATGGAGGCATGTAGTGTGGTTCTAACTTTTGAGTCTGTTGACAAAATCCTATGATGTGACCATTCAAATGAAACCTCTTAAGCAGTACTTTTGCATGGTACCATTTGTTCTAACTTTTGAGTCTGTTGACAAAATCCTATGGTGTGACCATTCAAATGAAACCTCTTCAGCAATACTTTTGCATGGTACCATTTGTTCTAACTTTTGAGTCTGTTGACAAAATCCTATGTTGTGACCATTCAAATGAAACCTCTTCAGCAGTACTTTTGCATGGTACCATTTGTTCTAACTTTTGAGTCTGTGAATGAAATCCTATGATGTGACCATTCAAATGAAACCTCTTCAGCAGTACTTTTGCATGGTACCATTTGTTCTAACTTTTGAGTCTGTTGATGAAATCCTATGGTGTGACCATTCAAATGAAACCTCTGTAGCAATACTTATACATGGTACCATTTGGGTTTTTTTAAATATTTTATAAAAATGAAATTTAACTTTTTTTCTTGAATTTTCATTTTTGGCACTCTTGGGAGTTGAAGGGTTAAGTTCCTCTGCTGTCCTTTACACCAACAGTTGGTCCATAGTTTTATTCAATATCTTCAGGTCTGACAGGATCTTTCACTGGAATCACTGACTTCTTGTCTTTGTCACGTGAAAGTGCCTTGCGCATGTCTAAAGATAAAGGGAATAATTACTTAGAAAAAGAAATAAAATAGTTATAGTTTAAAAAAGGCTACTGAATGTCATGTTATTTACAGTAGTTGAACGCTTCCTAAAAGAGCTTAAAACAATTAAGATTGCGTTACCTTGAAAATGAAAAAGCCAAACAGCAAAAGCGTAAACTCGAAAAGTTTAATTCTATAAAAGAGATACTTTAAAAGTCAAGTGCTAAATCAGTAATATAAAACTAAATATGACAAAAGTAAATAAAAACGTTATTCATTATGTCAACATTCCCAAACGCACAAAACACTTAAAAACTCACTAATGTTGCCAAATCCTCCTAACATTAGCACGATTAGCCTGTTCTCGGTTCTTCTTAAGTGGTTGAATGTATGCTTGTTTAAATGTTGTTTTTCAATTTAATATTGTTCTTGTTTGTCTGCCAAGACAATTTACAGTAGAGGAGGACTTTATTTACCTAGGTAAATTTAAAATAGCAATAGCCGCTGCACGTTTAATTTGAATTTACAATAGCTGCTGCACGCTTAATTGTTCCACGGCTATTGTTAATTCGAATTTACCTTGGTAAAAGTTGAAACATGTAACCATGGCTTTTAATTCCCGGTATAATTGTGAGCATAATAATTTGGAGGGTGATGCCAAGCAGCATAATACTTCATTTTAGGAGCATAATGTGTCAACCTTTAAGGGATTTCAGCCAGATGGAGATAAGTTTGACTTTTCGCAACTTGTTCCAATTTGGTAAATTTCAAATATTCCCCTTCCTTTACACCTTTCTGCTATTTCTACTCTAAATTAAACTCTATACCAGAATCAACCTTTTGAGCTTAATTGATTGATTGATTTATTTCATCCTAAGACTGATAAGTTAGAATTAGTCACAATTGAAGGGCTCGGTGGCTCATATCATGCCTCACAATTCAAATTGCTTCAAATAAGCTTTATTATTATTGTGATCGTTTAAAAGTGATTCCTTGAGGTACAGTACGTTATGTTGCACAAGATGGTTTTTACTCTCGAGTCTATGGATCAAAATCTGACCCTACTGAAATATATCAATCAAATGAAAGCTCTCAAGTAGTACTTTCATGTAGCACTGTTTTGCTGTACAAGGTGGTTCTATCTTTTGAGTGTGCAGATGAAATCCTAAAGTGTGACCATTCAAATGAAATCTACTGAACAGTACTTTCATGTACATGTGGTGCTGTTTATTATGCTGTACAAGGTGGTTCTATCTTTTGAGTGTGCAGATGAGATCCAAAAGTGTGACCATTCAAATGAAAGCTACTGAATAGTACTTTCCTGTGGTACTGTTTAATATGCAGCACAAGGTGGTTCTAACTTTTGATTCTGTGGATGAAATTCTAAAGTGTGAACATTCAAATGAAAGCAACTGAGCAGTACTTTCCTGTGGTGCTGTTTATTGAGCTGTACAAGGTGGCTCAAACGTTTGAGTCTGTGAATGAAATCCTAAGTTTGAGCATTCATATGGAAGCTACTGAGTAGTACTTTGCTGAGATGGTGTTAAGGATTCTTAATAGTAAAATGTATGATTGCCATAAGACTCTCACCGTATGCATCCTCATCAGGATCACCAGAATAGTATTCAAGTACTCGGCGATAAATCACATAACCAAGCTGCTTGTACATGTCGACAGCAACATTGTTGCTCATGCGAACAAACAAATCAACGAAGAATGCATCTTTTCTGTGAGGAATTTATTATAATAGAATTTATTTGTTGTTATTTAACATGTTTAAATGCTAGTTAATACTAAACATAATTATTTAATGTTGTCAGAATACACATTAATGTTATTACTTCTCTGAGATTTCCTCCAAGTTAGACATCAGTTTTGCAGCAAGTCCCAGCCTGCGGTATTCAGGAGCAACAGTTACTGCAGTGACATGTCCATGCCATTCTTCTTGTTGTACATTTCCCTCTGCCTTCCCCATGACTAGAAATAACATAAGAAAGTCATATTTTAGGACTTCCATTAGCATAAATAGTAAGCCATTAACAAATAACTAAAAACAGATTACAATCAACTCTCTCTACGATGGAAACAAATGAAAGCAGAACAAAGTGAATGTGAGACATGGCGATGTGAATAAAGTAACAAAGTCAGAATAACTGCACAAATACGACCTGAATGCTGGTAATCATAATTAACAGGAGCTTATAAGGAAAAACTTTGTCTTTTGTCTTTTTGTTTTAATTGTTAAAATCTTTTGGCCTGATTGGCTCTCTTTTACTTTAACTTTCATTTTCAAACTAGCTGTCACTACTTCAAAAAGAATTCTTGGCTCTCAAAAACACAATATTATTTGCAAGTGAAAAAAAAAGGTCAAACTGATACTGTTCTGTTTATTGTTACTGCTCTGTCTATAAAGAAAAGAGAAAATAATCACTTACTGTAACCCATGACTTCTCCAGTTGGAGATTCAATCACTTGGAAATACTCAGGCCAATGTGCAAGATACTGAAGGTAAAATGCTAATCCATACTACAACAATGTTAAGAAAATCATGTGTTTTTCTATCAGGAGGCCAACTCTAGAGAAAAGAGGGCAGGTATCAAGAGTCATGGGGATGGGAACTTGGAGGAAGTGGTATTTATGAGATGAGGGAGAATGAAAACAATTTCCAATATCAAACCTCAATTTTGTAATTTTGTAATGTACCAAGAGAAAATATTTACAAACATTTTCACAATAATATTGAAAACATTCTACTTTAGACTTTCTCAAAGTCCGTTTTTCGTTTTGGGTGGTCGGGTGAGAACAGACTTTTCTCGCCTGCAGCGCGCCATTTTTTACCGACCTGTTTTAAGGTCGGCGGTGTGTCGGGGGTGTGGCAGCATTGATGCCCAATCAGAGGGGGCACTAAGTTTCTGTGTCTTTTCATGATGTCATTTTCCCGGAAACTTGATAAAGAGTGTACAGCTATCATGCTGGAGATTCAAATATTTCCAACCCGGATGCAATGACGCCATACTTCTGACAATGGAGATACTGCCTAGCTCCGAGAAACACATTAACTTAAACGCAGAATAAACTCTGAGGAGCTAAAAACAATTGCAAGATGCCACGATTCCAACATATAACCGCGACTACTGCATAAGACTTGGATCTTAGAATCTTTTACTGCGGTCGTGATGAAGAAACACTGTCAACACTATAATAAGTCATGGACTGAGAAATGAACTGATCCTAAGCAGCGAATAATTCCTACCAGTGGCTACCACTCAGTGATCTTGCAACTCTTTCAAATTGAGCCAAAAAAGCTCCATTGTAATGCCAAGAGCTAGCAAACAAACGTAACGACGGCGTAACTAATTATTCTAAACGGCTCTGAAAAGCGTATCACAGTATCACAGCTAGAGATTTTTACCTAAGATCAAAGAAATGGCAACATTTAGAACAAAAGGCCCATTATATCTTTATTTTGATCTGAAAGAAAAAATCCCTCAGGCACATTCTTGGGGTAGACTTATTCTAAAGCTAGGCTAAAATGCTTTTAGCGACAAGCAGGATTTGTGGGCTGTCACCTTTTATAACAATTCATTGTGGAATTCAGACTATCTAGTCATTTGACAACTGTTTATTTTACCAGCCTGATGCGTGAACCATTATGTCACACCCATATTTTCGCACCAACAATATGCAAATTAAATTTGATTGCATGCAGACGAAACAAGTCGACTTTGCTTTTCGCGACTTTAATCGAGCTCTCGTGGGCTTCGCAGTCGACTTGTGGCAAGTCTAATTCTACTTGCAATGAGAATTTAATGACATAGACTTTGTACCTTTTCTTAACCCTAAAAGATAGCCCATAGTTAAAACTGAGTACATTTTTTAAATGAACACCCTAAAAGATACCAAAACTGCACTTTTAACCACTTTATTGTATGGGGAGTATCCCAGTCACTTTCATATTGGAGTCCCCTCTCCAGAACCTGCTGGTCCTCCCACAAAAAAGTGCATAATAACTCACTAATATCAACCCCACAGGCATGCATTATTTCTCTTATCATGGCTGTTCTGAATGGGTGCAATTTGAAATCTGCAGACTGTTTTAAAATATAATGCATTGTAAAATGTCAGACTGTTCAAAAGGATACTGTTTCAGTCAGTGGATCCAAGTTCCTACACAAAAACGACAATTTTACCTTTGATGTGTTGTTCCAGAAAATATCTAACCCCTCCCCGCCCCCCCTCCCACGAAAGATTACGATAGAGCTACAACTTCAGACAATAATGTTGAAACACATGCAAATGTTTATCTCTCCACCCCTTGGGTGATGTCGCATCTCTTAGAAGGTCTCACACCATTGGCTTGCCACCCTTTGAGCTACCAGTAACAATAGGACAAACAACACAACAATAGACCCTAACCCTAAAAACAATAGAAGCTGTGTTTTACAAGGCCAATGAAAATAGCAGCTTCTAAGAGTTGCGACCCTACCGCACCCCTTCATAAAGCTAAAAACCGCTCGTGTTTTGAGTTATGGTTGAAAACCGCCGGATGTTTGCAACCTTGAAAAGGGGAACGGGGTACAGGATTATAAATTGGCAAGTGTTCCAACAATTAATAGCTGAGATTGTAGCTTAGCACAGGACCAGCACGGAATTTGAAACAGGCCTTAGTTACGCCCATTTTGAAAGGCTTACTAGATAAAATCAAATCATGAATGATTAAAAGTTTGAGTGATAACCTAATAACCAACTCAACTGTACAACAGATTCTTCTCCAGTTAAGTATGGAATCATTTGATCTTGGTAACGATATTTTAATAGCTGTAAATGGTATAAAAGATGATAATACTTACACGTTGCTAAATCGAAACATATCATCGCATCTGAAGGGCCTAAGAGTTGTCATTTTAGCTAGAAAATCGGCGACAATCGAAACTTTGTCTGAAAAGAATAAAATATACCAGGCATTACGCGCGCGTGTTTTTTTTTTTAGATCTGGTCACTAGTACCCGGTCTTTTGCATGCTTACCCTCCCGGGAGAGTCGCCTCCCGCAGCTGTGTTTTGTTTTTTGCCAAGACGAAAATAACTCGAAACATGAACTGGGTTGCGGGCGAATTAAAATTCCAAGACAGGAGAAATGTCTGAGATAACACAAAGATCTAATTAAAGAAAATAACTTGTATTTTTTTTTGCTGTAATAGCAAATACTTGGTTTGTTGGTCAGTGTATAAAAAATATTTTTTATAATAATATATAATATACATTAAAAAAAAAAAACTTTTCCCAAATAAATTATTTTTGTTGCTCTATCTAAAATGCTCGGCTTAATGAGTTTACAGACAGTGTTTGTAAGTTTATGCAGCTGATCATGTGCAAAATACATTTCAAACAATCATCAGTTTTGTGTGTACTCTTCTTTTTAAAAGAATTTGGCGTGACATCATATCCGCTATTAAATTGCGTTTCATCGGAAAACAGTTTCCATCGCAGAGTTATGCATGAGAGCTTTTAAAAGGCTGCGGAGGATGCCATTATAAACGCACCAAGGAATTTCCGTTCTGTATTATTTCACCGAAAACAAATAAGCTTACGTAGATTTGTGACCACTGTGAGGAACAATTCGTAATTTGAGCACGGGGGTTATCAAGCGAGACATAGACCCCACTGATGTCACGATTTATCCGCAAACTACGGATCAATTCCGTCTCATGACTATTTGAGCTATTTGCAGTGACAAATCTCCTCGAGAAACTCGCCGTAAACTTGGTAAAACAGCAAAAAAAAACATTGGCTCAATAGTTTATTTTGGGGGTTTTTATTGGCACGTGCTGTGAAGTTGATGTTTATTTCAGTCATCGAATTGAGGCTCTGAAGACAAGCACGAACCCAACATGGCGGTGCAAATGTTGGGGGTGGGTTGATTGTCGTTTTAGACAGTTTTCTAACTAATTTTCTTCGTCTTACAATCGGATTCTCAGAAATTCGATCAGAACTGAAGGTAAAAATGTTTTATATCTCGCCATGGATGCTTGTGGGCCTCATTTTAGGCACTGTTTACTTCGTGTTGGTGTTGCTCGGTTTTGGCGAAAATCGTAATGAGAATAAAACGAGGAAAAAATCCGAAGACAAATTGGTATCAGTGACAAAAACAACCAAGGATATCGCCGAAGAAAAACAAGTGCAAACCGTTGAAGAGAAGCCCGGTTTCGTGGAACGGCAAAAGAAATTAAAAGAGCACAAATCAGACGCGCGAAAACAAACTGGGGCCTCACAAAGTGGTGAAGCTACATTTTCGTCATATCCTACAACATCTAATGCCATCAAGTCGAAAGACGAGTTAAAACTCGCATCTGCCGGCAACGAAAAAGACGAAAAGTTAGAAGATGAACAGAAACTTGAAGCTGTGGAAATCGAAAATGTTTTACAGGGACAAGATGCTTTGGATTTGCAAGAATTCAATGTGTCTGCAGACTTCATTACCGAAAGGCAAAAAGTCAGAACGAGCTCGCATGGAAGCATCGACTCCGCGGAATTATCAAGTGAAAATATTAAAAAAATTGGTGGACTAGGATCGTCAGAAGAAAAAGAAACCGAATTAACCGAGACGGTAACGGAGACAGTTTCTAGTTCAGTTAGTTCAGTTCCAACAGAGCAAAGATTTGATGATATTGTGTTGCATAACAATGAGCAACCAGCTGAATCGAATATTGATGTCTTGGAATCTAATTCCTCGGCAGATTTTAAGGAATCTGGCTTATTTGGAGACTTTGCAGAGCTCTTGGTTACCAGAGCTAAGGAGGGGGCATTGGATGATATCGAACTTGAATCAAAGGCAAATGCCTATGCACATAAAATTTCCATGCAGATTGTCTGTGATGCGATTGGCCAATTTTCTGCTGGTTCCATTTCTGATCTTAAAGAACACGAATCATCAAATGTCCAGGAATTGCACAGTTTTGCTGAAAACGTTGTTGATTCATTGATGGAAGTTGCTTCTGGAAAGGTGTCGTTAGTCAAAGATGTTGAGTCATTTGCCAAAGACATGAGTGAACAAGTTATTAACGAGGGGATCGAACACTATGCCACGACAGAAAAGTTAGAACAAGGAAGGAAACAAAAACTGTCTCTAAATGAAATGAAAATATTCAGTGAAGGAATCGTAAGTGAAGTTGTGTCAGAAGGAATTGAACAGGCAGTGCAAGAAGATATAAACATCAAAGAAAGTAATGTTGAGAATAAAAACTTGTCAGAACTAGAACATGCAGGCTTATCACAGCCAACAATGGCCCTCCCAAGCTCATTACAGCCTCATATTTATGGTGTTGTTGAAAATTTGGTAAATGGTGCAATATATGAAGCTGCATTGAGAGCAAAAGCACACTACAGTGGACCATCATTACAGGAATCTGAACTTGAAGGGTGTGCTCAAAACATCTTGGAATCCCAGGTCGATGAGACAGTACAGGAGTTGATAGTCTCTGCATTACATCAGGCTGCTGATTTAAAAGAACAGGAAGGTAAAATTGAAGTTGAATCTTCTCAGGGAAACAAGAGTGAACTTGAATCACACCTTGGGTCATTTGTGGACAGTGCGTTGGATGCTGCAGTCAATGAGGCGGCTGGGAAAGTTCTCGATGAACAAAGCATTTCTGATCAAGAGACTAAAGTATTGAATGGTCATATTGATCTCTCTTTAGAACCCAACATGGACAAGAGCTTACAAGGTACTCCTGAAATTGTTGTTGAATCAGCGGATGGAGTTGATTTAGTGCCATCAACAGAAAATGGAGAAACGTTAGAATTAAGAGAAAAGGGAACCAGTGACAGCAGTGATTACTGGAGGCGTAGTTTAGTCTTGGATTTGGAAGATGATGAAGAATTTGACGAGAGCTTTGAAAGTGAAAAATCTCACCCAAGTACAGGAGACTCGCCGTTAACACCCACAGAAAAAGAAACAGTTTCTGAAGAAGATGAAAGTGAAGAGTTTATTGACTCATCAGAAGATGAGGTGATTGATCATGCAGAAGATGCCAAGCTTGGTGCTGTCGGTGGGTCAAGCGTTAAGAAGTATGAAAGTGATGATGATGATGAGATGGTTTTTGGAGATGAGTTAGATGATGATGACGACGACGATGATGATGATGATAAAGAAGATCTGCTATTTGCTGGACAGTCAATGGTGGATGGATTATGTGTTAGTAAACCTAAAGAAAAGAGAAAAAGTAGGAAGAGTAAGAAGAAGTCCCTCCCAAGACCAAGAATACAGTCAGGTAGGTAATGTTTCAAAAACATTATAGCCTTATTGACTAAGTCAGGTTAGAGCGAGAATGTTCGGCTTGAGAATCAGTGCATCAAAAACAAGAAGAGCCAGACATTTTCAATCTGATGCAGTGGTGGAACTAGAGGTGGGGCCTGGGGAGCCAAACATTTCTTTAGCCTCTGACAGTTCCACTTTGTTCACTCTGCCCCCACCCCCTTACCATGAAGTCATAATCTGCCACTGAGCCACTGATATCTGATGGGCAATACATGTACATTGTCTATTTGTCTATTTTACAAGCAAATTTGAAATGAAAATATTAGCTTTGTAGATAGCTTTATGAACTTTATTCTGACCCTTTTTCTGAGTGGAATGCTTCATTCAGCCATTTTGACTGCAACACATGTTTTTATTGTTGACTTGGTTAGAAAATATTGAATGTGCAATTAATGAAGAGTTGTGAATGAACTAAAAGAATAACCTATGTAACGTTTGCAGAGCCAGAGGGCTATGAGCTCTCAGCCAATGAAAATAGTTATGTAACATTTGCACAGCCCGAGAGCCATGCGCTCTCACTCAATGAAAGTAATGATGGTGAGTACTGTATGTGTAATAATATGGGAAAGAGTTTTCCGGTAGCCTGGCAACTGGAAATAAATGTTGTATGGTTGCCCTGGTTCCTTATGGTCAGTGTGTTATACCTGTTATGTCTGGTATTCCATTTAAACTGTGTTTCCAGCAGCTGTGTAATGCTATGTGAACCCATCAAATAAACATGTGTGTGGGACTGTGTGACAGATAGTATACTGCTGGGATAACTACTGTACAGTAGTCCATCACATCTCTTTTGCGAGCCTGATGACATATGCTTTTTATTGCATTTTCACCACAATGTTTGTTAGGGGACAACAAGGGAAGTTTCAAAATAAAAATGTTTGTCAACCTTTATGTTTATTTCTGAGGAATCACCTTAAAGGGAACCTCCATTGTGATAACAAGTTGACGTTAAATTATTGGAAATAAAGTCTAAATTTCGATTTTTTTAGTAACAAATAGAAAGGAAATTTCAGACTACAAAAATGGATATGAATATCACCTATTTTGCTTTTAAACTTCCCGCACACTGCCATTTTGAATTTTCATGACATCATATGGTTGCCGTTATTGTTAAGAATCAACTTTCTTTTGTTTGGAACAATTGGGCAACCGTTTGACATCATAAATATTCAAAATGGCGGCAAGCGGGAAATTTAAAAGCGAAAATAGGCGGTATTCATATCCAATTTTCGTGCACACTAAAATTATATTTTAAATAATATCAGGAGGTAAAAGTGTTATTGCCATGGCAAAACATTCACTCTATCTAGAATTTTCTTGATGCACTTTTTAAAACCCAAAAAACTTCTAATAAGAGATCACTTCTGTTTTAAACTAGGTGGAGGTGTGGGGAAAGAAAGGGGGGTGATTCTCTCAAGTACCCTCCCACCATTGTATTTTAAATTATTAATTTATTACTATGTAATTACTCAATATTGTTATGTGCTTTCGGATTACTCCTAGGAGATTTGGTTACTTGAAGGCATGTAGTTTTGGACATAATTCATAATGACACCAAACAAAGTGCATTGCATTATCAGCGGGTCTAATTAACATCAAATTACCGCATGCAAGCGGTAAAATAGGCCCTATTTACCTAACAGTAGTATTCTTTATATTACTGATGTTAGACACAGAACTGAGAGAAAAGAGCTCCAGTTTAGCACTCTTCTGCAGTGTTTAGGGTTAAGCACTGATTTGAAAATGGTTAGCTTTCATTTGTGGTTATAGGTAACTCTACACACATGTTAAACATTACAGTTCCTGTCAGCTAGCCCTCATTGGAGTAGCGGATATGGGTACTGGTTATGAAGCAAACAACTCGGGTTCGAGGCATACACCCTTCTGATCTTTTTCTTTCTTTTACTCAAAAAAAAAAGAAGTTTTACTTTATGTAAAATGTTCAAGTGAAAGACAAAAGCCAGTTTGAGATCAGCTCTATTTTTGTTATTTCTCAGTTATAGGTGAATTGGGCCTACTTTAACCACTTGCATGCAATACCACAATACAATACAATACGGTAATTTGATGTTAATTAGACTCACTTATATGCAGTTAATTATATGCGAATCGGCTGAATTCAACCTGGGGTCAATTTAATAAAACTTTTACACTTGTAATTTACAAGTGTAGCTATTGTTTTCAACTTCTGAAACAATGGCTACACTTGTAAATTACACTTGTAAAAGTTTTATTGAATTGACCTCTGGCCAACACATATAAAGACTGGAGACTATACACAGTCTAAAGTCTAATAACCAGTAATAAAAATAAAATATTATATTTCAAGCCTTGAGTTGTTAGTGTAATAGTACAGATCAGTCTCCAAGAAGAAACCTAGATATTTTGAGTTTAATATTGTTCAATTTTGTTTGCATTAACTTACAGCTGGTTCCCACTATAACAAAGCTGTGGTGATTGACAATGGATCTGGAATCATTAAACTTGGCCTGGCAGGAGGCAAGACACCCACTGTAGTACAGCCAGCATTGTATGGAACCCCCAAGCGATACTCATTACAAATGGCTGGAATGGACAACAAGAAGATCAGGAAGTACGGAAATGCTGCGACATCAATGGCAGGAGTTATGCAGCTAGGTAAGTTGCAAGTTGGAGAAAAACCAAGGAGTAACTTGTGATGGGGAATTACAATGTATCTGCAACAACTTGATCAGTCATTCTAACCAAGTCACCTGTTGTTGTTGTTTACACAAAGAAGCAGGGCTGGTTAAGGGACTGATTTGGTTTTATTGTTTTCTTCTTTTATTTGGTCGCAGCTTGTTTGATATCCAATAGTTTCTCTAAAATAATATTTAGATTTTTTTTTTTTTTTTAACTTCGGAGCCGTTTAGTTTGAAAGTTTCATTATGCATTTCAGTGGGGGATCCAAACTCCATCATAAGGGGGGCGGGGAGGGGAGTGGATAAAGGGGATCTGGAGTGAACACACCAGCTTTGATGAGCCACTCAGACATGTCCTAACTATAATGCATTTTTGTTTGTAGAGTACCCCATGAGTGGTGGATTTCTTGAGAACTGGTCTGACGTGGAGGACGTTTGGGAGTACATGCTTTATGATGAATTAGGTATTGAGGAGGGAAATCATCCAGTTCTGGTCACAGAAGTTGCTAACACTCCTAAGAAGAACAGAGAGAAAATGGCTGAGGTAAGAATTAACTAAACAGAACTTTCAGGGACATATGAAGCTGGCTGCCAGCTACTATGGCTAGCAACCACAGTGAAGATGACCAGCAACTTATGACTAATGACTAATGAGGACAACACATGACCGGCAACCCATGACTAAAAGGACAACAACCATGGAAGACTATCTTGAGTTTATGACTGCCTATTTCCTTGTGTGACCAGCAACCACAAAGCTTATTGACAATCAAAAAGAGTAGCTACAGCTTGAGACAAGATTTGTTTTGTTCAGTTTTTCAAGAAATTTGCCACTAGTACAACTCTTTCCTAAAATTTATTTCTAAATGAAGGGCTGAAGGCATAACTGCCTAAAGTTGTAGTTTAAAATGCTAAGTTTTTATTTCCTTTTCTTCCAGGTTTTTTGCATTGTACCATAATCCTACAACAAAGAAAAGTAAAAATCAAACTACTTTGAAATAATTTTAACCTAAAATCAATTTAACTACATGTACAACATTGCCATTTTTCACTTACTAATCATGTTTTTTAGCCAAAAAAAATCATTCTGTTGCTAACATATTGGTGTAGAGTAGTTGAATTTAATCAGACTAAAGGATCTCACATCTAATAAAAATCAAAGGCTCCTGTGAGCCAACCCATGAATAAGAATCTGGTAACGTATAATGCAATATTGCTTTTAAACTGACATGGTTCGTAATTTTTTTTAAAATTAAACAATGACTTTTGAAGAATGCAAAAAAAAGGTTCACGGCAAGATTTGAATTTGAGCCGTCTGACTGCTATCTGATTGCCATAACATGAACCACACCACTAGGCCATGAAAACCTACAATAATCAGAGGGTAAAATTTTATTATTTCAACGCAGATATGCAGTAAAATTATTTCAAGTCTGCACCTCAGTTTTAATTTTTCATTAAAAGACTCCAAATGCAAAATATCTTAAAGCTTATTGTTGTTTATATTTGTTTACAACAAATAAGTTATTGTTATCGCTGGATTCAAGTTGTTCTTGTTACGCAACACAAATGGTAACAAAACTGTCCAGGGGACAAACGCGCTTTAATTCACAACACAAAGGATCTTGAAAACTGAACTTTAATCGAGCGTTGCACGTACACGTGAGCACATTTTCTTGAACACAACAGGTCACATTTGGAGTCTCATCTTGGCTTACAAACTTCACCGTGCTGTAAAAACCTATGTGAGAAAACACTAAATCACTGTTGGGGTGGAATATCTAAACACACGAGCTCAGAAAGACTTACCATACGATGAGAACTCCGCACTAGCGCGTTACAAAGCACATGGTTTCGTTTCTCCTTACACAACGACACCGAGAAGCGCGCGCCTAGCATGCCGGGAACATGATTACAAACGGATTGGAACGGACTTAAGAAACAAACTGCACTATTGTTGAGGATTGGCCTCAACAAAAACATTACACATTTCATCACTAAGTTTACAGCTGAGTTATGGTACGAGTGAGTGAGTGAATTTGCCATCATCTCCAATAACCCGTTCATCGCATATTCACGGGTTAATGATATATTTTGGTCTGAAGAGTCATATGGGATACTTATCAACCAAAATGTACTTTGTCCTTTTTTGGAATAAAAAAACATAATTTTTTGCTGATTGGATGTCCTTTATGTAGATTTGCATGAAACAGTCATTAATTTAGCAGCAAAGTGCTGTGTTGGCTCAAAAAACACAATTTGTAAGTATAACTGCCAAATGTCAAAATTTGACATAAAAAACTGCCAAATGTCAAACATTTGACATTTAAGGCAGTTATGCCCTTAGCCTTCAATATATTTGACACATTAAAGCGAATAATTTCATGTTTTGAATTTCAGATTTTATTTGAGCACCTTGGTGTCCCTGCAGTTTATCTTGCTAATCAACTGGTGCTTTCATTGTATGCATCTGGTTTGACAGTAGGCATGTGCCTGTCCTCTGGGTCTTCCGTCACTCAGGCTGCGGCAATTTATGAGGGCTACATTTTACAATATACTGTACAAGAGCTTGATATTGCTGGAAAATCGCTCACAGACAATCTACAAAAGCTGATGAGGGAAAATAAAGGTCATAACTTCAACTCTTCATCTGGTTGGCAGATTGTTAATAATATGAAGGAGAGTATGGCATATGTTTCACAAGGTAGGGATGCACACAGGAACCACGACTGCTCAGACAGTGACAAAAAATGGACCAGACAAAATTGAATCTGCTCACATATCAAGTGGAAAATAAAACCCCATTTCTCCCTCCCACTAAAAAATACCTGTCATCCTAAAATATCTTCAGTCACACCCCAAAAATATCAGACATTTATTTGAAACTTCCCTATCAATTTTCAACAACAAAAACTGAAATACTCTATTAAGCCCCCTAACCCTCTAATATGCCTTACCATTCATCCATCACAACAGAAACAGTAAACGGTTACCAGTTTACAGTCATTCTCACCAGTTAATCCAGGCACTTATTCATGTAAGTGAGGGAAATACTTGTTTGAAATAAATAAGCCCCTGGAGGAGGGGCATAATAGAGGAGTCCAGTTGCATACCACAAACTTTATGTAACATTTCTCATTACTTAAACATTCATGTCTTCCTCTCTGGAGGCCTGGCAACCCTGTGGTTGGGGATTCACCTTTAACCTAAAGGATGGTGGCTCATTTCTTGGCTTCTTGCACATACTGTGTCCTTAGACAAGAAACTGTGCTCCACATTGTTTCTCTTCACCGAGGTGTAGAACTTGGTACATTGTCCGAATGTTGTTTTCTTAGACAAGACACTTTGACTTTGCTCCACATTGTCTCTTTTTCCAGACACATAATTATAGGACTTGGTACATTGTCCTTGTGTGATGCCCTTAGACAAGACACTTTCCTCAACATTGTCTCTCTCCACCCAGGTGTATAACGAGGTACACTGTACGTGGTCCTTGTGTTGTCTCCTTAGACACTTCACTCCACATTGTCTCTCCTCGCCCAGGTGTTTAAATGGGTACATTGTCTTTTTATTAATTCCTTTGACAAGACACTTCACTCCACATTGTCTCTCTCTGCCCAGGTATAGAACTTGGTTCACTGATTGTCCTTTTGTTGTGTCCTTAGACAATACATTTCCAGGTTTCCCCCACATTGTCTCTCCACTCAGGTGTATAAATAGGTACAATCATTGTTTTGTGTCCTTAGACATACTCCCTTCTTAGTAAATCCATTATTGTTTGTAGATTATTCTTCTGAGATGAAGCAGTTCAAAACAAGTGATGCCCTGACTCAGTTCTACAGCCTCCCAGACGGCCAAGCAGTAGAGATCAGCAGTGAGATGATCAGTACCCCCGAACCTTTGTTCAATCCCGAGACACTTCTTGGTGCAGATGACACCATTGCCTCTCAGCCGCCCATGCACAAGTTGGTGGACAATGCATTTAAAAGGTATCATGTTTAGTGTAGTAACTCTGTGCGTTTTTATTTACCTGTATATTGTGCCTACTGCGCATGTGCGCGTGGACACCATGCTGTCGACGGTGTCACAGGAAGTTTGTTAACCTTTTTTTCGTTAACCAGAAGCTTGTTAACAGAAAGTTGATAACAATAGCATTGCCAACACCAGCACTGCTGTACAATGATGCGATCAATTTATCACTAGGCAACTGGAAAGAGATCGCATATCAAATTTGCTTAAGGTTAATGGCACAAGACCTGAATTATGCAAAGACCTTTCCACACTTTCTACAGCGACTAAATTCTGCAAAAGACGACACTTCGAACATTAAAACCTCTGAATCTTTGAATTTTTTTTTTAAGACGTAAAACTGATGAAAATTTGGCCGAAGAAGATCAAACTAGACGATAATGAAGGCCGCGCGTGACAGCCGCGTGGGTTAAGAATATCATTGCCACCCATCAGATGACCTAGTAGAGTTGGCCTTCAATGGGTAGACCCCAAAATTTCAAAAGAAGAAAGGTTGAATTAACTTTTAAACATTTAGCATCGTGTAATAGACACATGCTCCCCAAAGGGAAGCTATTTTTTAATGTTGGTGTCTTCTTTTTTTCTCTTCACAGGTGTTCACCTGACCTACAAGACAACATCAACCGCAATATTGTCCTATCGGGCGGCACGACCTTCATAAAGGGACTGGTACCAAGATTACAGTTAGAACTCGGCAAAGTCAACCCAAAGATACGCTCAGTGCGCGCGCCTGACAACAGAATGTATTCCGCTTGGATTGGGGGCTCGATTTTGGGTTCTTTGTCGACACTGGAAAACATGTACGCCACAATTGACGAATACGCAGATTACGGAGGGAGGATTGTTAATCAGAAGTGTTTTTGATCTTGGTGGTGATTATTTAATTCAGAGGTCTTACAACTTACAGAAACTTAATTTAAAACCAAATTTATTGGGCCAATTGCACAAAAGGCAAAAAGCTAAAAGAACCAATCATAACTCGAAGCAAAAACATACGACCTTTGCCAAGCGCGGGAAGTCATGCAACCAGTGCCAAGCGCAGGAAAACGCGCTGAAAGGCCCACCTTCACCCAAAAGACGTTGTGGTCGTTTGTTTTTGTTTTAAAATGCTCCGTTGTTCATACGAGTGATCTGATTGGTTGCACGCATTCAAGCGTGAAATTCAGCACAGAAAGTGATTACGGCGCGCACAGCATTCTGGGTGAAGGTGGGCCTTTAAAATTAGTCACGGTTGGTTTTGATTTTGCTTCTTATTGGTTGAAATTGTAGAAGTCTACTGTGATTGGTTAAAGTTCCTTGCACAGATTTTGTACCAGTCAAGTTGTAAGAAGTTACAGGTCAAAAAGAACAAAGCTAAAGTATAGGTGTAACAATTGTTTTTGTGCCTAGTTAAACTTGACACGCGACAATTAAAGTAGATTTTTTCCTTTTTTGTAGCAAAACAATTTGGACATTTCACGATCCTTGTCTTTCTCATTAGTTATCCACTAGAGAGCATTTTTTTAACGTGCTAGTCTTTGTTTACTCCCGTTTTCAATAAGTAAGGGAAGCAATTGTTTCGTGGCATTTTTTTTAGTTCAGTGACTGACTTAATGTCAAACATTTGCGCATGTTTAGGGTTATAACCGCCCGTCTAAATCGGAATCTAAAACAGAAATTGGTCACAAAACCAAATCGTAATTTTTGCCCTCATTTGAGCGAATGTTAACTGGTGAAGGCGTTGTATATTTTTCGACTGTTCATTGTTAAAATGTGATTGAACAGTCTTTAATCGTATTTTCCAGGTGTTAAAGTCAAGGAAGTACATTGACAATATATCCGCCTAAAATGGTGAAAAATATTGATGGGTAAAAAAATTGCTAGTGTGACACTGGATCCAGTCAGTCATCCATAATGTATAGAATATAACAAATTTATTATTATCATTATTATAATTTGCACCAGTTTGCTGCCCAATTTAGCCCAACACGAACAAAACAGAATCCAAAACAAGGTACAAATAATAGCTTCAAACATTTTTAATAGAGTAAATCAGAACTAATTTGATTTTGTAAAGTCTAAAATTCAATTTTTCTGGTGCTATAAATGCTTGTCGGCCAAATACCGCATTTCCTCGATTGAGCGCCTCCCCCCCCCCCCCCCCCCCCCCTTAAAAAACGTAACAATTAACATTTTAAAAATTCGTTGGAGTCAATGCTTAGGATATCAAATTGCTGAAAACTGAAGTCGGTTTACTGAAGTTAGAAAGGAGTAAACGTCATGCCTTTTCTCAAATATCCTGAAGACATTTTAGCCCGCCATTTTCAGAATTCAGTTTCTAACAAGTGGATTTGAAGTTTTCAGCCAGTAGACCAGCCCAGCTTGTTTAGTAAACAAAATATTTGGTAAACAATTCTAAACAGTCTTCGCATAACATAGCTTATCGTGCCCGAAACGTTTTCGGAACTTTTGAGAAACACTCGGTGTGTGTAGTTTTTGTAAATGATATGTATGTAGAATGATTCCAAATATTTCTGATCGTTTAAAATAATTTGTAGTTTACTCGAGCAAAAGAAACGAGAATAAAGAACAACATAACAAGTGAGCATTCCCCCTTAATATACAATTGAATTTTCACAAATAGTATTATACGTAATGCGTGAAGACAAGTAAATATAATTTGTATCTTGATATTGCACAATATAAATAAAATTTGTCATTCAAGACTGTTCAGTCAAGTTATTTCAATTGTTTTAATTTAAAATAAAAATTTGTAAAATCCTTAAACTAATACAATGTTTGCAATGGAACGACTACTTGTTTACTTAGTTCAGTAACAATCACGTAAAATAAAATTTTCTTAATATTTTCTTTCTGTTGAGTGGCTTGTTCAATAATACGCCGTTTAGCTCGTTTTTTAAAGCGACACCCAGTGCAAAATGTTTGAATGCTTGAAATTGAGTTACTTGTATGTGAGCAATAAACGATTTTCACATCAGTGCAGTTTTACACACTTGGCCTCGCTTTGAAAAAGACGCCCAAAGCAACTCGATGATTTTTAAACGGCCGTTCCGCCCAAAACTGGCCGCGAGATCGAGAACCACGGTCTTTGTGATGTTATCACTTTTATTGACAGGAAGATGCCTTTGATAATCAAAACGTGCTTAAATGGAGAGAAGAAAAGCTCGCTTCTGTCTTTTTTTTTTGCGTGCCTCGCGCACCACCAAAGCGCCGAGGGTTGTCCAATACTCTGAAAAATTTATGCATAGCATTGTATTGTTTTATATGACCATAAAAAAAAATGTTTGGTGTGTAGCCAGGCATGTTAAAAATAAAAAGATATTAAAAAGTTGACACTGGCTAAAAATGTTGTTTTGGACGTTTCGGCAACTACTGTTGCCTTCTTCAGCAAGAGATAAAAATGCAAATGTCTAACGGCGTCCTGATGGTATAAGATACATGCAAATATTAAATCGCACCTCGAAAGAATATTTTGAGGTGAAACAAAACCATAATGTGACCATAATAGTTTAACAATACATTCTAGAACGGCACAATACAGCACAATGTATTACAGTACAATGCTATGCATAAATTTGCCAGAGTATTGGACAAGTATGAAAGCGCGAGGGTTGTCCAATACTCTGAAAAATTTATGCACTCCCCACTCATCCTAATATAAAACATCCCGATCAACCACTTATTACTAGCAGTAATCACAGATTATGGAGACGCGTTCGAAGGAATTTCCGGCGGAAATGAGCCTGAAAAAAACCAATAGGGGCGGCCATTTGGAAGACCGTCTACCAAAAAATCTCAAATTTTGCTGCATGTAAACCACAGGACAACCAACACGAAATTAGGATTGCGTTCTTTGAACGCGATAATAAATCTAGAGTTCTGTAACAGAAAACGCGAGTTGGAGGAGAAAATAGTCCAGGATATAGAAAATTGACGCGAACGAAAAGGTACAATGTCCATAAAGAAAATTAACGCGATTGTGGAGGTCTGTTAATCCATCGACGAATAGTATGTTGATAATCCAGAAGGTATTTGTCGGAACTGACAGTAAACCATGGGCCGACAGAACATTCATTTTATGCCTCAACCTTGGATTTAGAACACAGTAAGCTGAGAACATGTCTCTCTGAACACTCAAGACTTTTTAATTCTGCTAAGTTGGGGTTTTTATAAAATTTAAACACTTTTATGCACAGTCGGGGAAGAACTCCCATATAAAATTGATGGGGGTGATCACCTAAAGACTACCAGTAAAAAATGACAAGTGAGAACTCGTATATTCGCAAGTTGAAAGTGCGTTATTTTAAAATAACTTTAAATTGGACTTCACTTTCCACTATGCTAAATCGGCTTTCCATTTTGACTTTTCACTTTTGCTAAAAAAAATATATTACAAGGAAAGGATTCCTCGAGCTTTTTTAACATGGTAACAGGCAAGCCACAAGAAAAGACAAAAACAGGAAAAGAGCAAGTGACACACTGAAACACCAACCTTGCGTTCTGGCCAGTACCTTACGCATGCGCACAGCCATATCACCAATAGCCTGGCTATGCCTCCACCGCGGTCAAACGCCCGAGGCATTTTTCGTTTTATTTAGTGGGATTTTATTTAATATTAAATGGAAATATGGGCAAGGATGTATAAAAAAATTAGTTGACGTTGCTATCTTTAAATTTTTCTCAAAATAATGACCTTTTTTTTCGTTATAAACTGACCTAAACTCTTTGCGCCTGATCAAAATTATGTTGCAAATGGCGCCGACAATTCTGCAGTTCACAGTTTTTAAACGCTTAGAACGTTTTTAGTAAACTTTCAAAACGTTTGGTAAATTGACAGTGTATTGGCAATATATTAAACTTTGAATAGTGGAAATTACATTTTAAAGTTTAACTTTTGCAAATTTCTTTCGTTTAACCGCGGTTAAGGCTATGCCATGCTGATGAGTCCTAACAGTAATAAGCTCCGGGTCCTAACTAGGACGAAACAGCTGTCCATGACTGCCACTGTTACTTGCCTTTTTCGTATTTTTATTGAAAAGACAACAATAATTATAATATTGCAAATGTATACAGTCCAACCTCCTTAATATGGACACCATAGGGATAGAGATTGTATGAATTTTGGTATGTTTGGGACCAAAAGACCTGTCCGTAATAAAGAGGTGTCCGTATTATGAGGTGTCCGTAATTTGTTATAAGATCGGATATGGAGTTAAACAAAACCCAAAAGGGATTATTTTTTAAGTCGTATTTTACTCTACTTTTGGCGTTTAAATAACCCTATGAGGTGTCCATAAGCAGAGCTTTAACTGTAATTATATTCCACAAGAATAGGCCCGGAAGTAGGGTCAATTTATCTCCTAATCGTATCAATAACAAAATTCTCGATTGTGATTGCTTGTTCTCCGTCATCTTGTCGTCATCTCGTCGTCATCTCGTCGCCATTATTCTACTTTATTTTAATTTTGAAATGAAGTGAAGAAAAGTGAAGAATGCTGAAATAGTGTAACAAAACTGAATGTCGTCATTTCGGCGTCATTTCTCGTCGTCAAGAGCTTGGAGTTAAATTGACTCCTACAGTGGAGTTTTTTAACTCCAAAAAGGACTCGTTTTTCATGTTTTCTTATTAAGTAGAGTTAAACTTACTCCAAAAAAAGTAAAAATAATTCCATTTGTTATAAGATCGGATATGGAGTTAAACAAACCCCCAAAAGGGATTATTTTTTAAGTCGTATTTTACTCTACTTTTGGCTTTTAAATAACCCTATGAAAATTACAGTTATCGACTCAGTCGATAAAACTAAATTCTCGTGTTTCATCCCCCCACCGACGCAGCACCACAGTTTCTCTAGAAACTAACCCCATTCATATGGAGCGTGTATATCGGAGAACTGTGATGCATATTAGACTGGACTGGATTAATTTAGATTCCTATATTCTAATCGCAAACTTTTGTAATTTGCTAAATGGAATCCAAAATCGCAGGAAAACTTACTGATCTAAAACAAGTCGCTTGGTAGCAACACCATGATATAGACGCTTGCTCAGTTTTACTCCGGACAAAATCGAGATTGTTTCAGTCTGGATCGAGAAAAACTGCTCGTTATCCGTCCTCGATATAAGTGTACTAAGCCGGTATCTATGAAGCAGGTGATGAGCTGAGTTCTGATTTCTGATCCCTTTATTCTCCGTGGACAGGAATCATCAAGTCAACTGATAACTTGTTAAGAGACTTAAAGATCATCGGATCCGAGATAAAGCTTCTTAAAGGTAATGATTCAGTGAGACTGGCTATCGACATCGTGTCTTTATTTCCTGAGCTATGCATACAGTGTCTCAATGTACCAATTTCCAATATCCCAATATCCCAATGTCCCAATTTTCTATGTACGATTGTCTCAATATGTGCTGTCCTATAAACGTTCCCATTTCCGAAAAAAAAAAACTAAAAGGCCGGGGCTCGCAAATTCTTAAAACGTTCCCAATTTTTTTTTCGTTTTTGCCGCGGCCTGACAGCTTTAAATGCCAATACTTTCATTTAGCCTGTAGGTCAAGGTTTTTTGTGACGTTTTGTGAATTTTTGGGTGGTTTTTAGGAGTGTGTGGTGAGTGAGGTTTTTAGAAATAGAACACAAACCGCGGTGATAAACATATTGAACTTATTCATTTTTTATAAAACTTGACGTTTCGTATGCTACTACATACATTTTCAAAAGTGACCGTTACAGTGGTTTTTAGAGGTTTTTAGAAAAATAAGAAATATTGGGGATTTAATGAAATTTAAAATTAGAATATGAATTTTTTTCTACTATCGTTTTCTTTTTTAAATTCTTCCTATTTTATTCCCCCTTAAGATATAGTATATGGTGTAGATTATTTCCACATGATAAAAAGGTGGTTTCTCTTGCAGGAAAAAGCTAGAGCGTTAACTTTATAGTGTGCATGATGTAGATCATTTCGGGACGGTTTTTCCCTTTAATTGGATTTTTTTTTTCACTCAAAAGAAAATTATTTACTCTCGTATAGTATTTCATCCCTGTTTACTCGACTGTCTCAGATAACTGGTAACCCTGTCTAACTCGAACTGATCAAAAGAAACCATCATCATCATCGCAACAATGGTGTCAAGACACCAATAGTGCAAGCATGTCCCGCCATTGTGCCCAGTCTGCTGCCATGGACTCAAGATTTTAATTTGTTCAATTCCAGCTAGTTCAGCATCTCGCACAACGGTGTCCCTCGACTGTGTGGGGCACCTTTCACATTCTCAGGTTCTATTCCATCAGAGCCTTGGGAAGCCTTTTCTGGCCCATTTAACAGACGTGGCCAAACTATCCGCTTAGCAAAGACACTGTGGTCTGACCTGTCCTTTCCCTGACTACAGTGTTTCTTACACGGTGATTCCATTTTATGCCTAGGATGCGGCGAAGACACTGAGCGGTTATCGAAATCATCTAGTCTCTTTTCTTCTGTGTTGGTGGTCGCCCATGTTTTTTATCCATAGAGTAAGGTACTATTTCAACAGTAGAGAGATTAAGCACTGTGTTCTACGGCAAACGGCAAACCCCAGCTTGCAGTTGATTATCTTTACTTTTCCTCGAATCGTTAAATAAATCCACCAGAAAAATGAAAATAATGCACTTGTTCATGACAAACGCGAAACTATTCACTTTCACGTGGAAACGGCACACGGCACACGGTAAAAGTTGGATTTTTGCCGTTCGCGGGAGAAACAAACGTGATGCTTAATCTCTCTAGTATTATAAAAGCGCAATTTAGTCTTCAGGCTATCTTTGCTCTTTCACACCTTGAACAGCTGTCCGAATGCCATTGAGGCTCGCCCTTTCCTGAAAAGAAAAGTTTTAAACGGGATTTATAAAGATGTTGAGATGGTCGCTGTTGTGCTCGGATCCGCCGCTCAGAGCGATTGATTTGTACTCAGTCATCAGTGATTATTCTGTTCTCTTGCCCGTCGTAAATGAGCTTTCCAAAAATTAAAACCATCGGAAATAATCAGCCAAAAAAAGTCCAGTCAGTAGAGAATGTAACAATTTGCCACCGTCATTCTGTGACCATGTAGTTCAATTTCTTCTTTCCTTGGGAAAGAAGTGTGTTCCTGTCTCTGAACACAGTAATCATAAGCTGCTAAAAATATTATTATACATTTAGCTAATTATTCGGTTACTGCAAACTAATATGCTTTCGTGAGTCTAATTTACAGCTTCGTTCATGCAAACCATAGTTGCTTATATTTATCATTCACCTTTCGATAATGTTTTTGGAATAAAACCGACTGAAATATCAACGCAATATATTTTGTTTCTTAATAACGTGAATTTTAAGTTCAACAAGATGCTTTTCGGAATCAGTTGCTTCAGGCGGGGGCAACTGAATAAATGTTTAGCCGGTCAAACGCTTGGAATGGCGTTGTTCCTTTTTTCCATATCATTTTATCGAGTGCCTTTTAAAGAAACTATGTGAAAGTTAAAACAGTATGAGCTTTTCCGTAAGGTTCTTTGATCTCAATATTTCAGCGGAAAAAAATTTAAGGCCGGGAAACGAATCTTACCCCAAATTTACCAGCTGCTTACACCTTTTTCAAAAATCTTAGCTGACCTTATTTCGAACCGAGAAAACGACATTTTTTATCCTTCGGAAAACAAAATGCGTTAAATTTTCCGATGTGACGAAAGTTGAAGAAGTCATTTTACTAAAGAAAACTCTATTTTTTAATCTAATTTATTTAGTTCTTCTGAACAGCTTTCCGCCGAAACGCGGATTCTGGAGGAACTGAGCAAAGTGTCAGTGCCACAGACTTAGAACAACTAAAACTTCTAACGCCTGGAGGTTGCCCGGAGGGAAATCATTATTTCCATTTGATCCGATTATTATTTTGTAAACTGAAGAACTACGTATGGCTAGAATTGCTTTTTCATAATTCAACTGTCAATGCAAATCGACATTTTAAACGACACCTTGAACTCAATTAAAAAGTATTATTTTAAAAAGAGCATGAATGAAACCATGACGTTTTCGTTATTATAACTGTTTTATACGGTGCCGGAGTATGACTGATTTTTAAGCCTTGTTCCATTCGATCTATAAAAACAATCTTCTCTACTAGCCTGAAGCTTATTTCGAATTGTTGCCCTACTGCATGCAATTGAATTGAACGTCATAACCTGATTAAACGAGTTTTCGCTCATGACGACATTTCAGAGAGGTTGAAGAACGCTTTTAATTTGCCTATTAGAGTACAAGTACACGAAAAGCCATAACCGGGCAAATATTACAACGAAGTCGGTGGCCGTTTGTATCACGGTAAGAAATATGTCGCGGTTAAATCATGATTTATTCATGAACAAGACTGAAATTTAAAGATACCAGTGTTTATATTATTCAAGGAAGAACACGACTTCGTTGTGAAAGGCCACAATAGACTCTTGTTTAAAGGTGTTACACTTTCTCTCGGTTCATTCGAACCGTCACAAGCAAACGCTAAACATCTTAAGTCTCTACTCCTTGCAGTAAGTAACTAAACAGTATTTTCTTGTTTATTATTTTAAGGCCGGCAATGCAGAGATTTTTTGCTGAACTCTCTATCTCTCTCTCGCCTCTATCTCATTTTTATTCATACGTCATTTCCCCACCAGCTTGAAGAAATAAATAAATCCAATATGGCGGCCACCAGGCGTTCAGAAACTAGAAAGCTACGGAAGGACACGGAAAGCGCACAGAGCTCGCGATTCCTACAGGTTGAGTATCTTATTCTTATTATTTCATCCAGTGCGTCAAATAATGAAAATAACTCATCAAATACTCCCAAAATCTAAATATTATCATCGTGCGATGAACCCGTATCATGATGACAATGGATAAAAGTTTAAAGAGAAACATTGTGTTATCTCGTCGGTTCTTCTTGTGTAAATAAGTTATTATTCACTTGATTAAGAGAGCAAGAAGTTTAGTTTAATCCCCGTTGAAGTGCGTTATGTTTAAGTTGGGAATATAATTTTTCGTTGGGGCGCTATGGCTTGAAAGATTCTACCGGTCGGGACATAATTATACTTGCATGCTTAGTGAATTTTAATTTACACTTTTAAATGCGTATGCTATTGTTCTATACGCGAATTCTAAAGGAAGCTATGAATTTCCTTTAGCAATTCTGTTTCAGTAATATTTAACGGAAGATCAATCGCTTTCTTCATCGCCAGTGCTGATTACAGCCTGTTCAACGATTATCATGGCACGATCAACATTCCACGCTCCTCGCGACATTCCTTTCACTTCTTTTATCTTTCATCCATTTCCTTCGTCGACACGTGTTTACCGGCGAGGTTATTTCCCTCACGGTAAACACCCCAAGAAGTAGAATAAGCTAATTTCTCTAACGTTATCAAAACGGCCGAGACATGAATTAATCTCCTAGCTAGTTCCTGACAATTCCAATCGCCAACGTCGCCAGGACTGATTTTCTAGTGCGACTGCGAGAAATCCTACCGGTAGCGTTTCGGAGTATCGTATGCTTCACTGTAATTTTTCCGGCCCGACAGGCGAGCACAGTAAGGCGAGCAAATAGGTCTCCATTAGCGAGATCCTAACTTGAACTACTTGTTTGGAGAGAACAGGCTATTAAGGAAGCGTTGTGTCTCGTATCGATACTCGTTTTCTTATGAAAACTCAGGCTTTAGTTTGCTAGTACTCGGCTTTGGCAGCGATAACTAGAACATTTCATATCAGAATGCTTTGCCCTTTAGAAATCACACCGACGACTGTGAAACAAACACTATCACTTTTAGTTAAAACTCTTGTAAGTTTGACTTCGATTCTTCAGTTTGCAAGTTATACTATTAAAACGGCTTCAATATTTAGGAATCGAAGAGCTACAACCCACGCAGAGCTCTGCTCAGTAAGGTTGTTAGCAACGGAAAAGAACCTAGGATTTGCTTGTTGTACACAAAAAAGAATCTTTTGCTCCCGCGGTCTAAATTGCGGGGTTACGCTCTTCAGTGCAAATAAACTATAAACCACTGAATTCCTCACGGGGTCGATTTAGACGGTATAAGTGAACCCCGTTATACGTCTATCGTTACTCCATAAAATGTGGTCGTATTAACGGAGTGGTCGGATGAATGGCTTTAGTTCTATATATTTAATATAATATAAGGACATGACTGCATGAACGCTTTTTTCTTGCCCCGTAAAGTGGTCGTAGTAAGTAAAAAGGTGGTCGTATTAACGGAGTGATAGTAAGCCTGGGTTCCACTGAACAACTTTGGAGGACCCCATATTACGCGGTACACTCTATTAAGCGGACCCCATATTAAACGGCACACTCTATTAAGCGGACCCCATATTAAGCGGCACACTCTATTAAGCGGACCCCATATTAAGCGGCACACTCTATTAAGCGGACCTCATATTAAACGGCACACTCTATTAAGCGGACCCCATATTAAACGGCACACTCTATTAAGCGGACCCCATATTAAGCGGCACACTCTATTAAGCGGACCCCAAATTAAACGGCACACTCTATTAAGCGGACCCCATATTAAACGGCACACTCTATTAAGCGGACCCCATATTAAGCGGAACACTCTATTAAGCGGACCCCATATTAAACGGCACACTCTATTAAGCGGACCCCATATTAAACGGCACACTCTATTAAGAGGACCCCATATTAAGCGGCACACTCTATTAAGCGGACCCCATATTAAACGGCACACTCTATTAAGCGGACCCCATATTAAACGGCACACTCTATTAAGCGAACCCCATATTAAGCGGCACACTCTATTAAGCGGACCCCATATTAAACGGCACACTCTATTAAGCGGACCCCATATTAAACGGCACACTCTATTAAGCGGACCCCATATTAAACGGCACACTCTATTAAGCGGACACTAGCTGCTTGGGTCCCTAAATTTTCTTCCCGTATTACCTGTATAACGAACCTGTATTCAGCGGACCCCTCAATTAAGCGGACACCAGCGAGGGTCCCGAGGGTATCTGCTTAATGCAGGTTTCACTGTACACAAGAGAAGATTGCCGCGATTAGTCGCTTCAAAGTCGCCGCGGCCGCGACTGCGACCAAATATTCCGAAAATTAGTAGTTCACACGAAAGCGACCAGTTTCCCCGTGTGTACCGACCTTAAAACTTTTTCTTGGTCAACTGACAAATCGGAGATAATGTTTTTTTATTATTGTAAATCATCATACATAAATGGAAGAAATATTTTACCGATAATTAACGAAGACCAACAAATAACCTCGGGAATTTTTACTGGCAACCGAACGTAACGGAAAATGAGCGGAAACTTTTACCGTGAACCGACAAATTTTGACGGTCGGGATTTTTTCCATCAACTGTCAACAAAGTGGAAAGCATTAAGCAACAAACAAAAGGACGAAAGTTGAACAGTCGACCGATAAATTGGGGTAATTTATACCGTCATGCATCAATATTGGGTCCTGGTGTGCTTGACCGTCAAAATCGGATGGATGAAAATTTAACAGGTTACCATGAAAATGCTATTTCTATTTGGACCGTCAACCTATTAAGCTAAATTCCAATGAGACCCTCCGTTACGCGTTCAGTTCCCCCTCCGTGTGTAATTGATTTCTCCTCAACGCAAATCTGCCTCCCCTTGCTTTCCCCCCTCCCCGAAAAAGAGAAAAAGGGATAAAGGAAAGAAAGCAAGAACGAAAATGGTTATTCTTTAAATAGACGGCTGTTATTTAACAACACGCAAATCTACTTACAAGTACAACAGCAATACTAACTTACAATATATAAACCATCCTTTCACTACAATACAATCCAAAGTAACATAAAAGGCGGTTTAATTTTAGGAACAAGAGAACTGAAAAAAAGACTACGAAAATACGAGCTGAATCTTCTAAGAAATCACTGAGTAGAGAAATAGGCCTTGACACTTTCTTCATAGCCGATGTTTGCTTAATTTTAAGCACCGCATGGCTTTCCTTTGTTCTTCGTTAGAGAACTAAAACAAGCAAACCGAAAATTGCTATCACAATAATGACATTAATCGACTTCTCAACGGTGGGCCAATCAGTCCTTTAGCTCACAACTCGATCGTCGATTGGTAGTCGTAATTAGCTAGAAGCCCTCGTCGTCTGCTTGCTCACGACGAGGTCTCGTTCTTTTGTCCAGTTTTCTTTGACTGGCAACTGAGATCATCCATGCTATTAGATATTCAGTTGGTAAGGCTTTTGTCCATCTCTCCCCGTTGCCTGCGAGCAAGCTCTCTCGAAGAAGAAGGGGCGAAGAGAGAGGAGGGATAGAGAAAGCTCTCTCTTCTTCCTTCTCCCCCCCGTTAACCGTGATATGGGCGAATGGAAGTATAATGTGCAATATAGTTTTGACAATTGACGGTAAGAAAAGTAAAATTTCTATCCACCAAAAAGGGGCTACGTCACCATCTCAAGTATTACTTTAGCAACTGAAGCCAAAAGACATATTTGAATCAAACAAAACCTAAAAAAGCACAGCGATTTTGTTAATAACTTTCATTTCAGTGCATTATAACTATAAATAAGTGTCTTTCGGAAATTGATTGCAATTTGAAAAGTTGAGGCTAAACTTTTCAAGTTCTTCCCCATCTCACAAAATGGCTTTGTTTTTATTTGTCCTTCTAAAAATGCACTTGATATCTTCCTTTCTATGTTCAAATAGAATTTTGTGTAGAAGTAAAGGTGCTAACCAACAACTTTTAAAGCAGTTTTAACCACAAAATTTAAAAGCAAACAAACAGAAAAACCCTGGTGACATTACATTCAGCCCCTTCAAGATCATTCAGTTTTGGTGACTGACAGCCTTTAAAGGGCTCAAAGTTTTTGTATTAACAGAAACTGAACAATAATGGTTCACAGTAATAACTTACTATCCTAGTCTACCACAACTTTTGATGAGCGTCTCTATTTAACAAATAGATTCCATTTGGCCGTGTGTCTGTTCAGTTATAGATCACAGATGACGTCAAAATGTGGTAAGAACAAGCAGGCGAGCCGCAGGCGAGTGTGTCACTGATGTTCTTACTGACGACATTTTGACGTCTTCTGTGATCTATAACTGAACAGACACATGGCCAAATGGAATCTATTTGTTTTATACAATGAATAGAAAAGTAAAAAGAGTAAAATTACGAACTTGCCTCGTAGTGCAAGACTGTTCGAAGATTTGTTCCAGTTTAGGTATTTTTCAAGTCGCCAAGAACACTTTCGTCTTGGTTTCTTCTTTTTCTTGCTCGTAAACAGCTCCTGCTAAACATTTTTCGAGGCTTTCACTTGCTCAATCCAGAATAATCTCGCAAACATTTTCAAAATTGTGCGCCATGTTGGACAAAACAAAGCAAACAATTTTTCTCATGACGTCAGCCGTGCGTCTGTACTCTGATAGATCATAGGCAACGACCAATCACAGAGCGCGTAGTATTCAGTTCATTGTATAAAGTCAAATACTAACTGGGCCTGAATCAATTACACCAGTTGTTACATTTTCGTTTCTCGAATATGGATTAGAACAGATTATTTTCTGTCTTTTCTCTTGGTTTTAACAGACCATGATTTGTTCCTTTTTCAAGAATCGGTTGATTTCTTTCTTTTGTTGTTTTATTTGATATTATTTTGTAAATAAGCTAAATGTATTGTAACATAGTTTTGACTAAACTTTCTAAAAAGGTCAAAATCCCATGCTACTGCCTCTTTACGCTTACACCTCCTTTGAGGGTTCACGATAAAGAAAAATTCCCCATTCGTCGCGGATCGCAATCGGTTCAGCCAGTTTTGTCAAGATTAGTCGGTAGGCCGGACTCACCAAGAGCCCTCGTAGTCCAAATACGTAGTCCGTACGACAGGCTTTAGTCTAACTTCCTAGATTGTACTCTAAATTAAGCTGAAAGTGCATGGAGTAAGTTTATTTGGTATAACATGAAACTGACTGCAAGGAACATTCATACTATTCATACTGAATCAGCCATATTTTCACATAGGATCTTTTATACGTTTACTAATTTTCTTTGCACAGTTTAATTTCGCAAGGTTTAGGCTTCAAGCTTATGGGAACGTGTACAAAATGTATTTTAAATAGAAACAAACACTTTAAATAAAGGGGGCTATGTATGTCACCATTTTTAGTGTCACATTAAAAACCCCAAAGACATATTTATATTAGTGGAACCCAACAATAACTGTCCAGTTTTGTTTAAAATTCTTCTACTAGTCAGTGCTCTAACAGTGACAATAGGGAGCTTAAGCAACCACGACGCCGACGGCAGCGAGAACGGCACAAAACAATAGGCTTAATGAGCGAAAACAATACCTCTGCACGTGCGTTTTACATTTTGGTACATTTCTTTGCCGTTCCCTGCAAAACAACAACGTCAAATGATCAAATTATAGGTTTCTTGGAGAACGTGAACACACGACGGTTAATTTTCCTTTCTCCATTTGAACTGGAAAGCCATCCCTTCAAATTCAGCTCCTGGACAATCCAGTCACATTAGACAAACTAAACAAATTGGACTGCAAATGCAAAGTAGTTTAAAATAGCGCGAATCCTTTTTTCAAGTGACGTTTTCCTTGGCGTTGCCGTCGTCGTTGCTTAAGCTCCCTAATAAGTATCGTTGTCTGCAGTTGGCCAGGATGGAAATGGATTGCAACTTGAAAAATGACGCAAATTTTATTGCCTTGTGTCTTGGAAAACTCGCTTAAACTCTGATTATCGTTGATCAGTCTCTCTTCGACAATTCAGCTGACAATTCACTTGATATCTCCCCTCTTAGTGTTCTATAGTACCACTGCGCCACTATTACATGCTATACCTTTTGTTATCATCATGAGAATTGGTGATTCAGTGTATAAATGGTGTATTAAATAAGGTGAACCTTGGTGATCCCGGTACACGAAGCATTGGCCCGAAATTAGTTGCTTTTCCGCGGAGTTTAGAGAATTCACGAGAATTGGGTACGCTAGCGTCTGTTTGCTCGTGAAACGAAATATTTTAAGAAGAAAAAAAGAAAGAAAAAAAAAATCCGTCGGTCTGTAATTGTGATCGATGTGTATGATAAAATCTCGAATGAATGAAACATCTGCTTCTAAGAATTTTATAACTCAATATTAAAGGCATTACATGGCGTACACACCGCGTACACATTTCACTTCAGTAAACACGGCTGAATATCTAGGCCAAGGTTTCATGGACTTTCATGGCACTTTATAACCGACAGACTATATTGAATAATATATAATGTTATATATATATTATATATATATATATATATATATATATATATATATAATATATATATATATATATATATATATATATATATATATATATATATATATACATCTAAATTTAAAGGCACGTACTCTCTAGAGTATTTCCGCTACTACATTTCCCAACCGGTGCTGACAGCAGTAAATAAACTTCCTTCAGTCCGTCAAAACACGATATTATCCAATTACTGAATCCCTCGGGTCTTCTAAATATGGCAACAAATGACGTGTCACTAAGGAACTATGAGCAAACTGAAACGTTTTGTCAAGTCACTTGTGAATATTAAGTTATTTTAATCACCTGATCATTATTCGAGCATGTATAAATTTCTGTGGGCAGCCGTACGTCATAACACTAAGTAGCTGATATAAGTGGCATAGACATATAGGATTTGCGGTGTAGTGGTTAGAATACCACGCAGCTCTCGCGAAGAATTTTCGATTTTTCACAGAGAAGGGTAGGCAGGATTTATATCACTTTCCGTGTGGTAAGTTCTGTTGTTTTGAATAGCCCATGACATGGATCGCATAAGAGTTCGGTGTCTTAAAAGATCAAATACTTTTCGAAATAACCACAGCTACAATTACTTTCTGTTCTTATACTGATAAATTTAAGAGGTATTAATACGTGGACAGGCGACAAAATGAAAAGGGGATGAAATACATCGAAGGTAAGTCCTTCAAATGCGAAGTTTTCGCTCTATAAGAAAACTTTTTGTTTTGTTTCGATTTTAAAGCGACGGAGTAAAAATTTGAAGTGTAGTATGTTAATTATGCTGTTTTAAAACTAGAATAAACTTGCGCTATTATTCAAACTTATGCTCATATCATGCCCTATATTGTGACGTAGCCGGATGCAAAGGATTCACTGCTTATACAATTTTCGAATCCCTCAACTGAAAATAAGCGGCTTTGTTTCTCAGTTGTATTATTGTCCGTCATAGGACAATTGTCCATCAAAGGAAGAAAGCAAAAGAAACACGGAAGTCGTGAGTTTACCTTCGTTTGGTAAATGTATTCTGCGCATCTTTAGTAACGATTGTGATTTTTTAAGTAATTTATATACGTTGTAGATGTTCTTTAGTACCACACTAATGCTAGAAGCTGTGTTACATGATGCAAATTTCTTGCAACTTGTAGAAATCGCGCTTTAAGCAAACCCTCTTTGCACCTTACACTGGTAACCGGAAAAAGTGTACACGAGATGAGTTACACGGAAAAACGAACTTGGACCTTTGTTCCATGGGAAAATATTTGGAGAAAGTAGAAAAATAAATGTTACATCGATTGTATTTGTCGCTGTCAGGGGTCCAAAGGGGGTATATTAAATTGCTGTCAAGTTGTCTTGCAATGGAATTGCAAGATGCTTCGCCAGTAAACTAAGGGAGCTAGGCATATACACTAACCCTGCGCAATCATATCTTTAATTGCCCAGCTCAATCTTTATGTTTCAACCTCAATAGGCCAGCAACGAAAATTATTGATGAGCCCATCTTTTTAAATCCATCTTTATTCCGAGAAATCGAATAACTGCGTTTTTGTGACATCAATTAGAGAGAACTATATTTCATTTCGTCGGACGAAGTATTTATTCGGTGTGCATGACTCCCTGTCAGTAGCAGATGTGCGTGAAGGCCTGGTAGTATAGGAAAATTAAACTAATCAGAGCTATCATCACTTTAAAAACTTGTTCATTAGGTTCCACACGAAAAATGAATGTGAACGATCGCCTGAAACTTTGCTGACATAGTGCTTTTGAGGTGGGATGTAATATCTTACAACGATTTTATGAAATTACCTTGAACTTCAGTGGCATACCCAATAAAGAGGGGAAATCAGTAAATTATAGTGCTGAGAACAACCCACATAAATTTCCTAGTTAGAAAATGGGGGCCACGTGAGGCAATTAAAGGAAAAAAAATTGACCTCGGTGTGATTCGAACCCAACCTCGTTCCCGGGTCTCTCATCTTCCCGCCCCACGACCTCCAGATTAGATTTTCCCCACCCAGTTGCAGATGACTCTATAGAATCATTTTCTTGATGAACATTACATTTCCACTACATTGCTGAGATCAAGGACTTCGTTGTTCCGTCCTGTCTTCCAATTTGCATTGACTTGCAGAAGGGAGCAAGGCTCAGTTGGTTGATGAAATCAATTGCATTGATGATGGATGGAATCAAGTGCATTTATGTGTTTTCTATAGATGGACCAGTGTTTAGGTCTTTACACTAGTGTGTTTCACGTGACGACCACGGCGCGTTAGACAAGGATTTCATGGTCTTATTCTTCAGTCCATGCGTGTTCTTTGAACACACTGTACTCTGTACCAAGCGCAGGGCGAATGTGTCCATTCAGTAATTTCGTCATCCGTGCGGCATTGGAATGTAGTTTGCTCACCATGGCCAGGTATGTAATCGATGTAGTTGTTGGAACTCACTCAAGTTTTCGAGACTTGGCGTTGCTCTCTTTCAACACCCGGACTCTGTACGCAGCATCTGGCGAATGCGTCCGTTCGGTGATTTCGTCATTCGTGCAGGCATTGGAATGTAAGATGCTCACAATGGCAAGTATGTAATTGATATGTGGTTGTTGTGGATATTGCAAAAAGAGTTTTGAGAAACACTGAGTTGTTGACAGACACTGGTTTTGAGGCGGAAGATGCCGATTTTGTCGCGGAGGGTTTCATTTGCGCTCACAAAGGAGTCAGCCGGCGATTGTAAAAAGACTGCGGAAACCACGACTATCCCGGTAACTTTTTCCAATAATCTCGTACATTAATTCAGAACTGACAATTATTGAGTTTCAAACTGAAAATTATTATGTTTATTCTATTGTTCTAACTGAATTTGCCGTGGATGTCTGAAGCGCGTATGCTATATACTAACATTTATGCTTTTCCATAATTCTGAGTTATATAATTACCCCCGGGGGGGGGGGGGGGGGGGGGGGGGGTAATCAACAAAGTTTTGTACTGGGATGCTCCGCCCCGAGGTCGAGGTCCAGACCCTTACCCTTTCATATACCGTTTTTGACAGAAAAGGTACCCCTTTTATATACCTTTCATTGAAAATGGTACCCCTTTCATATTAGCCTTTACGTACGTCTGTTTGATATATTTTGAAAAGCGCTTTTTATAATACTTAGATGGCGGTTTTCCCTACCTTTTTTTATACTTCAACTCGTGTTTTCGCTGCCCTTTCTATTCTTCGTGAAATCCCTACCCTTTCATATACTTCAACTCGTGAAATCCCTACCCTTTCATATACCTTCAGCCTCAAAACGGTACCCCTTTCGGGCGGAGCATCCCCGTATAGCCCATTATAGGGAGTACTCCCCCGCCCGGGATAATTACACGATTTTATAACTCAATACACTGGCGAAGTCTTGCGGGTTAAAATTAGCTGAACTGAACACTCAAGAGAACTGAATCGTCTCTAGTCCATGCTACGCTTCTTATTGTTCCCGTATTGGCTTTCATTTTTAGCAGCAATTTTCTCCTTGATGAAGCAAAAACAAAGCCCGACGAAAATGAAAGAACATAGTTATGATAGTTGAATCACCGAGTCAAAAATAAAAATGCATGATAATTTGCTTTAAATAGCAATATAAACAAACGTTAGATTTCGCTGTTTCAATATTATTTCGGTGATGTCATTTATACAATAAGTTGGGCGTAGTAGCGAACAGAAATAAAACTAACCATTACCTAACGTTGTACACGGTCGGTCGCGCAAATTAAATTCCAAAATTTAAAGTAACTCCAAAAGCATGATTTGAACAGTGTTGTATTAGTGGTTTCAATTCTAAAACCCTCGAACAGAAAAAAAAGCATTTAGAAAACCGCATTTTCTATCCGTGAACTGCGTAGGACTGAGCAACGTTGTAATTAATTATTTTTATCTTTTAACCACATGTTCTGATTTTTATACTTCATGACGTATTTTCCTTTACTGCAAACAACATCCAAACATTTCCAAGAACTGGTTTGCTAGGACTATAAGACAAGTTCAATCTTGGAAAAAACAAAAACAATTGCTATCCGTCTTAGGGTAGTAGAGTAGAGAACTTAAGCAACGACGACGGCAACGCCAAGGAAAACGCCACTTGAAAAAAGGATTCGCGCTATTTTAAACTACTTTGCAGTTGTTCCAATTTGTTTAGTTTGTCTAATTTGCGGACTGGATTGTCCAGCAGCTGAATTTAAAGGGATGGCTTTCCAGTTCAAATGGAGAAAGCAAAATTAACCGTCGTGTGTTCACGTTCTCCGCAAAACCTATAATTTGATCATTTGACGTTGTTGTTTTGCAAGGAACAGTAAAGAAATGTACAAAAGTGTAAAACGCACGTGCAGAGGCATTGTTGTCGCTCATTAAGGTGGCTGAACACAGTTTGCGCGCGCTCTTCAATTTCAGCTGCTTACGTGAGTCAGCGCGCGCAGAGTTTTGAGAAAAACAAACGTGGCGCCTGTTCAGCGATCATTTTATTTTGCTCAGCGTGGATCGCGAAAGTGTTGTTTTTCGTCTTAAAATCAAACAATTTGTTGTTCGTAAAAATGTTTGTTGAATTAATAGATAATATACAGAACCATTGAAGAAATACACTGCCTTTTTGGTCGTTTTTGTCTTTGGATCGAGAACCCAGTCAAATGCAACGCATGCGCAGTTGACCAAAAAATTGTGACTGGATGTTTTAGCGAGTTTCCTCGGAAACGTGCTGATTTCTACGAAACTACTCATTAGAATTTCACGAAATTTGGCACAATAATAGTTCCGAATATGCCGAACTCACCTGCCATCAAAAATTTGAAATCTAACAGAGGAGAGTTTTACAAAACGCAAACATATTAAACCACAAATTACGGAAGATCCCTCTGTCAAAATTACACGAGACCAGTGTTAACATGCGAATATTTTTACGAGTTTACTGGAGACAAATGATGGACAAAATCTAATGACTAGATTTTCTGAAAATAAAAGAAACCAAATATTGCAGGCTGATTTTCAATCCACCGTGTTGCCATGGCAACACCCTAAAAGCTCAACAAAAATATCAAAATATATAGTTTGTTGCTTAATCGTATGCCTCGCCAATTTTGGGCGCCCAGACGTTAGTGGTTTTAAAATGACAATGAATGACGCATAGGTACAGTGAAACTGTGTTCAGCCACCTTAAACCTATTGTTTCGTGCCGTTCTAGATCTCGCTGCCGTCGCTGGGAGACGTAACAAGGATAAAGTAGGGGACGGCATTTCCCTTAGCAACGGTTAACGGAAGTGGAAGTTGGCCAATTTCCACCTATTCATAGACCACTTTCATAATGGCGGCCGATTTATTTATTCTTTTATATGTATGTTAATTAGCCTCACTGGCCTCATTTTAGAGTAAAAATTCTTTTGAATTTTGCACATGTTACCGAGGCCAGTGAGGCTAATTAATAATAATAAATCGGCCGCCATTATGAAAGTGGTCTATAACTAGATCGTATTTTCTGTAATTTCGCAAAGCGTTAAGGGAAGTTGTATCGGTGGAAACTATATTAGTTTTCTCATTGTTCCGGCAAAGGACAACAAGTTACAAAGGAAGACCATTACAGCAGTGTTTCTAAAGATTGCTGGATCTTTTGTTGTAGACTGATAAATGCATTGGGCAGCATACTGTGAAAAAACCCATATCATTTGAAATACAAGGCTAACTAGTACCTTAGAAATTCAAAGGTCAGACATTTATTTATACTACTAATCAGTACGATGCTATGGAAAACTGGTATTCCTTTAAACTATATTTTAGTGCTTGAGTTCAGTTTAAAAGCCCATTTTCTGTTGAAAATCATGCAAATGTTGACTTTAATTTTATTTGCCTGTGAACTCAGAGGGCGAATGACGCAGAATTTGCGAAATTAGAAAACAAATACATGCGTCACAATGACGTCACAAGAATGCTCTTCCCACATTTGTGACATTTTCGTGCAAAGGTATAAAATACAAATAAGGGAAGGCTGATTTTAAATTTCTCTTAAATTTTGTCAGAAATTTTTGGTTGCGAATGGTTTACTCAGATTTCTACGCGAGCAGCATCGATTAAGGGTAACGTATATGTAAGTTATGCTCGGTTAATATATGTTTTTACTTATTTACTTACGCGAACAGAGGTCGCCCGAGCAAATTCACTACTTATTCATTCTTTGTACTTCTCTCAGTCTCGAAATTATAACCTGCTTCGATCTATCTTTCATGTTTTCAGTTTTACGGAGCCATACCTTGATTTTTGAATTGTAACGTCTCTCTGATAATTTGCGAGACAATTTTTATTCTTCTAATTCAATTTTTTTTTTAATTTCGCCGAGTCGATAATATAAATAGTTGTCTGTCTAACGTTAATTTATCGACCACAACATCAACTTAGCATCTGTCCCCGGCATCTGTCCTCGTGCAAAGAAGCGAGTTCTTTGCCTCACTAGTTTTTTCAAGTCTTCGTTTGATCCCTACACGCCAAGAAAATAACTGTCTGTCCGAAACCGTAGTGATGGGTTATGGTAATAAATGTAATAAATAACTTTTATCGCATCCTTTAGTAAATGACTGATGCCGTATTGCAACATAATTTCTTTAACATTCCGACTTCCTCTGTAATCACTCTAATTAAACTAGTTACCGTAATCTACTTGTGGAGCAATACGATGATTAACCAAAAAATTTTAACGGAAATGCAATTCAAGATCTAAAGATGCGAAAGGCATTGGTCAGGATATTCCCAATAAATAGAACATTTATCGAGGAAGAAAACCGTAGGGATTAGTTCTTCTAGTTTAAGCGGGTCATGGTCCATCTGGTTTGTGCAGACACCCGGAAGGGACAAGCCTCTTACTCAGCCGTTTTAGGGCACTCCTTGCCCACCTTCGAGGAGGAGGTAAATGAGATTGCGAGATGAGCGCAACTAACACGGAGGCTCAGTAGGTGGCCGTATGTACAGGTTTACCGAATCTAGAAATGGAAGTATATTTCGGCCATCGCTAGTTTGTTCATATTGTAGAGGTAATGTTGATATAAATTTTGGCGACTTCATGATCATATGATCTGTATTATTAGTAGTCTGAAGTGTTTGCCCTCTCTTAAGCCCCAATAGTTATCAGCATCAAATTTCTCCTTATAGCTTGTAATATCAATGCTTAATCAATTAGAGAGCGGGGTCATGAGAATTAAGGATGTGATCACCTAAAATGAATTATTATCTTTACTTTCTACAATTTTCCCCACTACATCTATAAGAAATGTATGGGGTCAAAAAGGGTAATTCGTATTTTAATATTGGGATTCAAGGTTTAAACTGATCGCATTTTATAGTCGTGTGATTCCTGTGACGAGACTCCAAGTACTGCAATGTCTTATAAGTTGGATTCTTTAAAATCGGTTAGGAGATGATAATTTATATGCGTTAAAGCTACGAAGTAATGTCGTACATTTTTCTAAAATCCTATTATCTAAAATTTACTGGGACTTTATTCTGTTTCATTGAGCGCATCCTGTGCCAAAGACCATTTTACCGGACATCGTTTGTTCCTTTGTTCCGCCGCGCCCACCCACTACAGCCGCCCTTGGGTATCTCAGTGATCATATCGCTCAAAACCCTTTCACCCCCAGAGTCATTTATGGGGGAGACATGTAGTTTTTTTAGTTCTAACTTTTCAGTCTGTCGACGAAGTCCTGTGTTGGGACCATTCAAATTAAACCTCTTCGGCAGTACTTTTGCAAGGTACCATTTGTTTTTTAATATTTTACAAAACGAAATTTGAGATTTTTCTTGAATTTTGATTTTTGGCACTCTTGGGAGTTAGAGGGTTAAACCATCAGGAAACAAACCATAATAAGCCAAAGCGGAAACAACTCGAGGATGTCAAGTACGGCCCACTGTCTAGATAGCACTAGTTTGAATTTTTTTTTCCAGAAAATACTTGAGTGCAGACGACTTTCTAGATCAAGCGGCTCAGTCTCAACTCTTCATGATTCTGTCAGGTCCTTCTGATAGCAAATGTTATATCTTCACTTTTGTTCGTATCATACGTGTTAGCTCGTGATATTTTATTACTGAATCAGTTATACGGTCTATACTGAAAAGCTAGGAGGCCGTCGCTGTTAATTATGATCAAAACATTAAAACTCTTCATATTTCTTCAAGTAGGCTTTTATTCTAAGGAGATATGACTCTCGGCGCCAAGCGCCGGAAAGCTGACGTAAAAGGAGTCTCAGGCCGCAAGGGAGGGTAGCGCCTTTTGAGAAGACCCTCTATCCATCCTTAATCCGCCCATAATCCGTAAATCCACAGGCCATGTATGTCATGTATGTCATGTATATTCCTTTTGTGTTCTTCATATGAAGCCATGAATGACTTAAACTCGCCATTATTACTTTGCATTTAAGAGCAAACTACTTACAATATAAACTTTTAGTACGATAAGGACATGAAAAATAAATTCAGTATGTTTTTTAAAATATTGCGCGTTTTTCATGGTTAGCCATGCGAGATGCCGGCTTCATCGGCGCTTCATGTCAAGCAATACTGATAAACTGAAGAGGCAGTTGACAAAAGAGTTGATTTTGTCGCTATCATTTATTAACCTTTATTTTTCGGAAATAGAATACAACTGAATTAGTTTGAGAAACTGAAAGTCATATCTTATATAAAACTGAAACTGGCGGCGGTAGCAACCTACGCATTGACTCGGCGGCGGTATACTACGGATGACATATTTGTTGAACTCAATCACTATGACACTTTTTACAATTTTTCATTTATTTTTACTATTTTTTTCTCACGTTTTTAACACATTTTATTTTATGACATATCCATGCTCGTGAAAATTATGGTGCAATTAATTATTTGTGTATTCTATCAGTTCTCAGTGTTTCACTGAATATTTTTGAAGATGAAATGATCATTGAACGTCAAAGAAGGTTCATGACAAAGGCAAAGTCTGGTTGGTGCAAATCTGTCAGATTTCCTGTGGTCTTCAATGTTTTAAATTTCTACAATTTGAACCGCGAATCGCGTGCCTTTTATAGACTATTATTTTTCATATCCCAGTCTTTTAAAACTTAGCACTAACTGGAGTTTTCTTCTTTTTCAGTGTCAGAACATAAACACGATAATGCCGATAAATCGGCTTTATTTAGCTGAAACTATTGAAACGTCTTGGATACAAAGGCGATCATGGGACACGGTAGATAGTTTTCAGTATTTACCCGAGTTGTCTCAGTGTATGGTATTTATCCAGACTTGCCTTGTATAGCTCACGAGCCGATACCAGATTGGTCAGTTTCATTTCAAAAGACCATTTCATTTATTGCCATCTAATCGTTTAGGCTTTTCGAGCTAAATTTCTCAATTGTTTCCTACGGAAATGTGTCTTGATGCGTTGCTTGGGCCAGCTGGCGTAGAAAAAAGTTCTTTAATAGGAGCTGTTTGTATAGGTGAAAAACATCTGCCAGCTTTTCTGTAACTACCTTAGACAGGTAGCCAAAGACGTTCATTTTTCTCGATGGTGAATATCAGTGAATTTGCAAGGCCCGGTTTTTCAGGGAAAGCTTAAGAGTATAAACCTAACTGACGGAAGATAGTTTCTTCTATGATAGAACGGTATTAATTCAGTTGTAGTCTTGATAAGCCTAATATCCAAGAAACATTTATTTTCGACTAAGTTTATCGGCGGTTACGGAAAAATTGGCTCTCTAGCGGCAGGTAAGAATATTAATATATAATAATTTTTGGTACGTATCCTTCTTGCTTTTGAAAGTTGCTATTGAAAGTTAGCAGTTGTTAAGCAGTCTATAATGGTCAAAATAGCAAAGCATTCGATAAGATTGATGAACTGACGGTGTACCGAGATGAAGGACCATTTTGCCCGGGACTAAACACTGATTGAAACTGACACAGTGGTGCCGAGATGCACGTGGTTTTGTCCGGCACGTAAAGGGACACTGACACAACACTGCATGTTTTGTCAGCTGCTAAGCGTTGCTCTGTTACCAAAGCACGACTAGAGATTTTAGTAACAAAAGTCACCATTTATTTCACTATCATTTCGATTGCTGAAATTGAAAACCACAACTAACATCTCTGAACATCTCGGGTTCAGATGAACGCTCTGTCAAAACTTCAAAAGGTGGTCAATCTTTATCAATCTTGATAAAAAGGAAAACAATAATTCGATCGGCAAGATCTAGGAAACGAATTTTCTGGAACAAATGAACTCTTTTCTCTGCTCCACGTGGTTTTTAGAGCATCAAGGAACTTGGCCTCGTTGCGATGCCGAGATTATTTAGTCCGAAATGCATGTTGGGACTCGAGGGATCTCGAAGTCCACTCGTCGTGTATTTTGTCTGGGCATACATTTGATGACGGGATTTTAAGCAAAGATAGGCGTTTTTACCTTCAAAAATCCCAAGAAGCGATTATTCAGTAGCGAGAATACCACCAGGCTCGGGATTATTGTAACAAGGTAAGTTCTTTCGCGCCATAAACGTCGCCGCGATAAGGAAATATCGAGTGGCACCCGCGCTAACCTCTAATTTATTCAACACGAATGGCGCCAGCCGTTTCGTTTCGTTTTCTCGCACACCTTTGTAAGTCCACGGTCAATGCTTCTTTGGTGAGAATGTAACATTAATATAAGGTATCCAGTGATTTCGAGCACATCTTAGCTTTCTGGGAGGTCTTCGCGAGCATTTTTGGGTCACGCGTGAAACGGTTTCGGCGCGAGTAGTTTTTCGCCGTGCTCTCGCAAACTAGGGGTTTACAAATCGTAGCCGATCAAACTATACGTTTTCTAGGTGACGTGGTCTTAAATACCCCAGTGTAAAAGCTGTAGATTCTGAATATTATAATTTTTCTTTATATGGTTAGAAAATGTGAGAAATTGCGTGTATTTCTTCTAAATCTCCGATATTGAACATTTGCGTATCGCCGTTATCGGATTAGACCAAGACAATTGGAGAGAACTGTGGTCGAAAAAGCGCAAAATTGGGCGTTTGTGATTTTTTTTTTCAAAACTTTTTTTCAACTGCTTGATAGTTTGGTGTCTTAGGTATTACCACTATTGATGAAATGTCGGTTTCTGATTAGAAAAAAGTCGTGGATTTCTAAAAATTGAAAGTAATGTTTGACATCAGAGAGGCATTTTTAAAATACTTTTTTCTCTTCAATTTTGTAAATTATGGCAAGTTTAATAGTTTGTATACGGAGTGAGCTATCAAAATGGCTATTTTATTGGTAATTAAAGCTAATTTGTTTAAACATTTTATTATTATGCTTAATAACTGTAAGAGATTTTCTTTTTATTTTTCATTAGTTGTCAGGAGTAGATGACTTTTTTTGAAAACTCAATAAGTAGACTCTTCCGAAATAAAACTTGTTTGAGGGAGTGATAGTTTAAGAGAGCCGGCCACATTTTACTGTACAACAGAATCCACCATCTGTTTGATAGTGAGAGGATTTTACATAAAAGGTAGCTGGTATTTACTATAAGTGGCTAAGAGAAGCACAATTTCTAACTTTTCTATATCTTACCCCAAACTGTAGGATGTTCCATCTCTGTCCATCTGCAACCCAAACTGACTATTGTCATAAGTCTAGAAATAAAGTCTTCTGCTTTCTCATAGTTATCAGTTTTTATGTTGTTGTCATGTTTCCATGTTATGGAGGATTTATGGTTTGTACAAGACATAGATGACATAGAAACCTTAAGTATTCACTGGGCTATTTTTTAGCTTTCCTTGTTTATACAACACCACAAGTAATAAGTGATATAAATACTAGAACTCTTGCATTCTATGTACGTTCCTAATCTTTAAAAATCCAGTTGGAACAACATGCATTGACAACACTTTCCTGTTGCATACCATGGAATATCAAGTGGCTTGCTTTTTCAAATATAGACATGGGTCATCAGGATTTGTTGAGATATTCACAGAATACCTCAAGAAAAGATTGCATAATACTTAAGACAGGTTTTAAATACCATTTTTAACACAAATCATCGTCATGTAATATAGCAAGCAACATTTTGTGGCAACATGTGGCATGTCTTTGAAAGTGGTAAAAACAGATTGTAACATATTGCTGCAATGAATTTTCCATTAGAAGTTATCTGCAATTTTATGCAGTGTTTTGTTCAAAATCATCCTGTTTAAAGCAGCCTTCACACAACAAACGTGTGTTGGCAAACTTTAAAAAGTTGTTGAACTTGGTTTTTTACATGCCTACTTCCAGAAACTTCAACCTCATTCGGAGGTCGGGATGCCAAATCTTATAAGTGGGCAGGTTTTGATTCATTGAAAGTACATGTAAACAATACATGTGTTTGACAAACATTCACTCAAACTCAAAAAAGTTGGTGAAAAGTTCGCAAGAATAGAAAAAAGTTCTATTTGTCACCAACAGTTTGCCAAAAAGTTTGCCAGCTGTTGATGTCAGGTTCACATACACTAACTTGTGTTTGTAAACTTAAGTTTGTCACGTGAAGGTGAGTGGCTTAACATCACCTTTACTTTAGATACAGTGGATGTTATGTGATAAATTATCTGTGTTTCACTACTTCATGTGTATATGAAAATAATTGTATTTTCATATACAGTACACATCGTATTCATCATTTCACCTTAAGGTATAATAGAACTCACCATTGACCAAGCTCTTATCAGGCCTTATACATTGTAGCCCAGTGGTAGAGCTTTTACACCAGAATTACAAAGGTCGTGGATTTGAATCCCATCGAGACATGAAAATGTTTCAAGCTCTAATGCAACTCCTTCAGTTGCTGTATAACTGCGATTAGATACATTCTCTTTAATAGTTTCACAAATTTCATCTTGTAAAATATTGAAAAGCAAATGGTACCATGCAAAAGTACTACTGAAGAGGTTTCAAATTTGAATGGTCACACCATAGGATTTCTTGACAGACTCAAAAGTTAGAACTACACTACATGTCTTTACAGTTGACTCTGGAGTGAAAGGGTTAAATGGTCCATTGATTCCTAAATTCTCCTAACATGCTTGGTCTTACTTTGTTTTGGTAAAATAAAGATAATTTTAAATTTGATCACTTCTGAGGTTAAAGGCTAACAAAATGCTAAAAATGCAGCTATTTTTTTTGTTTTGGTTTCATATCTGGTTTAAATCATTGCACTGGTCTCATTGTTTATTCAGTGGAAAATAGAATTATTTTTAGCTTGCTATTTTAGCAAGTTTAAAGCAATATTTACTATCCTTGCAGTTACTTTCACTTGCCTAAAACAAGCTTAGTCAAAACTTTCCTTGCCTGAAACAAATGAAGATTTCAATCTGTAGTCCAGTAGTCCAAAAGGAAAAACTTCTTTGACTGGGCTACTTAGTGAAATAATGTTTCTTTGTTCCACCTGGAGCTCTTCCAGTCTATTAATTATTTTATTAATTTGCTTTTTGTGACTTAATGATCTGTTTGAGTGATATTTTATGTGCAGTGTTGTCTGAGATTTATCTATGATCATTTTCTTTCAGTGGTATAATCTTTATTCTAAAAGAAACAAGATTGTTTCAACACTTTCACTCCCTGAGTCAGTTATAGAGACATGTAATGTACAAGTGTAGTTGTTACTTTTAAGCCTATCTATAAAATCCTATGTTGTGACCATTCAAATGAAACATCTTTAGCAGTACTTTTGCATGGTACCATTTGTTCTAACTTTTGAGTCTGTTGATGAAATCCTATGGTGTGACCATTCAAATGAAACCTCTTCAGCAGTACTTTTGTATGGTACCATTTCTTCTATCTTTTGAGTCTGTTGATGAAATCCTATGGTGTGACCATTCAAATGAAACCTCTTCAGCAGTACTTTTGTATGGTACCATTTCTTCTATCTTTTGAGTCTGTTGATGAAATCCTATGGTGTAACCATTCAAATGAAACCTCTTCAGCAGTACTTTTGTATGGTACCAATTGTTTTTCAATATTTTACAAAATGAAATTTGGAATTTTTCTTGAATTTTGATTTTGGACACACTTGGGAGTTTAAGGGTTAATTGATGACAACTGTTGAAATCAACTGATCATAGCTATATGTTGTTCATTAAATAGTAATGTTTGTTGAAGTTATGAGAATTTGGTTTCTTATCTTTCTTACAATGTGATCAATTAATTGCCAAGCAGATGGTGATGGGAACAAAGGAAATGATTGAGGGCATGTTGTCTTGATAAGTCACTGAATTCTCAAAACTGGCAATAAAAGTCATTAAAATGACATTGTGTAAGGAGAATCAGTGTTCAGAGTGTATGGATGAAAGGGATGATTTGTCACTGTTTCAAAGATTTGATCCATGAAAAATACTCAAGTTGTACTCAATTAATGGCAATAGATATGTTTGATACTTGATTTATAGCAGAAATAGTTGTTAACTCCATTGATGTTTTTGCTCAATACTCTTGTTCAGTACTGTTGGAGAATATAGATTGAGAAATGCATCTCTGGTTTTGTTTATCTAAAAGATTCCGTCTTTAAGACTTCAAAATAATTATTGTGCTTTGCTCAGTTCATCCACGGATGAAAACACAGTAATCTGTCTTCAGCATACTGTTTATCTTAGGCGTGGGTGGTCTGTGCTTCACTGACATGTGGGTGATCTGTGGTTCACTCCACGGTGGACGTACAGCGCTGCAAAGCTGCCACGTGGCAATATCGAAATCACTTGTACACTGTACCTCCCTCTTGGGTAGTCAGAACGCGGTCTTTCACGAGCAATAAATCACAAACGGCCATGTTCTGCCTGCCCGCATGAGTGCCTTGCCTGAGGGTGTGATATTTGTAGGGTTTTTACGATTGATTCGGTTTTACGGTTTTCACTGGTGGACCTAAAGTTCATTTATTTGACCAGTTTCGAGTGTCCTCTTGTTCGTTTTGTAAAGGTAGTTACAAAACTGTTCCGAGTGGAAGCTAAATTTCAAAGCCAATTTTCCTCCATCTCGATTCCTAAAAGTTGCGTATTTCTACTTTTTATAATGAAACGTAAGAAGCGCGGATAAACTGACCAAAGTGCTCTTATTTCTTTGTGAAGTAATCTGAATTTTTTGTAATTCTGTCTTTTACCTCGAGAATTCTAAGTGATAAAACGTGCCTCATAAACAAGAACTTTGAATTGTACGAAAGCGAACAATATCCGGCGGGTTATTAGCGACATCGAAACCGTAAAATGTGTTTCACTTTCAGTTAATTTTATAACATCTTCCGGGATGATAACAAGTTAAATCTCGCGCGGGGTTTTATTTAAAAAAAAACAAAATCTAAAGTGCTTATGTTATTTATCAAGACGCAGAAATGTTGTTGTGCTTGTCTGACCCCAAGTTTCAATAGCGGTCAATAACACTAGATGCATAACCGTATTACCAAGGAATTTCCCGTGTTGTGTTTAAAAGGCACGTGCGGTGTCCGTATTAACCCTTCGACTCCTTATAAAAAGTTTGAATTACGTTTTGTAAAATTTCGAAAAGAAACAAACTGCCACCATAAGAATGTGCTGCTGAAGAGCTTTAATTTTATATGGACACAGTTTAGAATTAAATCGGCACAAACTCGATAGGTAGGACAACTTCGCATGAATCAAGAGTTGACTGTTGGAGAGACTTGACGGTGTTTGACTGTCACACGTACTATGAAAAATTTCAGCCTGGTTACTGGGATGAAATTGTACGTGATGGCGTGCACAAATTGCTGCAATTCTGAAAATTCTTTGTCTTGTGTCATTCAGCATTGAAAACTCATTTTAAAAAGTAGGACGGAATGATGCTTATCTTGCCCTCCTTCAGCAGAAACGCATGCGTATTTGAATAAATTTCAATCCGGTAACCGAGATCCGGGTTACCGAAATTCCGGTTAAAAAAAACAACGATGATCTCGGTAACCGCCCCAGCCCGCCTTCATCGCAAATTTTACAAAGGAGATAGAAGTGAGGCGCGATCTCGGTAACCGGGCCAACCCGGTCAACCCGTGCTCATATGAAGAGGCACTCGATCAAAATGAACCTTTTCACTCCCAAGAGTCAGTTATGGAGACTATGATGTAGTTCTAACTTTTGAGTCTGTCAACAAAATTCTGTTGTGTGACCAGTCAAATGAAACCTCTTCAGCAGTACGTTTGAATGGTACCATTTCTTTTTCAATACTTTATCAAACGAAATTTGGAATCTTTCTTCAATTTTGATTTTTGGCACTCGTGTTAAATCTTGTGTTAAAATCTATCTCATTGCTCACTGGATAATGTAATTAAATTTTTATTTATTTTATTTTTTGTTACAGACTCGATCAGGAAGACAGTTGACAAAGGCTTGTGAGCGTGAATCAAACGAAAAGTTACCGGCAACAAAAACACCAAGGAATTATCGAAAAGAACGCGGCCAAAATGGCTGGCATAACATTGAAGCGCGCGATAAATGCGTCCTAAACACAGATGACCGCCTTGTGACCGCAGATTCTACTGATCGCGAGACGACCAACTCTATCTCGAATCTAAAAGAGATCATGGAAGTACAGGAGAGGCCTGTAGGAAATACAACGGAAAATGCGCAGTTTGAAAATGAAAAAGACGTTTCGGACCACAAACGTAGTACACGGCGTTCACGCACACGGCATACGTCGATGTTAGAACGCCTAGCGCCAACGCCAGGGTACGTCGATAAGACGTCCATGGACCTGGAGGGCGGTTCTCTAGCGCAGAGAAGAACGCCGCGAATGGCGAGTTTGAACGCTGCCGCGAAAGTAAACGTGTTTTTCGAGCCTTCCAGTCCTTTAGCGGGAAGAAGCTTGTCTGAAATCCAACAGCACAGTCTCACCACAAAGAAACCTCCCACAAGGAATTCGACAGAGAGAAGGTATTCAGACAAAGGCAGTTCTAATGGAGCGGAGAACATTTACGACAGAGAAGAGTTGGCAGATTCGGATGTGTTTTTTCAAAGTGAAGTGACCTCCACATGGGATACCCCGAGGTCTAAGGGTGTGATTGTTAGCCCCAAGGATTTTGTTGACGTTGCGGAATTCGCGACTAGCAGTCATTTTGAATTTACAAACGGTCAAAGGACAGGGAAAGATAACCATAAACGAAAACCCGAGGCCGATTCCACGTCGGGAGATGAGAGTAAAGCGAAGAGAATCCACCTCGACGGTAATGAATATATCACTGTGGATGGAGGAGAGATAATAGATTTAGAAGGCGGTGATGAAGACAATGAAATAGAATGCGACACAACGACGGACTCGCCGCCCAAAACTATGGTGGATGTGTGCATCCAGGTGGATTTGCCGCGACCCCAACTTAAGCACGCGCAGCACGTGCGCGTGCTTTCTGTACCAATCAAAGGACAGCTTGTCACGTCAGTTGGCGCTGTTCCCTTCACCAAGAGTCACTTGGTCACGCCTGTCACGCCACCCAAGCCTCCTCCGGAGCTCAAAACGAGCAAGACCGCTACCACAAAGCGAGCCGTGGGACTGAATAACCAGGCCATGGCAAATGCGTTTGTTGCTTACGACGGGCCTCTTGCAAAGTACAAATCTGTGGGTGGATTGATGGACGAGCGAAACAAAGCAAGAAAGGTTAAAGAGTTCGTGAATAAAATGCCAGCATCATCATCTTCAGTGACGCTTAAGATTCCCAAGATAAACTTTGCTGCTACATCCACCTCGACTATGAGCGCTGGACGCGGTCGGCCCGCTGGAAACCCGTTAAAAAGCATACATTTAAAGAACTTGAATATTCATCTTGAGAAATTAGCTGCGAAGCGAGCGCAAGCAGAGCCGAGAGGACCTAAGGTTTGTATGAGGAAGGGTAGGGTAGGGGAAAAAGTGTAGTGATAATAAACGTCGTGTAGAATGAACCGGCGACACGATCAAACATTGTTTATGTAATAGTACAGCAAACATTCTGAGCGATGGACAATGGTGTTCGATGAAAACAATTGATTGTTTTGTGCTTGGTTTTACCATGTAAGTCCATTACAAGAGTGTCAATTGAAATTCCAACCAACGCATGCACAAACAAAGCACAGATGTTTGTATCAAGTACAAACGAATGACCCGGGGGGGGGGGGGGATCCTATATAAAATAACGGGAGTGCACGCACGTCGTAAATTTGTAGATTAGTACTGGTAAGGGTGCTAAAATCTAATATGACCACTCTAGAATTATCGCGGTACCTTTTTATTTATTGACAGATAATGACCGAATTGGTACCTTAGTGGGGTGAGATTTCTGACGAGCACTGCACCCCCGTCATTTTTATAAAGAATTCCTTCCCCCCCCCACCTTCCCGCTCGGGATGAATGAACGCAAAAGGGTAAGCGCAATAATTTTCTTCAACTGAGTAAAAAGTGAAGGCCGACGAATGAAAATGTTGGGTTAGCATAAGAATTCGCCAAGTGAAAACTTCTGAACGAAAGAACAAGAGTTTTTATCAAGTGAAATCAATTTGTACGAAGGAAAGCTGTAAGCAAGGGTTTCAGTCAGTTAAACCCTTTCACCCCCAGAGTAGTTCTAACTTTTGAGTCTGTAGACGAAATCTTATGGTGTGACCATTCAAAGACGAAACCTCTTCGGCAGTACAAGAATTTGGTTTTATCGACTGAGTCGATAAGGTAAATTAGCCACCGTAAAAAGATTCGAGAAAGCTGACGATTCGAGCGCTAGCCCTTCGTCGGAGCGAATCAAGGGATTGTGGGTATTGTGTGGTTTAATATAGTAGGTGAAGCTACGCTATTGGTGGAAATTTGGTGACGTGAAAAACAAATGTAAATTAGTTGAATGAAAAGCGTTCGTTGATTCCGTGGGGTTTGAGAGTGCCGATTTGAAAGATGATTTTTTGTTCTAAGTTTTTACGGCTTTCTGTGTTACCCTGGTGTAGGGAAAGGCCGCAGATTGTCATGTGTTGTTTAGAATGGTTAGTGAGATTGAAATGACGCGCGACTGGTTTGGATGCGTCTTTGTCATTTTTTTTCAACGTCTCGGAGATGTTCGCGAAAACGGTCGCCCAGTCTCCTCCCTGTTTCGCCAATGTATATCTTTTTGCAAAAAGTACATGTTATGCAGTATATAACATTTACGGAGGTGCATGTGAAACGATCAGTGATTTTAATAGATCGTTTGGGTCCCGTTATTTTGTCCGCGTTATGAATGAAAGGACAAGTGTTGCATCGTGTGCGTGCGCATTTAAAAGTTCCCGGTTCATCGTCAGATTTCAGTGTGCTCGTCACTAGAAAGTTGCCTATGTTTTTGTCACGTTTGAATGAAATTAGTGGGGGTTGTGAAAAAATTCTGCTAGTTTCGGGGTCGTTTTGGAGTAATTTGAAATTTTTTAAAATGATGCTTTTGACTGTGTGATTGTGTGGGTGGAAAGTGAGAGTGAATGGAATTCTCTCGTTCTCTTCCTTCTGTGACGTTTGTAGTGCTGATTGTCTGTCGATTTGTTGTGAACGTTGTTGGCGTCGGGACTGCTTCTAATGACTCTTGTGCTTACGCTTATACTATTGCTTTTGTTGCCCGTGAAGAGCAGACTGATGTCATGGAAAGCACTTTTTGTAACAGTCGTAAAAATAACAGGTGTCTCGCATTATTATTAACCGATTAATTTTTTTTTTCGTGATCTTATTAGATAAAATACACCACGTGGTACAAAATCGTTTGTCGGATATCAGGCAATAACCTCCGATTTGACTTTATATTGACGGGTCAAAGTTCAGGACTAAATTATAATTTTTCGTAGAAGAAAAAGAAAGTCGTTTTGCCTAAGCCCGTGACAGGAAACACTAATCTACCAAATATGCTGTTAACGTCGATAAAGGGCGTTTTGGAAATTTATCGGATAAATTATTGGATAAAAGATTGTCCTCAAAATTTCACTGTTACCTTCAAAGCTTCGCTTCTTGGCCAACTGTTTGTTCTGTTTGAACAGTCTCTCAACCGCGACCATCATCCTCCGTGATACCAGCCGCCGAAAATGGTTTATTTAAAAAAATGTTCGTCTTTCTTGGGGCGCTTATCGTCAGCTTTGCATAGCCTGTGCACCGACATCTCCTATAGAATGTTTTCACTTGACGTCATAGCCGCCATATTGGTGTTCCCGTACAAAAGAATTTTAATTAACTTCTTTTGTTAGGAACACCAACATGGCTGCCATGGCCTTTGTCATTTGAGTCCCACGGGACTGAAGGTCACGTGAGTGAAAACGCTCTATTCGTTTACACTCGCGTCATTTCAAAATTCAGAAGCATAAAAAAAGATGTCGATTTCAAAATGTTTATGGAATTGTAGAGTTTAAAACTACACATCTGGGCCAATTTTAAAGCACATGAGCATTTCGTTCAAGAGTTATAGGCGAACGAGTATTAGACATTTTTTGTTAAAATATATGGAGCGGCCATCCTCGTGGCCCACTCAAAATCTATGCGGGTGTAATAGAGTCGAAACAAGAGCAAGCAAGATGAAATCTCATCGATTCTTATAAGAAATTGAGCATATTCAAACTCTGAGATCGCATAATGAGTATTGCAGATAAAATCAGAGCGAGAGTTTGAACTCGTCTACTCTTGTTTTCATTTTTTTATGTTCACGTTTGGTCCGAGCTTCACACTTTCCTTTGTTGTGAAATTCGCATACATTCTAGCTCGTTTTTTTTTTGTTTTGTTTTTTCTTCCTGTTCCCCTCTTTGTATTCTCTGCGTGATGGCTAGTTTTATTCGTTTTACATACGGCTTTATTGATTTTTTTTTTCTTCAGAGAACGAATGGGTGGATGTTTATCGGTGAACCACTGGACAAACCGTACTGTTATGTAAGTTCAGTATTTCAGCTATCGTAACTATCTTGGTTCATTGTACAAAGACTTCATAACCAAAGTAAACATAAGCGTAGTCAGTAGGCCAGTGTAGGCCAGTCGGATGGCTGCTGCGGCCTTAACATGTGACTGGCAACATGAAAAACTATTGGCTATCGTAAAATGGTTAAAATAGGTGACGTACATTTTTTTATTGTGTATTTACTCTTCAACAAACCTTTTGACTCCTCCACAGCAACGATGTTTATTCCCGCCGGACATTGAAACTTGACACCATCGGTCCAAATTCCCCATCCCACCAAGGCAAAGCTCAAATTCCCCACTCCCCGGGCACGGAAAATAGTGAAATGCCCGGGGTATCCCCGAGGGGGTGATGTTGAAGATTCGAATAGACCAATTCCGATATATTAAAATTCATACTTGGCTCCGAGGCTTAGGGGAATAAAACAAAAGAAATAAATTATTCATACCTGAACCTCGATGTGATTTCTTTTGTTTTATTCCCCTAAGCCTCGGAGCCAAGTATGAATTTTAATATATCGGAATTGGTCTATTGATCGGCGCATAATTGTAGAGATTCGTATTTATAAAAGCAAATACAAGATTGACCCTTAATCGGCTGTGATTCTACTTTGAAAAAATTGACAAACAAACAAATCCAGCGGAAAGTTAGAACCGCTTTCTACAGTATATTAAACAGTGCCACAATTAATCATGTTTATATTCAAATTCAAATATATTCAAAACAGCTTTAATAAACATAACAAAGGATCTTGATATACCCTTTCCCATGTTGACATTTGGACCTCGCTTTCAGGACGAGACTATTGTGATACGGCGGTATTACAGCGGTGTTCAGCGTGGAGACGAAATCATTAACGTGAGGGACTCGGTTCTACTCAAGTCTGGCACACGCAAGAAGGATCCACCGTTTGTTGCGCGTGTTTCAGGGCTCTGGGAAGAGGACGACGGTAAGGCTATCGCTTTATAGCTGAAAAAGTCTGCTAACAGGCTCCACTTTTAATACAGCGTAATAAACAGCAACTCAGGAAAGTACTGCTCAGTAGTCACACAGATGTACTGTTCAATGCCTTTAATTTGGGTGTTCACACTTTAGAATTTCAACCATAACCGCATAAGTTAGAACTGACCACTTTGTGAAGAAACTGAAGGTGAAAAGATAGGGCAACGAGAGGAACCCAGATTCTCTTTATCTTCCCACCGGAGCGCCTCATATATCGTCGCGTCCTTTGTTATGCAGTGGAGGCTAAAATACAATAGAGGTTAAAATAGCATTCGGGACGCTCAGGAAGTGTCCCCGTCTCTTTAATAGATGTGTCCCTTAAATAGAGGTAACAGATACAAAGATTATATGAGCGTTTTGCCAGGACAAAAGTTTCTGCCTCGTTTAAGGAGGTGTCCCCTTAATGGAGGTGTACCAACGTAGAGGTTCCACTGTATTTTTGAATCCTTTTACATCACCACACTTCTCAAAGCGAGAAACGAGCTTTGTGATATCCTTGGCTCCGTAACCAGTGGAACTGTGATGTAATCCTCGTTTTTTTTTCTGACTGCAGGTCCGAACGCTGGCGAGATGATGATGAGTGTATTCTGGTACTACCGACCGGAACAGACGGAAGTCGGCAGAGTTCCAAACTTCCACGGAGATGTAAGACGATTTTATGCATAAAAATTTGGTTTTATCCACTAAATTGGCCACCGTAAAGAGATCCTAGACCTTCGACAGAGCGAATCAAGGAATTGTGGGTTGTGTGTGGTTAATATATCGAACGGTGGAGTTAAGCTGTTGGTGGAAACATGGAAACGATTTTATGGTCGAGTTTTCTTAAGGCGCTGTTACACGAGGCAATTTTTTCTTGCAACCTGCAACTCAACGATGACGAAAGCTGTTGTAAGACAAGTTGCGATATAAGTTACACGCGTGTAACATGTAATCTGCGACTTGTATTACAATACCCTCGCCAGTGTTCCGATATAGGTTGCACGCGTGTAACATGTAATCTGCGACTTGTATTACAATAACCCTCGCCAGTGTTCCGATATAAGTTGCACGCGTGTTACATGTAATCTGCGGCTTGTCTCTTAAAGCTCTCGCCCGCGTTGCGTTCATTTGCAAATCGCAAGAAAAAAAAACTGCCTCATGTAACAGTTCCTGCACAGTGCGATTTTATGTCCAGTTTGCTTACAGTGCGTTAAACGTAACTTTTGACGAACGGGTTCCAAACTTACTTCAAAATTTCCGCAGTTGGCGACAAATTTGGCAGTTTGTTAACGTTGTTCATCGTTGCCATAAAAATCAATTGTGAAGATTGAAATGAAGTTCGCAACTTTGGAGCGAACGAGGTTCTTTAATTGTGAAGTTGCATGCGGCAAACTAGAATTACCTGCCTGGCTGCTATTTTCGAACCGACAGAACAAAAAGTGTCTTGTGGGGTGAGGGTCGTTTTAGATGGTTCGATTCAATTTGCTCACGACTATCGTATTTAACTCCTGAATATGTAGCTCCGTGTCATGGCAAAACCGTCGGCATATTACTCCGCCATTTAACATTCCTTGTGTCGAAGAAACTTAAAACGTGCGTGTCAAATTTTTTTCTGCTGTACGCGACTATCATTAAAAAAAAAAAAACAATTCGTGTCGCATGCGACAATGTTGTTCTGTCGTAACAGATTCTAATATTGCTTGGTGTTTTCTCTAATCAGATGGAGGTCATGGCGTCCAGACATAAAGACGACAACAGTGTGGCTTGTATTGTGGATAAGTGTTATGTTCTCAGTTATCCGGAATACTGCAGGTACTGTTATCTCGGCCTTGCGACGGCAGCGAAAACGGCACAAAACAATAAGTTAAATCTTTAATCCCAAGATAGACTGCAAAACAGTCGTATTTTTTGGTAAAATATTTGAAAACAAATGGTACCATGCAAAAGTACTGTGGTCACAGCATAAGATTTCGTCCACAGACTCAAAAGTTAGAACTGCACTACATGTTTCCATAACTGACTCTTGGAGTGAAAGGGTTAATGAGCGAAACCTATACCTCTGCACGTGCGTTTAACATTTTGGTACATTTCTTTGCCGTTCCCTGCTAAACAGCAACTTCAAATGATCAAATTATAAGTTTTGTAGAGAACGTGAACACACGACGATTAATTTTCCTTTCTCTATTTGACCTTGAAATCCGTCCCTACGAATTCAGCTCCTGGACAATTCAGTCCTGATTAGACAAATTAAAAACTTTCCGTTTTTACTTACACTGTAGGCTGGATTTTAAAATCTAACTTGTAATATGTTAACAAATTCTCTATCCTATTAATCCTAGGTTCCGGGCACTTAACAGGCTGTTCCGAGAGTTTAGAGAAGCGCCCCTCTCACCGGTCCCCCCCGGGGAGAGCACCAAACCCGGGTCAGTCCCTCACCCCCGTACGGACCCAAATCTCGTTTTCTTCTGCCGGCAGGTGTACGATTACCGTATGGGTCGGATCATCAAGAACCCGGTTTGATACCCCCCACCCCTTGCTCGGAGGCGGAGTTGAAATCCCCGACGTCACAGTGCACTGTAGCTTTGTGTTAAAACCTGTTTGAATCACCTAGAATATATTGTGATTCGGTCAACCATTTAAGCCCTAACAGACGTTCGCCTTACTGCTTGGTTTTCATACATTTATTTGAATGGCTATGACATTGCAACCCTATATACAGTATACTGAATTAGAAGTAGTGAGCAAAGCTTGTGAAAGCGGCCTTTTTTGTGGACATAAGCGAAAAATTTATTTTCTCTATATGATCGTCGCCTTTCTGGTTGATCGCTCGGCTTTGGGCTTAAATGGTTAACACTAAAGACGAGTCTTATTTTTATAATTGAATTTTCACCTTACTTTAACCAAATACGACTTGTTAAGGAAAGGTGGAAAGAAAAAACATTTAAAAGTTCATTAATATCCTGTTTTGTGAATTTGTCGGGCGGCTTCGGATTGTTGTCGTCGAGAACCAATTTGATTTATGAATCTTCGGTCAATCCCTCGGGGTGTTTTTTTTAACCACAATAAGACTTGTTCTATAGAAAATTCCAGAGCAGCTATGCGAGAATAAAGTTGTTAGCTGTTTAGTAAATAGCAGTGACACGTTATTTTAAATTATTTATCTTGAAAACTAAATTGAAAGCAAATCTTTGTTCAGTGAGAAATATTTATAGAAAGCAAGTAGAACAATGATTTGTCATTCACGACATCGGTTTTGTTACTTAGAAAATATTAACGAGTTTTGAAAAAATATATATTTTTGTTAATATCAGTTTAAGAACAATGTTTACCGAAACAGTACATAGTACTTGGTGCAACTGTGTTAGTTGTTGTAAAATGATGATACTTTAAATAAGAGTTCTTATGGTAGCTGCGAAGAAAAAAAAACTCGCTTTAACTTGCGATCAGGATCTATTTTCCTTTCGCTTGGTAAACACGTGATCGACCAGAGCGCTGTAACAGTGCAACGCGCCTTACCGTGAGCATCTAACAATTTTTTTTTACAAGTCCGCCAATCAGAGAGCGCGAATTTAATTGACGGGCATGTCTCCTTGCAAGTGATGAGCACGATCATCAAATGTAATCTTGTCTCTTCGTGTTTATCACAGGAGTGTAAAGTTAGTTACAAAATACGTAGATTTTATTCGCTTTATAATGTTTATTGCTTTACACGTATCCGCAGTTACGAAAATGATTATAAGAATTACAGTCAAACCTTTATTAAGCGGCCCTCTATTACGCGGTCAGTTAACAAATTCCCGGAATTAAATCGCTCTCCATATTTACTGTAAACTTGACCTTTTTTAAGCGGTCACCTCTATTAAGCGGTCAGTTGGCTATTCCCTGTGGGTGACCGTTCAATAGAGGTCTGGCTGTAGTTGGTTATATCGTGAAAACTAGTAAAAAGGCGGTAAGGCGCATCGCACTGCAAGATTGGATGCGATTACAAGCTAAACCCACTTTATTTTGGAATACCTTTTAACTTTGTCCAAAGGCAGAAGCCTTTTCGTTAATAACTCCTCTCCCTCCAAAATAATGAGTCGATGAACGTGAAAGAAGGTGACAATTCTCATTGCATGGTATCTTTCTTTTTCCATTGTTTTTGTAGGCTCGGTCTGTAGACCGTCCATGTATTTATATTATGTCAGGATCCTTCCAAAGAGTATGACTTGCATTTCTCAAACTCATTTATAATTTATGAAGAAAATACAAAGGAAATTAATGTTTAATGAGTGTTTGGAAATCAGATGAAACACTCATTTTTGCATCCTTGATTTCTCCTTCTAAAATCATTTTGTTTGAGAAGTAATATCAAACATTCGACACAGTATTTCATTACAAGATCAAACACCTCGAAGTTCGTCAAAAATACTCCGCTGCGCGTCGTATTTTCAACTCTCTTCTCAGTGTTTGATCTTGTGATGAAACACTGTGTCTCATGTTTGATATATTACTTCACATTTTTACATCTTGTTGTTTGTTCCTTTATCCCGATACTATATGGTCTAAAGGCGTCTTTACACGACAGAGAAGTTGGCAAACTTTAGTTGGTGTGAACGTCACAGCAACATTTGGCAAACTGTTGGCGCATCGCAGAACTGGTTTCAATTCTTGCCAACTTTTTCGCCAATATTTTTTAGTTGTGAAACTTTGCCGTGTGAACGTTTTCTGCAACTTCAGTTTATACAACCTTGTTTCACAGGTTCCTCTGTCTTCCTTCCACGCGAAGTAAAAACCCTGAGTTGTCTAGACGTTTTTCGTGTGAAAACAAAATATTTCCAACTTTAGTTCGTGTGATGGGAACCTTGAAATTTCTTCAACCCAAAATCCGATAAAAATATAAACCTAACCCCTTTTTAAGACCAACATTATTTTCGGAAGTTCGCGTAAAATTAAGGTCGTTATGTTTAGACTGGTACAAGACAACAAGTAGAAGATAATTTGGAGAAGACATCTCGATTGTAATTTAACCTTGAATTTGTTGTCGTAAGTTTAATGTTTTCATTAATTTTTGTACCAGAGCTGGAAAAAGGCGATTCCCTTTCCTTTTTGTAAAGAAACACTAATTAGTTTTTTCTAGGTACAATTTGATTTAAGCGAACGTTGGAATACGTTTATAGACATTTTGTTGATGTGTCACTAAAGAATTAGTGGAAAGTATCATTTAAGAATAAAAAGCTCTTTTACAGTGATGGCTCTGTCTTGTGTTGTTCATACGAAAGCTACAACCTTACAAACTGGTAATAAATCATTCTCTTTTAAAATGATTCCAGGACTGCAACAAGAATATATTGATTACAAGAAGAAGTGGTTGCTTTATTGTGTACAGACCTGTGTTATCGATGAAATCGATAAAACCGACAACGGTTAAAAGCAGACAGCCGTAAATGTAAATCATTGTTTTTTTCGATTGGAAGACGCTCTTGGGCCGCTCTCTAACTATGTCGGACGGAAAAAGCAACCAGAACTGAAAAAATGCGCAGGATAGAACACATTGGTGATTGCTAGAACAATGCTTTATCAGGCTCCAGTTGATGAATGATGGCAAATTTTTAACATGATCGATTTTTTTCTGTTTTCTATCGCCAGTTATTGACTTGTCAATTTTATCGATGGCAATAAGTTACAGGAACGACTTTGTTGTAGATCTCATTTTGGAACCTAGTCAAAGGCAATTCGAATTTGGCCGATGATGATGATGATGATGATGATGATGATGATGATGATGTCATCGTCAGTAATGTTGGTGATGATGACGGCAGTGATCATAATAATAATAATATTAATTTATATTATTAATTGAGATGACGACGATTTCGTTATTGTGGACCAGTTCCTAAAGAGATAAAAATTGATACAGGACAAATCAATCTGTCCTTGAAATCGCACATGTTTCAATGCGCGATATCACAATAACATAGAAATTTATACCAATCAATGAATCGATCAATTAATCAGTCAATCAGTACTTATTACGTCTCCAGGCATACTGCACTCAGTGTTCCCATTTAGTGTTCCCATACAGGCTCTTAAAGGATGCTTTCCTAGCTCTAGTTATAATGGTTGTGTCAATTGAGGATAATCCATAAATGGGTCCAAAATACGCCTGATTGAAAGCAATGGACTCCATGAAAACGACGATGAGCGTGACAGCACCACGCAATCACGCAATAATCCGGATTGATCGGGGAAAAAAACTTTAACATGCAAGTCTGATCAGACAGCTGAATTCGTTCGATTTCTTTTAATAATATTTGCCCAATATTTCGGTTAGACAAAACTAACCTTCATCAGGGGCTACGAAAGCTAAGTGAAGATGGAAACAAACGGTTACAATATTTAAAAAGGGCTAAGATAAAATGCTGATACATGATAGGCTAATAAACAAGTAACGGTTGAAAACTAGAAACAGCTAGTAACGATAATAACAATTAATATGTGGAAGATTAAATTTCGTCGCATCTGTTCATTCCATTATAGGTTCAAGTGTGTATATAGTCTCTAGCCATCCGACTAAACACATATCCCAATTTGTCGACTTTTATCTTCAACCACTGGTCTCGAATCTTCCATCGTACATAAAAGACACGACACACTTTCTCAACAAACTAAATGACATCAGTCAACTTCCTGATGGGGTTCTACTTGTAACTCTGGATGTGCCCTCCCTTTATACCACTGAACATACCACACAAAGACGGAATCCAAGCCCGCAGTGATTTCCTGGACCAACGACTTAACCAAACAGTCAAGACTACAAGAATTTGCGATCTTATTCGCATGATTCTCACAAATAACACATTTACTTTCAACGATCAGTACTACAGACAAATTAACGGCACAGCAATGGGTATAAAAATGGCTCCATCTTCATGGGCAAATTCGAACAAAAAGCCCTAGCATCTGCTCCAACCCCCCCCCCCCCCCCCCCGCCCCCCCCCCCCTTATTTGGTGGCGTTACACGTCATAATTTCATCAAATATTTAAATAGCTTGCATCCAACTATCAAGTTTACCAGCTCCTTCTCAGACACTGAAATCCCCTTCTTAGATGTTCGCGTTCTCCTTACCAACGGGAAATTAGAAACTGATCTTTACGTCAAACCTACAGACAAGCACCAGTACCTCCTAAAATCCTCCTGCCATCCCTCCCACACCAAGCAATCTATCCCATATAGCATGGCTCTTCGACTACGCAGAATCTGCTCAACAGACTCCCTTTTCAGCAAAAGAACAAAAGCCCTTACAAGACATTTGGTCAAGAGAGGACATAATTATCACTTTGTAAAGGAACAAATCCAGAAAGTTAATGCTATCCCACGTAGTACAGCCCTGGAAACAGCAACTAACACGAAAGAAACTAACAGGATACCATTTGTAGTAACATTCAATCCAGCCCTCCCTAACATTCCTAAAGTTATTCAAAGAAATCTCAACATCCTTCATTCTTCTAAAAGATGCAAAGTTGATTTCCTACCGCAGATCCAAGAACTTGCGTGACATTCTTGTCAGAGCTGTACACCGCAGACCACCTCCTCAAACACCTGGAATTTTCCGTTGTAACAGAAATCGGTGTAAAACATGTCCTTTTATCAAAGAAGGAACCACGTCTTACACCTTCTTCTCTACAGGCGAAAAACGACAAATACGACATCGCATCTGCTGCACATCCACTAACGTCATCTATATGACCCATTGCGCCAAACGCCATATACAATACATCGGTGAGACAAAACGACAAGTCAGCGATCGATTTGGAGAACACAGACGTGCAGTTGAGAAGGCCTTGAAGAAAGAACATCAGCGGATCAACCGACTGCCGTGTCAGAGCACTTTGCTCTTACCGGACACTCCATTACCGACCTCCAAATCATCCCATTAGAACACATTAATTCTAATAAAGACATGATCCGTAAAGCGAGAGAATCATATTTAATCACTATAGCCAATACATTTGAACCTAATGGCTCCGTCAATTCTAAGCCCGCCCATCCTTCCCCCCCCTCCCCCGGGCATTTGTCGGGCATTTTATAATTTTTCCTTCCCAAGGGTGTGGCATTTGCTAAAACAGGTCCGCCCGGTGGTGGGGCATTGTCACAACAGCGTTATCTTTTGGATTTTAAAATTCGTATATGCTTCCTTATTTATTTTAAATTCGCTGATTGCCCCCAATATAAAAATATAAAAACTGAGTTGATAAACGTCGTTTGGGTCCCGCACTTTTCAAGTGAACCGGAGCAACAGACCGAACGCAATGATCTTCCATTTTATTTTTAAAATAAGTTTCACATAATTTTCAAAACAGACCAGCTAGCACCTTACCTTTCAATTGCCACAGAAGATAATATCATGGATCATAAAACGACGTTTTATGATCCATGATATTATCACGGTAAATTTTCAATTTTTGTTAACCTTTCGTGGCCGTGGTGTCTTTCCATCGTTACAGAAGTTGATCGGGAAAGACTGGGCATGAGGGATTACAACATGGCGCGAGGAACTAACAAAATCCGTCTTTACGACAGAGACGTTTTTCCTGCAATAACCGAAGGACCAGCGAATGTATTTTCCAGTATTCCGTTTCTTCTAGCAAAGTCCAGGTATGAAATTGTGCTGTAGAATGCTAAAGCGATCTTTTCCCGCCAAAACACTTGTGTTGTTGTAGGAATTCTTTCATCGATATTTTGGAGGATGATTCAGCTGAATGGCGGATCATAGTTTTGCAGTTTCAGCTGAGACCTCACAGCTCCTAATATCGGAGACCACATTGCTTTACACATAGCTTAAGTAAGCTTAATTACAGACTAATTAGCTTATTATGTTGAAAATACCACTGAAACAAGGTTTGATTAAGAGTGTAAATTAACTGGGGTCCGCGGGGGAAGGAACACAGGTTTCACAAGAAAGGTCACAGATCACGAGTCTTGTTAGTGATCGATGGGTCGAAATGCAAATATTAATTTTACTTTATGTACCCCAAAGCGTAAACAAGTTACATATTAGCTTGACCGATAAAGTGATCAAATATTGCGTTTAGGTTAGCCGGAGGAAGGGGAATTGAATGGGAAGATTTCCGTTTTATCGTATCAGTAAACAGACATTTATGCTAATGAGAGTCTTTTCGGTGTAAAAATTAATGTTCCTTGTTTACACACAAGTTCAAACACTTTACATGATATATAAAGATGTGGTGATAGTACAGATGTAAAATTGTCATTTTGTCTTAGTAAGCTTATATCAATCATCAACCACATTTTGCCTTCTTGCCAGCCCATGTCTTAGAAATTCTATACCAAGCAGCAAAGGTCTATCACTCAGAGAAGCAGTCACAGTGATGTGCTATTATATGCCAAAGACATTTGAACCTCTCCTTATGGACACATCCACAGTACAGACACCTCTATGTTATTAGGAGGGGAGGGGGTGCATCCACAGTACAGACACCTCTGTGTTGGGAGGGTGGGAGGGTGCAATTTGTCCCTACTCTGAATTTTAAACCTTGACATTTTGCAATTTCTTGAGGTTTGCATATCACTGTTGGGGTTTTGTGCACAAGTTCACAATTTCACAGAATCTTCTTGTCGTTTAGAATTTTCCCCACAGGTCCTTTTTCAAGGACAGATGATAAAACTTCGAACAAGTTTAACTTGTGAATGCTTTTAAAAAGGTTTTCATACTTGACAGATTCAATCAGCCTGGATACAAATGATATGTATGTAATTTTTGTCTTCCCATCTTAAGTTACTTTTGAAGAATGCAGTTAACAGGAAAGAGTTTTCCACAGATCTTGATTTTGTGTATATAATTTTTATGGAGATGACTTAGAACTCAACATGTTATTAATAGTTCATGCTAACAATATTATTATTTATTTCCATTGCACAGGTGGATAGCAGATGATGTGGCACAGATCTGTCCACTTTGTACTCAGAAGTTTACCCAGATCCGCAGAAAACACCATTGTCGTCAATGTGGTCAGGTCCTCTGCAGCAAGTGCTGCAACGAGAAGGTAAATAAACCGTTTATCTTGGCTTGTTTTTGCGGAAAAACAACCAAAATGTCCGTTATATCGAGGTAGAGCTAATAATTGTTTTGTAACGGTGTTATATGTATGTATTTCCAGATCGTAACAAATAACATTTGCACTTTAGTGCCTGTACATGTATAAAGCTACAGTGCACTGTAAACATAATTAGGCACTGGAAAACTGTATAGCACACACTGTTGGTCTGTTTTGCATTCATCTTTTGTCGTGCGTTGACATTTATTCGTTATATCAGGGTAGATTTTATGTTTGGGCTGCCAGATTGTGTTCATTATAACAAGGATTTTGTTATATCGAGGTTACACTGTATATATCGAGGTTCGTTATATCAAGGTTCTGTTCCATTGATTTTGTTTGTAATTTTGCCGGGCTAAAGAATATTGTTCGTTATACTGAGGACTTTGTTATATAGCGGTTCGTTAAATCGAGGCTCCACTGTAGTAGTATTCGGGCAAGACTGGTCGACCATTCAGGCACCGTAGACCCAGTAAAATTACTGAATTATTTTGTAATTCAATGTCTTAATTTATTAGTTTTTATCTCGTTACTCACATTACTCACAAACTTTCTAACCAAGCTCTATACTACATGTACATCCATGTCATTCATGTGATAGCTCCATTAGATGCTAACCGCGTGAGTAGGCATGGAACGACAAATTTGCGTTTTGGTCTGCCAAGGGACTGTGAATGATAATGCAGACCGCGCAGTGACTGAAACTAAAGTAGAACATTTGGAGACCATCTTGCTTATAAGGACAGTATGAGTATCTGGTTGATTGACATATGTCTTCATCTAACTCTCATGAAAGATCCTATAGGTACCCTGTGACATGCAAAGAATGCGAGAGCGAATTTGACTCGGACTATGTAGAAGCTCATTCTTGGATTGTTAACAGTGGTAGAAAAGTAAGATGTCAGTGATTGCTAGAATTATCATGATGAATAAACATGATGTCACAAGTTTCATTTGGGCAAATTACATTCAGCCCTACACTAACAAAGCCCAAAAGTATCTTTAAACATGTTTATCTTTTAATCCTCTGTATTTGGAAACACAACATTACGAGGGATGTACCCTCTTGAATTTGGACGGAACAGTGTGTTATGATGCCACATGTTGTTGTTATTGTTTTTCAATTAAGATTCTCATAATTGTAAGAAATTGTGCTATCGTGGGACTGAAAAGTGAAAAGCTAACTTCACTGAAGCAAAATTAAGTAAATGTAAATGTATCTTATTTGTATTGATATCCTGTTTCAATATCGATATTCGTATCGTGAGAAGTAATACCATGATATATGGGTATTGTGGCATACATGTATCTCTAATACTCAACCAATCAGAAGGTCTACCCTGATCTGGGTAGCATTACATCATCAGTGCAGTATTTTTGTGCTCGTTTCTCAGACGTCTTTTCACGGAGGGAACTGTAGTGGTGCCACCGTGGAAAATCGTTTGTTTTCTCAGGCTAGAAAATTGTGAAAATTGATGAAAATTGTGAAAATTGTGAAAATTGAAATGATGGTACAATGTATGACATTTTGACCAGCAGTTTGTTTTTAATGCATAATTTCTTTTTAAGCACTGTTTTCTCAAAGTGAATTTTTGGCTTGTAGAGGACACTTTAAAAAGCTACAACTCAAAGGAAATTTATTTGTTTTTCCTCAAATTTGGACAGTACTGTAGCTAGGTTAATTGCTCAATTTTTATTTTCACCCTATTTTGAAAATATTCTGCAACTTTTCACTGAAATTAAACATGGGAAATCGCAGGCATTTTTTTTTTTAGTGCTTTGGGTCTGGAAACCCGAGGAAAAAAAATTAGCGAAATATAATCACTTTGAATTGTACTTTCAAAAGCTGATTCAGATGCTTGCATGCATTAAGACTTCGTAAAAAATTTGACAATTCATTCTATTACAATCAAGAAAATGAAAGGTATAGTTCAAAAGCCAGCTCTATATTATAAGCTTTAATTTGATGTGGGGGTAAAGGTATCTTTAACAGCTCTTGCATCGTCATAGGAATACTCTTATCCTATAACAATGCAAGAGCTGTTACACTGGAGACATGTTTACCTTCTATAAAATATTAAGGACTTCCTTGTTATTATTATTATTATTATAGGTTCCTCTTCCACAGCTTGGATTTGAAGAACCAGAAAGAATTTGTGATAACTGTCTTGAGGTGACAGCCCTTGTGACCAAATCAAGGTCACTCCAGATGGTGAGATTATATACAATGTACCGTAAAATCCTGGTTATTAGCCCTGGGCTTATACAACTTCGTAAGGGTTTTTTGGCTGGCAAGCAACAAATATTGTGATAAATAAGCATTGTTTTGGTTAATTTGGTGCCATGTTTTTTAAATAATTGCTGTTAAGGAGCTGTGGTGTGCTTATATATAGGAGGGGTACAACTGGAATAATGTTTTGTTACCAAACTGAATTAGATGGGCCTATAACAGGAGGGGGAGGGGGGCTTAATACCAGCATTTTACAGCACACCTTATTTCATGATTTGACAGATTTGATGCCTTCTGAGTAAAATATCCACGACTATTATATTTATATCGCATAAACAGGGATTCTGACAGGGTGCGGGAAAAAATCCAAAATTGTGCGGGAGTTTTGGGGCAAATTGTGCGGGAAATAACTTCGATTGTGCGGGAAATTGTGCGGGATTGCGCAATCCTGTGACCAACCAAATATTCAATCACCAGTGTTCTAGCCAGACCAGAAAAATATGACAGGGAGGAAATTCTGCATAAATGAAAAATAGAAATGGATGTTTTACTTTGGGGATTAAAATGTACCCAGCAATCGCCAATTTGCGACTGTTTTTCTTCACCAAAGTTTATTTGTCTCAACAAAATCACATTGCGTGACACGATGAACTCGATCGGTTAAAACCGAAATACCACCTCTAAATAAAATGTTTCCGATCTGAGCGAGTTCCTTTCTGAAAAATCCGTACATTTTATGTAGTGTGAATAATTTCCATTAAGGGCCCATTATACTATCTTTTCAGGCCGTTGCTAGGGAAAAATTAGTTTGCTCTAGCTCGGCAAATTTTTCCTTATATGTGACCAAATTTGAACAGCAATCTTTAAGTACACCTGTGGTTCGGGTTGTGACGTCATCAGGCCACGCCCAATGTCACGTGACCCAAAACAGAAAAATGAGCGTAACTTCAGAAACTTACAGTTTTATCAAAAATGTTTTGCATAATTTGATTTTATACACCATTTAAAAAAATCGTAAGCATGCGTTTTCTTTAAGGATGAAAAGTAAAAATAATATGAGGAAAAATGTGTTCTCAAAACCACGTTTTTGCGTCTTAATTTTTTGTTTTTTGATTTTTCGCAAAAAGCATGCTTACGTTTCACGAAAAATCTTTTAACTTTCGATTGAATTTTTTTAAAATAAATTAGCCTCTATTTGCGCCGAGTTAGGTTCGCCTTTGTCTTTACCGGAAGTAGGTGGCCTGTTGTCAGCCTGGGCTTCCTGTGCTATAAATTGGAAACTGCCGAACTCTTGAAGTAAGACCTTCATTTTGTTAGGATTTGTTGAGTATGGTTATCGTTTGTGAAGTACGTTTCAACCTTCACTCGAAAAAGTTGCCTTTCTTTGCAGACAAGGAGAAACGAGTCATGCCTGTGTCTGTCAGATCACAAGCCTTCGATCACTTTAGCAGGCATGGGTGAGCAGGAAAATGCCTTCAAATCCAAAACGTCCAAAGCATTGTTTTGGGAACTCACGCATCTGTGAGGCGGTTTCCCTTGAATTGGAAGAGCTGTATGGCACTTACATAAAAAAGAAAGAAACTCAGTTTTCTTTCTCTTTCTTTTCAAACAACAGTCGACAATCTTAGGAGCAAAAATATAGAGGTCAATATAATTACTAGATATCCTCCATTGACAATTTTTTTCTCCCTCTAAAATAGCAACAAAGCCATTAGAGCAGTCCTATTTGTTTTATCAGAAGCTTATTAGTTTTGTGCTTTTGATTTTATCACATGCAATTTTTTAAGTTATATACAGATCGAAACGGAAAAGATGCAATGTTATTTTGTTTTGTTTGCCCAAAATTATGCGCCGTTTAATTTGTTTTATGTGCAAACGGTTATCTCAGTTAAGTGGCCATTTTTGGCGGAATAGCTCGAAAGAAATCATACAGTTAAGAAGTACTCGATTATCATTAAAGTGGAAGGCAGAATAGGCGAAGTCAAAAGACAAAAGTCCAAGGTTGAAGTCCGTGTTTTGAATAACAAGAAACCTTATGCAACACCAGCGTCGAATCCATCTAAATCGATGGTTCAATTTGTTTTTATTCTATGAAAATATAAATCTAAAACGTAAACATCTTTTTTCAATAGGTACAACGCACTGTCTTACTTTTGAAGTTTTTTTTATTTTTTCACTGAAGTTTTTGCCTGAAGTTGCATCGTATCAACGCACAATGACAATTTATCAGTTAATCCCGAAGTTAAACAATCTTCCACGGACGGAAAAACGTACGAGTAATAAAACTAAACGAATTGAAAATAATTTTTTTATTAATAATTTCCATCCAACAAATTTGAACTCATTGTACTTTGTTCATTCACACTTCGTTGAAATCTGTACAACTTTGACGGCTTCTAAGTTTATACGAAATCGGCCCTGAAAAATACATAAAAACTGTAGCTACGAGAAAAACAAACGCGTTACGCTTCGCGTTGAAATTGTAAAAACTCGAGCACTTTTCTGCAAATGTTAACATCTTACTCACAGGTTGGCTCCAGATATATCCTCTAACTTCTCAGTCCAGAATTCCTCGGCAGTTGACCTGGTCAGCATTGACAAAAAGAAACGAAAAAACGGTACGAAGACTGAAGCAGTAGGAATAAACTTTCTGCAGATTCCGATATCTGTGAACTGATCAGTTGAGCGTTCTTACTCCTTCAGTTATTTCTACGTTTTGAATCAGCTTGAAAACCTTCCAAGACGAATCTTTCCAGAGAAAAAATATCCAGCTTCAAATAAGTTTAAGTACTAACCAAGAATTCAGGAGTTGAACGAGACGAACTTCAAATTTGGCATTGTTTAGGACAGTTTTGAATTTGTACGGACTCTCGCACGAAGCTGCCTGTCACTTTCACCGGAAGTAAAATTGTACTTGATTTAGCTCTGCATAGCAACCGCATTACCTAGCAACGGAATACTATAATGGGCCCTTAAAGGTTCACACAATTTCTTCGAAAGTTTGCCGCAAAAACACAACCTCGACATGTATGCAAATTTACATTTACCAAAATGCGTGCTAAATGTAATTTGATAGCATAAAACGTCGTTCACTTGATTGAAAAAATAAAATCCAGTATTCTGATGATCAGAACTTAATAATTTTCTCCTATCAATCCGAAGTTCCACCGCTTTAATAGATTGTTTGTCGATTCGCAAACTTGATCAGTTCTTTGCAAAAATAATTCAGACAGAGTGACATTCATATCGGCGCGACCGAGTTCATTTCTTCGGTGTTTCTTCTTCGGTCCCCGACATATTAAAATGAAAGAGGAAGCGAAAGCGCTCGAAAAAATATCAACAGGTTGATAAGAAAAACGACATAATGTCTGGAAAACGACAACTAAAAAGCTACGCGAAAAATTCTGTAGGAAGTCGGAAAGAAGTAAAACTGAGACTAGTTCCCAGGATCCGGACGGCGAAGAGAACGCCTTGTTGTTTTTATGTCGATCCGCTCGAGCTGTTCGAGGAAAGCGAGGGATTTGTCGATTGTTTGGAAGGAAAATGGGCTGAAAATAGCCTAAAACGTTTCTCGAAATCTTGGTAATCAATAGAAATACCTGATTTAATTAAAATTTTGAGCAAATATTTCAGAATTGTGCGGATTTTTAGGAATTGTGCGGAATTGTGCGGGTTTGACCGAATTGTGCGGTCCCGCACCCGCGCACCCTGTCAGAATCCCTGCATAAAGGATTTATTATTTGACTGCTTAATTTTCCAATATTATTTTAAAGAGCCTTTTACTTAGCGATGTCTCAATTTAGCTATCATTTTGTGTCCAGTATTTCACTCTCCTCCTGAGTGTATCCTTCAGTGTAATACGCTCACATATTTTACCATTCTCCAGGGATTGGGAAGGCAAAAGAGACAAATAGGCCTATGGCCCCTGACTTTGAAAAGTTATGGGCCATTTGGTAAAAGTATGGGCGATGAAAAGGAATACGGAAATGATAAAGTGCAATTCGTGATACTATGTAGAGTATTTTATTTATTATTTTTTTTGCAGTTTTTCACTTTTTAATTTTATTTATTTAGGTTTTACATTAAAAAAAAAGTTGAAAGTTTTCTTTGGCCTTGAGTACTATCTAACTTCGGTAGTTTCTTCGGAGGCATTATCTCGATTTGAAATGCAAAAGAAATGAATTCATAACTCAAAACACATGTCAAGCCGCAGCAGAACCTCGTTTGCGAGCTGAGTGCGAGTAGAGGTCTGGGGAAGAAATTAAACGAACATGAAAGATCGCTGATCGAAGAAGGAAATACACAAGTCAATATTTCATTATTTTATTTGTTGTAACACAAAATGAATACGGAGATTGAACTGCTTATCACCTATTACGCGACTGGGGCACATGTTGGGCTTGGTAAGCAGTTTTAGAATGCGACATTTTTAAAATTTTTGCGCCATATGCGCATGGTGCACGGCCTTCCCAATCCCTGATTCTCTTTCCATTATATAAATTACAGTAAAATGACAACATAGTTGAATAATGAGAAAATGATATTATGGTAAACATTTACCATATTATATTATTTTATTTTTTCCTCCTTTTTGAAATGTTAATATTATTATCAGTTAAACCCCTTACCTGCATCTGCATAGTGCTCATGTAACACATGTACAGTAAGAAGTGCATTTGACTACTTGTGTTATGGCTGAAGTGCCGTAATAAGAAGTGAAAGAAACCTGTTAGCCATGTATCACCTTGTTACGCCTGTATTCTGGAATGGAACACCCAAATTCTTTTTCCTGGTTGCCATGCATTAATTTTCTTTTAATGTTGGTTCTAAGAGACTAATGGTACAAACAAGATCCCCAAGTTGATGTTTGTCTTTATTATCATTGCTTCTTTGCTTGACAATGTATTGATTTTGTAAGGAGAAATTACAGTAGGTGGTGGTTACTCAAACAAGCTTGTTTAATTTATAATCATGTTGTTTGTAGTCTTTTAAGTTGGAAGCAGCGAATGGTCTTGCAGAATTGTGCAAAGATCCTGCTGGACTTACCAAGGTAAGAGGGAATGCTAATTTTCCAAGAATTACGTTACAACATTTTTTGTGTCTACTGCATTTCACACATTGACACTTGTTGCTAAAACCAAAAGCTGTAACAATAAAAGTTGTACAGTCTGTAACAATAAAAGCTGTAACAAAAAGCTCTAAATTGTTTTGTTAAGACAGTGTAACAATGAAAGCTGTAACAATGATGCAATCCATTTGTAAATAGGCACCTGGAAAGAGATCAAATTCACTAAAGGTCAATGTCACAAGACCTGAATCGCACATTACCTTTTCACACTTTCTGCAGACTAAATACTGACTTTGATGAAAAATTGGCTGAAGAAGATCAGAAGAGATGATAATAAAGGCTGTGTGACAGCCACGTGGTTAAGAATGTCACTGCTTCCCACTGGGTGACCTAGTAGAGTTGCCCTTGAGCCTAGAAAACTATAAGGGGTAGACCCGGGTAGACCCCAAAAGGGAGGAAAGGTTGAATTAACAGTGTACATCCAGAAATTTAGTAGCATGCAGTACACACATGCCACCCCAGAGGGAGCCTATCTTTTTTTGCTCTTGTTTCCATAGATGGTATAAAGCAACCAGGAATTCTCCTTGGTAGTAGACTGCTATACCATTTAATTTCCACTGCAGATTGCCATCCCCCAGCATATTTCCATCAGCTCCCTTACAATATTAATTCATACAGTATTCAACAGAGTGAACAGAGGCATTGTGAGAGAGAGAGAAGTGTTTTGCTCAGCTACCCAATATCGGGGCTTAAAAAGTCCTGTCCAATCATCCCGGACACTTAAATTTTCCCGTGTGGCAAGTAATTTTTCTTGCTTACTTGCCTAGGGGACAAGGCCCAGGCAAGTCTTCTGCTGGTTTTAAAACAAAATCAAAGGCTCCTGTGAGCCAACCCATGAATAAGAAATGCTCTACACACCGCTGGCTCATATTTGAGCGACCCTTCCTTACAATCAAAGGCTCCTATGAGCCAACTCGTAAATATACATACATGTTTAAAGCGCTCTGAATGAAAGATTCTTCGCCAAATGTGCAGAGGCTATGAGCTAAGTTCCGTAGGATATTTAATCGAGTCAAGTCTCCAGTCTCCAATGGGAAAAGAATCCTTACTTTGCTGGAGCCATAATTGTTGCTAAAGATAGAACAATAAATAATTATTACAAATTAAGTTTGTGGCAAACATTAAAGATTAATAATAAATTCCCAGGCATATCTAAATACCGGAATCTAAAAGTGTATTATTAGAATTTGCATATAAATGCCAGCATGTCATTTGAATGCATAACGTAATATTGCGGTAAGCTTATGTTTTTATAAACATGTTTCGATATATATATTTTTAAATTGACCCACTTTAAATGCAAAGAAACAACTTACAGTACCTTATTGGTATTAATTTTCGCGGGCACTTAATTTCGCGAAAAATTGGTCGGCATATTTCGCGGGTCTTTATTTTCGCGATTTGGGTGCAAAATTATTTTCTTAGGGAATTAATTTTCGCGAAAATGAAAAAAAAAACACATTTTATGTCGAGAATTTTATTATTTTACACTTCTTATTGCTGAAAATCATCAACTCATAACAAAACCAAACTATAGAAACCGCATCGTGTACCATAGGCATAGTCAAAGACATTATCCTTATGCTTAACATTCTTTGCAATTGTATAATACAAGGAATACTTGAAAAGTATAAACAGATTGTCGTTTCAAATTACAAAGAACCCGGGATAGATGGCCATTTCGATGACTGTACAAAAGAGGTGCTGAAAGGACTTGAATATGACGATAGCGATACAGATGAAGAGGTTCAAAGCAACACAGATCGTGACATTTGACTTTTAAACTGTTGTTTATCATCTGTAGGCATGCCATAGTCGTGTGCATAGACATGTGTTTCTTCATTAAATTGAGAAAACAAGAAATATAGGAGGGTATTAAATTTCGTGACATTAAAGTTCGCGGGAATTTTTTTCGCGTCGCTTTAAGTTCGCGATATTTTTTAAATCGCGAAAATCGCGAAATTAAAGCGACGCGAAAATTAGTACCAATAAGGTACATCACTTTTACAATGTCCAGTTCAGAAAGAAAGAAAAAACATCCCCACCAGATTCAAACCCATTCCATATGTGTAGAAGAGAAACACCATTGAGCTATAGCAGAATACCCCCCTTTTAATGGTTAAATTTTATTATTTCAATGCAGATACGTGTTAAAATGCGTGTCTGTTGAAAAAGCCATTTGAATTCTGCAGATCATTTTTAATGTTTCATCAAAGGACTCCAAATGCAAAATATCAGAGCAGCACTTTCAAATTGTCCCCTTTTTTTGGTCAGCAGAGTGAGTGAGTGAAAGTTTGCATATCTGTCACCGTTTGCGATAATCCGTTCATTATGCTTCGCCTATTCACAGGTTGAAAAGTAAACTTTGGCAAGCACATAACTGCCCAGGGCAAGTAAAATTTGAGAGTTGCTTGTCCAAAGAGCAAGGTGGAATCCATTTTTTCTTTTCAATTACCCTATGCCATGCACCTTAAGTCTTACTTTGGCATTTCTCATGACTTTGCATTGTATATGTTATAGCTAGAGCACTTTGTAAATATTAAACTAGCTCTTCCATATTATTAACCAGGTTGTGGAAATGGGTGGAGTCCAGACACTAATATTTCTTAGTCAAAGTGGGAATGATGAAGTAAAGGTAAGTTACAGCATATAGTATAATTTTTTTTGTTATGATGTTTGTTTTTGTGTTTACTGGACACCCACCTATGCTATTGATGGTGTCACATAAAGTTTGTTAACCTGAAACTTTTGTTAACCAGGAGTTTGTTGACAGGAAGTTGTTAACATAGAACCACCAATACCAGAATGATGTAACAATGATGCAATCACCAGGCAACCGGAAAGAGATTGTACCAGCATATCAAATTTGCAAGAGGTTAATGGCACAATACCTGAATCACACAAAGACCTTTTCACACTCTATGCAGAGTAAATTCTGCAAAGGCTGACACTTTAAATAAATAATATTTTGTTCTTTTAATATATGAAATTGATGAAAAATTGGCCAAAGAAGATCACACTAGATGATAATAAAGGCTGTGCATGACAGCCGCATGTGCTTAGAATATCATTGCCACCCACCAGGTGACCTAGTAGAGTTCCACCTCAATGGGTAGACCCCAAAATTTCAAAAGAAGAAGGGTCAAATAAACTGTACATCTGAAAATTTAGCATTGTCCAGTCGACACATGGTCCCTAAGGGGAGCCTATTTTTATCACAGTGTGGTGGAATTTTTTACACTCCACTTGTTTTTATTCATATCATTGTGTGTTGTTTCTAGGCAGCTGTTGCATCAGGGCTTCAGATACTCTCCACTCACCCTCCCCTGCATTCCATGTTAGCTAAGTGTGGAGGCATAAAAGCTTTGTGTAGGTAAGCTATGATCATGACAACTACTCCTTAAGGTTTTAGTGAAGTGTCATTTTATTAAGCATCAGGGTTGGAGACTAACGTTTTAGGTTACTAGCCTAGTGACAGGTTTGAATTCACCAGCCAAAATAAGTTTTTACTAGCCTGAATTGTACAGGGGGTGGGGGTGGGAATTGGGGTGGGGACAATAACGTGTCATACCAGAAACCCATAAGTGGGTTGAAACATGTAATGCACATTCACAGCTTCCGGATATTCATTTTTTGCTTAGTACCACATTTGGAAACCCCTCGGTCCCTCGAGATTGGAAGCAAGTTGTTCTAGTGAATTGATTGGTTAATATTTTTATCTTGATTTTCCAAATATGGCTGTAACAGCTTCTTAGCAAATTGAATAATCGGAAGCTTGTTTTGAAGCATACAATGTACAAGAGACTTAGTTGCACATTTCAACCCATTTATGGGTTTCTGGTCATACTGATTAAAAAAAAATCTACTGTATTGAAAACACAACTTGATCAGTTTTACCTTGCAAACATCCTAATGTGCGGAGAACATCGAAAAGATAAGACTAACACCTTATGAATGTACATAATATGTTTACAATCTATATTTCAGCTTTTGTTATCAATTTGCTTTTGCCATTCATCCGAAATAATTTTCACTTTGGTTCCGTCTGGTGCTTCAGTTACGATTCTCAATAGCCCAAATGGCTAGTGAAAGCAAAAATCCACTAGCCAAAACTGAATTTTTACTAGACTTTGGCAGTTGGTTACCGTTAGTCTCAAGCCCTGAGCATTCATGTCGAGTTGTCATTCTGGGGACCCTGTAAATCCGAGGTGAAATTAAGTTTAATAATGTATGTACATGCATGTGTTTATGAGTGTGTGGGAGGGGGGGGGGGGGGGGGGGGGGGGGGAGGGAGAGAAGAGGAAGGGAACTGGAAGGAATTTGAATTTTTAAGATGGCACAAAGTAGACGAAATAGGGAACAATAAGTACTGTCAACTCCCATTGATAAGGACACCCACGGGACCATGATTAATTTTGTTGCTAAGGAGACTAACCTAATGAGCAATGTTTAACTTTCAATTAGCCTTTTCCTATAAAAGAAATTGAAGAGCAGGATTGGAACTAGATTAACTTATTACTGTATCTTGCTGTATCTTGGCAGCTAGAGGCCCTTGAGTGAAAAGGTAGTGAGAATTTCATTTGATAGCCAACAGAAGAAGTGCATGTCAAACCAAAAAGACATCAATAGTATTGTAAAAAATAATGATTAGAAGAAGTAGATTTCAAATAACTATGTGAAATGTAATTGCATATGGTTTTTGTTTGTTGTAGCATCCTTTCAACTGTTAATGAGAGTCAGGAGCAGACACTGATTGATGGAATAAGTGCACTGATGATATATTGCAAATCTCCTGAATTAAAAGCACAAGGTCAGTTAGGAGAGGTGTGGATGTATTTGAAATAACTGAACTATGGTGCTTTAACATGATTCCATTAAATAGAAACCAACTATACACCTGTACCTTCTGCAGTGCTTTGCTGATGCTTTGTTTCAAATAGTGGATCAAGCTCCTATTAGAACATGATCATATAGTGCTGAAAACAATTGAAGGACTGGGCATAAACAGGCTACGTTGTATGTCAAATTGTGTTTTGTTTTTTAAATAAAAGCATTCTGTTGCTGAAATAATGGCTGGTTAACATGTAGTTTAATGAAGTAAAAGAGATTCAAGAAACAAAAACACCAACCAAACCAAAACATCCTACATTCTTGGAAAAAAATGTTTTGACCTGAAGATTGCTTTGTAGTCAAAATGTATTTTGTCTTTTTTTTTTTGGAAAAAATACAGAGGGTATTTGGCCCTGATTGGCTCTCTTTCACCCTAACTTACATGAACCTGTCATTACTTTAGCAAGAGAGTGCTTTCTTGGTTCAAAACAATCTGTGAGTGAAATATTTCAACAGTACATGTTGGCTCGTTATGGCCTCAGGCCTTCATAAAAAAGAATTGCCCAACTCCGGTCTCAAAAATAAAATAGTCTGTCTCTTTAACCCATTGACTCCTAGAGAATTTGCAGAAAATGGCAATTTGAAGCCATTTATGCCGTTTTTTGACTGCTGTGGAGGCAAATTGCTAGCAAACTGTCCAAAACGTTGTTTGCAACATGAAAACTAAGCTTCCTTTTCATTCGGGGTCAAATAAATCTACTTTTAGTTTTAAGCACGGCACAAAGCAAAATTTTGAGATAGCTTTTGAACAAGAAAAAACACCAGAATCTTGACTTTTCTTTTCTTCGTTCTACTCCCCATTCTTTTTCATTCTTATTCCATTGTTTCCCCTCGTTGCTGGTCACCTTTCACTGTACTTTATTTATGAAGTAAAAGTTTCCCAGAAAACACTGAAGAAGGTGAAATTTTTTAACAAGAAGTCAGGCAAGAGGTAGGAAGACCAGATTTTCCTTCGATTTTGCCACTCAAATCTGATAGGTTTTTTTGCATGTTAATCTGGCTGCCCAATTCATGAGAGCTCTCTCATTTGGGCACTTTTTGAAAGATTTCTTCCTTCTGCTTGAGTTAGGTACAAAAGACATCTTTTATCATAAAAAGGGATGACATCACAAATAGTAGAAGGACCTTGATTCCATCATGGGCAGTTTCAGGTGGTTGAGGTGTCAATAGGTTAATAGACTAAGTGTAGTTTTGAAAAGAACTGTTAGTAGTAGTTGTTGTTGACAACGATCAACGTTTCGACAACCTGACAAACTTCTGATTCCTCTGTGTTGAAACCATTGATAAAGTATTTCTTACTTATTAATAATAAGTTCTATTACTTGTTCTATTTTGCAGCATTAGCAGATGGTGCACTAGATCCAGTTCTGACTGTATGTGCAATGAAAGAAGCCATAGCACTTCTTGCACTCATGACCTTGAGTCACATTGTCGAACATCAAGGAAACCTTGCACCCCTCATTGAGGTCAGCACTCTGTTCGCACAAATATGATAAAGTACAATTGAACTTCTACTAACAGCCCCACCCCTATTACAGGCACTTCTCTACAATGGATTATCTAGTATGCTCCTTTATCCCATTATTTTGAGTGCAACTTGGATGATGGTCCAAAAATATTGATATGAAAATGATTTATTTTTCATTTTTGCAGAGTAATATAAATGCACTGCCAAGAATTTTAGCATTAACAAAGGCCCAAGATGAAAAGGTATTATGCATGGAAATTATATTTTTTATTTAAAAGCAATCAGCTGATAACTTAGTTTTTGAAAACATTTTAAACCCTAAACATTAAATTTTTTTGCTTGTTTTTAGATTCAAGAAATATCATTGAGAATCTTGGCACAAATGTCTGTTGGAACAGACTGGCAGAGGCATCGCATTGTTCAGGTGGAGATATTCTTCATAAGTATTCCTACATTGCTTAAAATTTGTTAGGGTTCTATTTTTTGTGACTTTTTAATATTTTACCATGCCTTTCATTAACACATGAATTCTAAAGTTCAATCCCCAGCTATAGTTTACATTTTACACTGCCGTGACAGCCATCAATCATGATTATTATATTATGGCAACAAACTTTGGACTCCTGAAAACACACAACTGACAAAATGGATTGAAATTCATGAATCACAACCCACAAACATGTTGACCTTTTGACCCTGATAAGTCAACCCTGAGATCCTTGCTATGATAATTGCTGTCAAATGATAATTGTGGCAGTGAAAAATGAAACTATTGGAGGTCGAGTTTTGAATTTCAATGTTAGTAATGAACATTGACTTTCAATACTGGTATGTATCTTTAGTACAGCTATATGTAATGTCCTGCCAAAAATGTTACATTATTGTTTAAAATGATGGTTCCGTCTCTTTGCAGGAAGATTTTTCGGCTGGGCGATGCTTAGTGGAAGCTTTGACAAGAGGACCAAAAAATCTCCAAGTATGCTATGTGTTTCAGCTTCGAAAAATGAATACCAAGAGATCTGTCTCAACCAGATACAAAATAAAAACAAAAAATTATATCAAAAATAAAATTATTGTGACAATTAATGATTATTAATTATTTCATAATTTTTTGTCTTTTCTTTTTCAAGGTCCTTGTAAATGCATCTTGTCTGATCGCTAATCTTGCAACGGGAGAACAAGACCAGGTGTAGTACACATGTATATACAGTGTATTTAACAAGGGGAAAAAATACATGTACAGGTAGTTCCTTTTTTCTGATGAAATCCAGAACAGTGCCTGGAGATGAAAAATTTAGGCATCAATACTCCACCCATTCTCAATGATAAATACCATTAATTCTCGAGGAATTATTCATGTTAAATGCCCTGACACGAAAGATTGTATGATTGTCGTTTAGAGTACTTTGCACAGGAATTCAAACTGCTAGTTCATCTAACGTAAACTGTTTATTAATTTATAATTAAATATCACAATGTCATTTTTTTAATGTTGTTGATTATACATTGAATCTTATCAGAGACTAGCTGCTACCTCTTTTTATCACAGATGTCTCTCCGGGATTGTTTACAAGCCATGTGTTCATTGACGTCATCACACACAGGCCATAAAGACATCCAGGTATCAAAATAATAATTATTTTACTGTACATTTATGCAGCTACAGTTAAGATTTATAATAAGTTTAGGGCCTAGCATAGGCATTGATTCAGCTTGTTTTCTGTTTTCTTTCTATCATTATGGTATGTTGAGCTAGATCGTATTATATAATACACACTGTATATTAATAATACTGTACTATTTCTATTTTTTATTGTGAATAATGTAATTTAACAGAGAAGAGCCACCCTGTGGAACTGTGAAAAAGCATCATTACCGGTATTATTATTATTAAGTATTATAATAAAATTTATTATTAGATCACTGTAGAACTTGTTGTTTTTTTGCAGACACATGTATCTAGAGCTCTTGGCAACTTTGCAACGTTTCACCAAAATTCTTCAATCCTGGCAAGTGCACCTAATTTAAAATTTTGTTTTGTGCTGTGAATTGATCAACAGAAAAGGTAATAATTTACAAATTAATATTCATTTATTACTTTTTTCAGATTGATTATCTTCCAAGTATTGTAGAGACACACCTCAAGGTACAATGATTTATAATCAAGATTTGGTTTTCAAGATTGTTTTATGGTAACATTTTCATGATGAAGGAACATTTTGTTTTTTAGTCCACAGACAATGTGATCAAGTGTCACGGCCTTAGAACAGTCATGTATCTTCTTACTCATCAAAATGACAGAGCTGTAGATGTGTTAATAAGGTATGTGTGGATGATCTCATAAGTTATGTTATCATATGACCTGTACAGCCCTGCGAATCCTTTTCTTTACAAAACTATCGATGAAAGTCCCGTATGAGGGCTGTCACATTTGCGTGAACGGGGCCAGAAAAAGCTGTACAGCCCTACTACAAAAGGGTACAGCCTTGTGTGTTAAAATTTCAAGCAATTTTGTCTCTTAATTGGTCATGATAAAATACTTATTGATTAAGTTAAGTTGGGCTGAATGAGAAAATATTTAGCTCAAGGTCATGGCATACAGACTGAGAGCACCACCATCCAGCCCTCCCACTTAGTCAATATGTACATAATAAAATCCAAAAACACTTTTGACCCACCATTGCTACCACTGATTACTGATCCCAGACATCCTTTGAAATGGCTTGAAAATCAGCTTCATGCACTGTTGTTTTCACTCCAGAGTTTGGAGACTTTGGAAAAAGTTCATCACAAGTCATATCAAATTTTGGTGACTGCAAGTTGATTAAAGATTGGTAAACTTGCGACGAATAAATTTGAACTTGCAGTTCAGGAGGCAGCGTGGTTGAGTGGTTAGGGCGCTGGACTTGAAATCCGGAGGTCCCGAGTTCAAGTCTCGCTCCGACCACTAGCTGGAGTTGTTTCACGGTAGACCCAATTTCAACTCCACGGCCACGCTCATAAAATAGCCAACTGGTCCGCCTCCTGCCAGTTGGAATTTTTAACATGTTATGTTCAATTTGCAATATTTGTTTCAATATTTAGGTGGCGTGCCTGTGAATTAGCTGGATAGCTAAGTGCTCATCCGCTATACAACATTATTATATTATTAGTTGCCTATTATGCCTTCAAATAATAAATTTCCTGAACTTAACTTTTTGAAACTTGAACAGGAAGAACTGTTTTTTTTAAAGAACTCTTTTGACATATCTGTTACTAAATACCACTAGCCATATTATTCTTTTTTTACCTAGTAAATAAATTATATAGTTGGAAGGCTTCTTGTTTCTTGATCTGATTTGTCCTGTTTTCCATGTTATTGTCAGGGAAGGAGCCCATGATGTTCTCACAAACCTGGGTACATTTTATGGAATTGTTGATGCAATTCAAACTGGTTTGCTTAAAATCGTTCCTACCCTTAGTGATTGCACTGTTACAAAGTGATAATACATGTAGAATCTGTGGACATGCAATTTGTATATAATAAAATTAATTACAATAGATAGTCATTACATGTATATATAATGTTCATCTACTTGTTAATTCATGACTAAAATTTTATTTACTAAATTAGCAAAATTAATATTGTTTAATGGGTATTGCTATCCATCATATCTGGAGGCATTTTTTATAAATTGTTTGTCTTGATTTAGAAAAGTGGGATTGATTTCCCATGCAGGTAACCTGTGCACGACAAAAGACACATGAGGAAGGGACAGAAGTCCCAAAACATCTGAACTTTTAGTTTCAAAAGCGTTTTTAATTAATAACATTTTTTAAACATATTCATTTCATACGATTGGCGCTACACAGTTCATATCTATTATGATTTTGTTAAAAACACACGTGTTGGGTAACCTGTGGAAATTATTCACTTTGCCTAGCAGGTATAATAATTACACCAACTAGTCTATATTCTGCTCCTCTCAGGCTTTCCTCAAATTTCTGGCAGGCTGGAAAGGAAAGGGAAAATGTGTACAAATGTATGCTGTGTGAATTAGTTAATCATTTTAATTAACTTATGAGTTAGGACAATGTTTTTATCAGTAGAGTTCAATCTGTTTTTTGATACATGTATTTACAACAGAAATTTATCTGGTCATTACATGCATAGGAAAGGGCTATACGCAAGGTATTATTAATAGTAAAATTGATTTATATCTAAAATGTTGACCTGTATCTCAGTTTTGGCTGTATTAAGAAGTTGGCTTTTGGAATTTTTTACATTTCAGTAGCCAACAGCCAGCTATTGTGGCTGACAACTGGGGCGAAGATGACTGGAAAAGTTCTCAAAGTTTGAAAAATATTTTAATGAGTAAAAGGACAACTTACAATATTATGGGAGGCTATTTTTAGTTTACAACGACCTATTTTACTTGTGTAGACATCCCTTTATTTTAGTTGCATACTTGCAGTATTTTTATATGCCATTTTACTCTCATAAAAAGGTCTTTTATATACAATAAAGCATTGAAGACTTAATGTTCAAAGTTAGATATTAAAATTCCAAAAGCATTCCTTAAAAAGTGTGTTTTAGCTTAGGGAGATTATTGTACAACTGGATGCTGCCTCAATGACAGGAAAGGTTCACTGTTTATAAAAGTTTCAATCATTCCAGTGTCTTGATTTTGTTGTCAGATGTTGTTCAGGTATCACTAAACATTATTTTAAAACAGTTAAAATATATAATCATTTTTGTCTTGGAAGCAAGAGTTAAATATTGAGTTAATCTATTATTAATAATAATTATCTGCATGAAATATTGCTAAATAATTTGCTTGCTAATTGATTTGATTATGGACAACATCTATGGACATGGACAACATCTATGTGGTTGTCTATGTTGACATTTAAGAGTACTATAGATAGACATAGTAGTACTGTACTTGACAAATTTTTCTTGTCACTTAAGTTACCATAAGTTGACAAAGTAATCAGAAAAAATCGTGTCTTCTGCATCTGCAACAGAGAACAAAGCAACCATATCATATCTTTATTTTCATTGTTTTCACTTCACAACTCTTAACATATATCTACAACTTAACATTTTTGACATTTTTAAAATGTGAAAATAACTTGATGCCATATTGGTTTTATGACATGTTGATAAACCATGCTCAGATCTAGGCCATACCAAATTTAATAACTAATAAAAGCTTTCATCTTGAAAACAATGTACTATAGATATTATAAGTAACACAAACTTTACATTAAGATGAATGATGTTGCTGATGGGAAGAATGTAAAAAGAACAGATTTAATAAGGTATCTGTTCTGTATTAGTTTTAGAATCTTGTTTTCTTTTTAACATGCAAAGGATCAATATTATACATAAAATTATGTACATGTAGGCAGTAAAATTTGTTTACCAGCCTGCAGATTTTACAAAATGATCAATAAAAGTCACGTTGTTATTATAATTATTTATAAGAATACTATTTACAAGGCCAAAAAGGAGTTAAAAAACCCGAATGTTTTCGGCTAATTATTAAAGTAATTAAGTCATCTTCATTATTGTGTTGTTGATTAAGGATTTTTTGAAATCATGATTTGTGATATGATATGTTGAGGGATGAATAACTTATATTTTTAACTTTGTCAGGTTTCAGTTGTCTGTGTTTAAATTATGCCAAATAGAGTAAATATATAAAGTAAAGGTAAATAAATAACTAAATAAATGTAATCCCCCATCAATCTGAATGGAAAATTAATACTCTGACCCCCAATTTCCAAAGTAATTCATAATATGGAGATCAGATCAGATAATATGGAGATCTGCTCAAATTTTCATTGGTGTGTGTGGGAATTCTGAACTCTCGCTCTTGTTGCCCTAAGAGTGATCAGCATCAAATTTCTCCTTGTAATATCAATGCCTTATCAATCAAAAAGGTCATGAGAATTAAGGATGTGATCACACAAGATGAGTTCTCTTGATATCTAAACAATTTCTCCCCAATACTTCTACAGGAAATGTATAGGGACAAGAAATGAGAATTTATATTGTGATATTAGGGCTAAAAGGGTTAAAGAGTTTCAACTGTTGTCAAGACGCCTAGAGCAATGTCTTGGAATGCCATCTCCTATGGTAATGATCTTTTCACAAAGAATCTATTCTACATCCACACAATTAAAAATCGCACACAAACATTTATTTTCAGTAATATTTCCTTGTTTTTAATATCATATCATTTGATATACAATGTAGACAAGATTATAAATTAACCTGTCATCAATAGTATATACTATATTATTATATAAACACCAATGAAATACCAGGTGAGCTTTCGCGCGTAAACATCATATCTTCACACGTGAGAATAACATGTTATCTTCACACGTGAAAAGAACACCGTTGCTACTTTAGGACTACAAAAAAATATTAAAGTGAAATGGTTTGATTTCATTGGTGTTTATATAATAAACAGAACATTACATGGCCGCTTGAAGATACGAAATTTCTCTTCTCGTGTTGAAAAATATTTCACTCGTTCGCTGCGCTCACTCGTGAAATATTTTTCAACACTCGAAGAGAAATTTCGTATCTTCGCGCGGCCATGTAATATCCTCTATATATCACCAAATTATTATAATTCCCCATAAAATTCAATTTTTGAAATAAAATTAATGTGATTTTTTAAGATAAACCTGAAAATTAAATTGGCATCCAATTTATTGTTATCATATATATTAATACCACCATTCACAGTGGTTGTTAATTTAAAATTTTGTATCTTTTCACCACCAACTATTTACAGTCTCTATTAATGTTAATGTTTAGATCTTCTATCCATATTAAATTAAATTCTGTATAAATTTTATGTTATACTCCATTGAACCTTGAAAACCCAGAATTAAATGTAGAAATAACATTTGCTAAATAAATGATCATTGGAATCTCTGCTCTAGAAAAGACCTGAAAAAGTACAATTTTTTAATACTATTTCCCGCAGCATGTACCATCGCATCCTCTTTTACATACAACACTTACTACAGATTGAATAGAACTCATTTTGTCACCCCACAGTGTCATATTTACTATTTTTATTCATCTACACCCAGTATTTTTCTAGTGTTAATTTTCTTTTTTTATTCCAGGGTCAGATTCATAAAGCCCTCATAAGTTAACCATTTCACTTCCAGAGTCAATATAGTGTAGTTCTAACTTTTGAGTCCGTGGACGAAATCCTACATGTATGGTGTGAACATTCAAATGAAACCTCTTCGACAATACTTTTGCATGGTACCATTTGTTTTTCAATATTTTACAAAATGAAATTTGGGTTTTTTCGTGAATTTTGTTTTTTGACACTCTTCGATGTATGGTGTTGTTTGATAACAATAGTCTATTGTCAGAATTATTGTGCAATAATTAAACTTTATACAATGAACTGAATACTACGCGCTCTGTGATTGGTCGTTGCCTATGATCGATCAGAGTACAGACGCATGGCTGACGTCATAGAAAAATTGTTTGCTTTGTTTTGTCCAACATGGCATAAAGTTTTGAAAATGTTTGTGAGATTATTCTGGATTGAGCAAGTGAAAGCCTTGAAAAATGTTTAGCAGGAGCTGTTTACGAGCAAGAAAAAGAAGAAACCAAGACGAAAAGTATTCTTAGCGACTTGAAAAATACCTAAACTGGAACAAATCTTCGAACAGTCGAGCACTACGAGGCAAGTTCGTAATTTCACTCTTTTTACTTTTCTGTTCATTGTATAAAACAAATATATTCCATTTTGCCGTGTGTCTGTTCAGTTTTTGATCACAGAAGACGTCAAAATGTGGTAAGAACATCAGTGCCACTTTTTTGTTCTTACCACATTTTGACGTCATCTGTGATTTATAACTGAACAGACACACGGCCAAATGGAATCTATTTGTTAAATTGTCCATAAACAATACTTGAGATAAATCTTGACTTTGGTGGGTTTCGTGAAACCGGCCCCAGAACACTTTTTTTACAGTCTAGTGTCACCTTTTGCCTTTGAGCTGTGTGGGTACTGATTACAAATCTATATTCCAATAAATATCACTTTCAATGGTTAGCAATATTTTAAGGGGCTAAACCTTGGTGACATTAGGGCATTCTTTTCACTGAAAATACTTCTTTTTTATACTAAAAAAAACACTTTTGTGTATTAATCTTGCTAGGTTGATGTAACTGTCAGATGCCCCCCCCCCCCCCCCACAAAAAAAGGGAAATTTTTTGCCCAGGTCCCTTCTTTATTGTTGTAGTAACTAACTTCCAACTAATTCTGATAATAGGAGACAAAATCCCATGAGCAAACCATGTTTTCTGCAGTTCCATTCTTGTATCTGATTGGTTGTGCAACAAAACATTCCAGGAAAGAAATTAGTTTTGACTTGACAATGTATAAAATTATTATTATTATTTATTATTGTTATTATCATTATTATTAATTTCTGATTATGTAATTGTTAGGTTTTTTTCTTGCTTATTGCCTTATTCTTAGACTCTTGAAGTTGCTGGATCCAGTCCGTTTCTTTTTCATCAAAAATCTTATCACCAAAGGCTAAAAGACCAAGCTGCGAATGCGAAGCTTCAGACTTGACTTTGCTTTTAATACACGCCAAAAACTGCACCTGAGTTAAATTACGACTGCAAAATTTAGGGTGCCACATATGAAATATCCCCCTGTCGGCTGCTCTTATGACAACCAAGTCACTGGCAAGGTAATTGCGGTACAATTTGACATCCTCCATTCCCCATCCCTTGATTGACAGGTCAAACCCACCAATTTTTAAGAAGTCATTCTTGTACTGGCATGTCATTCCGAAGCCAAAGTCTCTCCAGTAACCAGTGTCACGATTAATCCGGTGCTGGTTCTCAGAGGGCGGGGGGGACCCACCATAAACCACCATAGGGTTGTATAGGCTAAATACCACTGGGTAGTAGACTTTCACCCCTGGGGTGGAATGGAATCTACATCGGCTTAAAAAGGCAGCGGTAAAGTACACATCTACGTCACAAAAGAACATGAGTACATTTCCCTTTTCCCAGGAGAGAGCCCCCTTTTGGAGGCCATAACCCCGGGAAAATGGCTCATTTGTAAAGATGAGTTTATAATCTGTAAAATTCTCGACCTTGGAGACATTTTTCATGAGGGATTCCAGCTCCTCTTTTCCTTTCTGGCCGAAAAATACAACAGTGAGAAAAACTTGTTGATCCCATTTGACGCATACATCCACAAAATTCTCCAGGAATGTTTTAAATTTATCCAGACGGCCAGATAAAGGCAAAATCAAGTTGATTAGCTCGTCATTAGTGTCTAATGTCTCTATACTTCCTGCAAGGGTCAGCGGACCGAAGGATCGTTGAATTTTAACACGGTGAAAAACTTTAGTGTTCGCTGTTCTGAAATAGAAATCGTACTGCGATCCGTGAATCCCATCCGTTCGCATTATACCGTCCGCAAGATCCATGACCGTTGTATCAAATTTCTTGCCCTCAAAATCTTGATTCAGCGAATCAACAGCGAACTTAATTACCTCCAGGTATTCTTTGCCTTTGTATCCATAGGGTCTCTCGGCTGGATTACCCGATAGACCGTGATAAATTTGATAAATCGCGTTATACGCCACCCCGTCAAATGGGACGACCTCAAACTCTGTTTTCACGGGATCGCCTTTTAAAAATTCTCCCTTCGCCACTTTGCTTTTCTCGCTGCCCAGTTCTTGTGCGATCGTGATTTTTTCCATACTTTTAAGCTGTTGTATCTCCACTGAGAGTTCTTCATTACGAGCTGATAAATCACGGACAACATTACTGAGGGCAGTGTTTTCGTGTTTGAGATTCCCCACTTCGAGCTTGAGCCGCCGAATCTTCTCTGTCAGAAAGAAAAGTTTTTCCGAAACATTTTCGGTCGGCAGTTCGCGATTTTTCAAGTTTAGTTCTTCCTCTGGTATAAACCCACGACATCGTGTGAGGGTAAACAGTAAAATTTGCCCCAGTAAAATGAACAGAACCAACGCAAAAGTCGCCCAGAAGACAACCACAGTCGAAATTCTTGGCATGGCACATTTCATACGGCTTCTTATTTCTACGCTGTTGTGATTTCCATTGCTTCGCGATATTTGTCAATGTATATAAATTATATATTCATAGCCATGTTTTAGAACATGTTGTCGCCATTTGAATGACCAGTCATTAGCGCGAATACAACTCGTGCTTTATCAGCTGTGTTTAAATATAGCCACATGTTTACGAGTGTTACGCAGTGTGACTTGTCACGCACTCCTCAAGTGGCCATTGGGTAATCGAGCGTAAAAATCAATATATTTGAGTTTGAGGCCATTTGTAATTGTAATTTTTAAAATGTAATTTTTTTTTCTGCGATTTCTGTTTTGTCTGTGATTTGAAATATTTTTCACGGTATTTCCGAGCCATGGCCACAAATTGGATTTCACTTTTTTAATGATAAAAATGGCGAAATTGTACTTTACTGTGATATTTTTTTATCCATAGCGCTCTTTCTTTTAACCCTTTTGTCGTTCATGTCGTGTATTAACAAAGTTATGCAAAACAAACACTAGCGTCTTTTTTTTCTTTACGCTTTATGATTCGCGCTAAATCAATAATTTTATCAAGTTCTATATGATTGCTGAATACTGATATACAACAAAGAAAGTGAGACATGAAGTTAAACGAATTTTATCCCGGTTTGTAAAACAAATCAGAGTCAAAGAAATTTAAGGACTTCAAAAGGTTCTTTTATTGTTTTTAATTTGGTTTCCCGTGGCGGGAAATTGTTTCCTTTTTTATTTCATCGCTATGGTTACCCCACCCTTGAACAGACCGAAAAACGCGTTGCTTTCATTTGCTTCACTGTCTATCGAAAATACCGCATTAAATAAATACAAATAAACTCAAAAAGAAGTATAATGATAAGAACTTAATTGATGTGTCGAAAACCATGAAAAGTTATTTAGCCTTGTGCTTGTCAATACAAATCAAAATGGCTGTTCACAAACGAATAAGTTGTTGTTTTTCGTACACTTAGACTATTGATCGTATTCACAATAGTATTTTGAATCATCACAATCGCCACAGTATTGACGCAAATAAATGGATTTTTTGAGGTTGTTCAAGTCGCTACCAGAAGAAGCTTATCGCGGACACACTTATGTTTATGCATAAAACAATAAGGAAGTGATTAGTTTAATATCAGTCATTATCCATATTTTCTAAGTGTAAAGGAAAACACTAGAAACAGTGAGGGGCAATTAACGAGCCAAGTTCACCAAAGGCTTTAGAAAATCATGTTTATGTTTCTTTTGATGATTTAATGCCGTTTAAAGGGATATTTGTATCAGCTATTGTCTGCTATCAATTTTCAATCTGTTCGGATGGGTTGGCTGAAAATTCAACAGGGCGAAAATAGTAGGAACAAAATTCTTTCTCCGAAAAAGTTAGCTCAAGAATGATTTCACAGATTTTTTTATGGGAGATATTTGCCTCCCGAAAATTTTAGCTGGACTGTCTGAGAGGAACCAAAAATAGCATTTTCATCCTACGGTCTGAATTTCACTGGCGCTAACATAAACCAATTATACGCCTGGTCAAGTCTGAGGATTATAGGCTGGGGTCAGCGATAAGTAAATGTTAATTAAAATCGATAAATAAAAAATAGAAGAAGCAACAGGTTTTGTGAGGGAGATTGTTCCACTGTGTTGTTGTTCTTGGAAAAAAGAGAAACGCTCAGCAGAAGAAGAATTTTGGAGAGGAATGAAGCTTTCATGGTGAGTGTGTCTTGTCTTCCCCAGGAATGAATCCGTGTGTGATCCTAAACATTGTGGTTATTCGTGTGTCAGCGCGGTGCTGCTCAAGTGATCTCCAGCCCAAATAAGGCAGCATATCAATGACGCTTGATGTGTTGTGGAATCTGCGCGATGTCCATCTTGCAGCTCTGCGGGCTCTGCGCTGTACCATTTCGACCTTATAAAGACCGTTATTCTCAACGTGGGCGCGTGGATCCCATACATTAGCACAGTACTGGAGCTGGAGGCGCACAATTCCTTTGTAGGTGTTGTGGTTCAAATATTTCTTTGGTTTGAAAATTTTCAAACCAGTTTGATTTTTCTTTTCCTTTGTCTGAGATTATGAAAATGTAAAAGGGACAAAGGAAAACAAAAATTAAACCAAAGAAAAACTTGAACCACAACGTAGGCACAAGCAAAAAACTCCAAACAAACTCTTTGAAATTTTTCAAACATTTTGATCCTTTTCAAGGGCACCCAAGCCCAACGCATTATTTCGGTCGGTGAAATATTCTTCTCTGATGGTATTAATCGTCTAAGATAATCGGATTTAATTGCGATGAGAAACTGTAGAGGTATGTCTAGCGTGGGAAATAGCACATCGTAACATGGGGAAACTGATAAGGTCAGCTTTTGAAAGACAACAGCAGCTCAGAAATTCGGATAATTAGATTCCTTTCACTAAAAGTTTTCATCGCCTAAACATTCAGCTAAAGAGTCCGAACAGATCAAAGTTTGCTGGTTTACACAAAGCCGCGATATGGGAAACGACAACAACAAAAAACAAACAACTAATAAATCCTTTGTAAATTCTTCATTGGGCACCCCCGGCTTTTGCTCAATGTTGCTTGCGTCCCCAGTGAACACCAGGCCCCAGTGTCGTTGCGCTCGTTAAAACATATTGGAATGCCGAATTCTTGTTTATTAAATCTTGCTTGTTGTAGGGACCGGTACATTATTCTTTCTTTTTTGCCCATTATTCTATTCCTGTATTCTTTCTGTAATCCCCTATTATTCCCCAGATTATTCCTAAAATTTGCCTATTATTCTCATTAAAAATATACTCACATTTTTTTCAAGAAAGCATAAATAATTGAAGAGTATACTGAAATAGCTATGCTGAGACAAGTGTTTTGTATGAAATATGTTGCAGTACAACAAAACTTCCAAAAACTAGACAATTACGCATGGCAAACCTCGATCCCAGGGTCTTTTGGGTAATTATCAAAATGGCGGCCAACCAACCGGTGAAACACGTTTTTTCTGAACATGTGACATATCAGGAAGTTACGATGACGTCATTTCGAATTTTCAGCCTATTATTCTTTTTCAAAAACACGGCCCTATTATTCGAAAAGAAATTCCCGAATAATGTACGGGTCCCTAGCTTGTTGGCAATGTAGCAAAATAGTATGCTCTCGTGCACATTGATGTGGAGCCGAGGACTTGACCTTTTTATCACATGCATCGTGGATCGTGAAGTAGCCGATTAACACTCTATACCTGATTTAATTCTTGTTTAAAGAACTTCAATTTATTAAATGGAGCGTTAATTTCTGCGACCTCATTCCATTAATTTAATAACCCAACATTCTGGATTCTTTCCAGACATATTTGACACCTATGAACAATGGCTTTCTCTTTTCTGTTCGCTGTATTTCAAAGGGACGGGAAGACGAGAGACCGTGGGAACGAGGTTGGTATTTCAAGCGATCTTTTACATTGTAAATTGAAGCGAGGGTAGCCTGCATAACAGGCGTTTTTGGGGGCGCTCAAGAGGGTTTTGTCGCGCTTCGCGAGGGGAACATTGTCGCCATTGGGGGGTATAATATTTCCAGTTCATTCTCAACATCTGCCTCTTGTACTTTGGCCAAACTATCTTTCGAGTCAACAATATCATTTTTCTCGACAGAATGCGATACCCCCTCTGTCCACTCTTTCGAAATTGTCATAGCTCTTGAAGTAAAAGATCAAAAACGAGAGTGAGTTTTTCATCGGGGGTTCAAAGGTTTCCAAACACCGAGAAAGAAATGAAAGCACGACGCCGAAGGCGGAGTGCTTTTATTGTTGCGTGCATTGCCATGCATTTTAGCCCATGCCCTCATTTCAGCTTCCTCATTTCTCGTTATCTCCTGTGAGGTTGGCTTAGGAATTTTGATGCGAGGTAAGGAAACTGCATTTGATGTTGGCAGTTTGTAATATGAGTTTGGATGTGTGTAGTAAGCTACTGCCCACTTAGAAACCCGTTTGACTGCTTCTTCAACCGATGACCCAAAAATAACAGCGTCTTCATACAATGTAAAAGTGTCTCTCTTAAAATTCGTTACCGCATGCTGGTTTTCAACATGAAGTGTTAAGAGTGACTCAATGTTTAAGCTCATTTTGTACTCTGGAAGTAGTGACAACTCTTGAATGTTGGCTTTGATGGAGCTGAGATTCGATTCATGCACTTATTGGATACAGATCCTTGAGGACCATCAGTGGTGGATGATTCTTTTAATGATTGCAACTCCTTCGCCTTCTGTGAACATGCTTGCAGGTACTGCAGCACGTTTTCAACCATCTCAATTTCTTGATCAATGGTATGTCGAGGTTCTTTTTCAGGCCTCTTTCTAGAATGAATATCAAAAGCCTTGACAAGCGTCTGTAAATGTTCAAGAAATTGGGCCATTCCTTTCGTAGGTCTGTTGATGAGTTTGACATAACCTGACCCCGAATCGAGTAAGATAGACATTACGATCAAACTCTACGCATATACCTAGTGGCTGGCACAGCTTAGGCACAGAACCATCAGAATCATCTGTACTATCACTGCCGGAAATCACTGATAAGGTACCAGAGTTTAACATTTTGACGCAATGACCTTCACAAAAAACTATATCATCACCGAGAAAAGCCACGTTCATTGCATTTGAAGATACAGGTATATTAGGACCAGTAACCACTTGTGTTGTGCTCTGGGATAGAGTGCGAAGATAAATTATGCCATCTGCGCAAATTGCTAGCTTGTCACCTGATAATGCTAATGGTTTTATCAAAGGCGAAGCAATTGGACTACTGAGAACGAACTCTTAGCGAGGCACTCTTCAAATGTTTGTTTTGAACTTTAAACTACACCTTATAGCGCGTGAGTATCCAAAAACAGTCATAGAGAGGTCGCTATCAGAGGTTAATTTCGTCTTTAGACAGTCGGTACTCGAACAAAAGAAAAAGACTCATGATAAGCTATTGCCTTTTGCCATTACGTACCACCCAGAAGTGCATAATCTCAAACAAATAGTGATGGATAACTGGAGTTTAATACAAAATCAGCCACTGCTAAAAACATTTACAAGAAACCTCCGATAATATTATACAAATGAGGCAAATCCCTCAAAGACACGCTCGGGCGAGCAAAAATCTGAAGGCTCCAATGCGACGCAAACGTGACCCCACAAAGGGAGTCAGTGTAGGCCTGCCATTTACTATCTATTCACTGTAAAATCTGCAAATCCTCTGTGTCTACTCGATTCCTCTATGCCACACATTCTACGAATATCATTCTTCATCTGGGTTGCTGAACAATCCAACAGTAATTCTAGCTTACTGTTCTCAATGTGAATAACAACATTTTGAGTCGAAATATACTTGATTTCCACAACAACCGTGCGAGTTTTGCACACTTTGGCTCCCGCCATGTTGTTTTTAACATGTAAATACGCATGCTCAGCGTTTTTGGCTTGATTGCACATCGTTGACCGCAAGACAAGGGAAAAATAAAATATTCTGATATTCCTATCGTAGAATTGGCGTAAAATGGGCACTTTTAACAGTTTTCTGATGTTTGCCAAACTAAGGGAATTAGTTAGACTAGTTAAGCCCAGTTAAGCATTAACTGGACATGCTCAAAGACAACTGTCCTATTCCCATTTCGACGTTTTTTTTCCCATTCCCAGTGAGCAAATCCCAGTCCCAGTGACTCAAATCCCATTTCCCAGGGCAAAAAAGCCAATCCCAGTTCCCATTTTACCCCTTCAGGACCCTCTCTTAACGAATGGCTCGTCAAGTTTGTCATGGAAGTAGCTAAAGAGTTGGGTGAAAGGTATCCATCCAGTACCATGTACGAGATAGTATGTGGTCTGAGCGTCATTTGGAAGACAAAAATGTCGTCGTGTGCATTGCATTGAATCCACTTGATGCTCAGGATAAAAGGTATGGGAAATTAAACAAAGTTTTGTTTGCTTGTTTGGTATTATTTCTTTCTGGAATATTTTAAATTATTATTAAAGTAACATGCTCTTCTTGTTTGATTCATTAGGTTTGGGATTTTTCGACGTGCTTTATATGCAGAGATGAAAACCCTAATGTTAATAATTGTCTGTATTATTGTAATTTTTCAGGTTGTATTATTGTAATTGTTCAAGTATCTTGATCAGTTTTTAAAGTAATCGGTGATGCTTTGATCTGTATTTTGATTGGGTGTTAAGATACATGCACCTGACCGAAATGGAATACTAACTCCGATTGGCTAATTCCTCGCGAATTGCTGTTCTTTCTCATTTGCATCAGAAATTGGTCGTGTTTCACCGAAAGTAAACACTTTTTCTCAGACTATGAGTAAGGGTAAATCCGTCGCGGCTAGATTTCAGAATACCCCGCCACTTATTTGCATCTCGTTGAATAAGAATGGTTCCTTTTGTTTTCATATACCTCGTTCCATAAAACGTTCTGGGATATGTAAATAAGTGGCGGGGTATTCTGAAATTGCTCCATTTGCAAATCCGTCAGCGCGGCCGCCATAAATAAACATGAAGTGCGTCTTTGTCAGCGGTCGCGAATTTTGTTGCCAGGCAACTGCACGACATCTTCCAATATATATGTATATACCTAATTCAATAAAGGTTGCTTTGGCAATTTGTCATTGGTAATTGGGCATTGGCATTTGGGAATACGGAACACAACGCAATGCTTTGCTTGAGTGAACACCAAACAATGGCTTCCCAATGCGCAATTACCAATGACCAAAGCAACCTTTTTTGAATTAGGTATATATACCTGACTAGTGTGCAGGGGGACGTGGGTTCAAATCCCACTCAAGGCAAATTTTCTTTCAAGCATTTATTCAGTGTATATATAAATATATATATATAAATATATTTTTCGCTCGAATTCGCGCGGCTCAGCTCCCGAGACCCGAGCGGCCTTCGGCCGCTCCGAGGCACGGCAAATTTATTAACTTCGCTTCGCGAGGAATAAAACCAAAACCAATGATGACTTGCTCATATGCGTTTTCCCGGGCTTGGCACTAGCTAACTGTAATTTCTCCGAGCTCTGATTGGTTCATTGGATTGACTGTGTGTGTTGTGATTGGCCAGAGTAATAACTTTGGTTTTGCTCTCATGACACTTGATTGGAAACCAATCTACATGTATGACAATGTTACATTTAATTACTATTATCTATGTCATGTTATAATGTTTTACTATCTAAAGGAAACAGGTTAATTTGGGAGATAGCACTCAAAAGCTTCAAAAATGGAATTTAATCGAAAGAGCAGGAGTTAGCTGTATTCTTGATAAACAAACTCTCACCCAATCAAAATAAACAGAACACCACTGCATATTGGTCTGGACTCATGTCCATAACAGTACTATACATCCACTTACAGACCAATTTTCCTTCTGACAAAAAATAATGAAGATAGGTTGGGGGAGGGGGGGGGGGAGGAAGGGCCTGAGGATGACAGGGCACTAAGTACAAGTTAAATGGAAACGACTGGGAACGAAAATGTCTCAACTTTAAATTTCGGGGCCATTGCCGGCATGCAACCCAACCTCTCCAGTCAAATCAGAAATTCCATCTCTCCCTCCCCCATCGCTAAAATTTTGCCGTGCATCCTCCCCCGAGCTTCGCGAGGTTCTGCGAGACAAGTATTTCTAGTAACCTTTTGAATAATTAATGAGTTTGAGAATTGTGTGCCGGCGCAACATGATCTCCTCTCTGAATTAACGGTAATCGTTAATTCTTAAATTGCTCCGAATTTACCATTACAGTTAATTTAGAACACTGTTTCCCAGGACATTTCAGAAAAGAAGAAATAAAAAAAAACATGTTATTTGGACTGCGGGATTCGAACCCGGAACTACCGTTACTAGGAACGTCTTCTTACCACTAGACCACCGAACAACAAGGCGATGGGAAATTAAATCTGCAAGATATCTATTTGAGTCTTGCATAGAATATCATTGATCTACAGTGATTAGGCCTAAGCGCTGATTTCAAATGGTTAGCTTTTTGTTGAGGTTTGGTGATCAAGCTTTTCCATTTACTTTCTAAAATTATTTTCAAGCGAGTGATTTATAGGCTTACTACAGGGTGTAGAATAAGCGCATGAATTTTATTATGTTAAAAAATTGATGTTTGCTCAACCAGCATCATGGTGGTCTAGTGGTTAGAAGAGAGGATAAGTCAGCGAAGGGTCGTAGAGGCCGTAGGTTCGAGTCCTTTCCGAACACTAAGGATTGTTCTTTTTCAACAAAAATGCTGATTTCCCAGAATTCCTTTCAGACTGTCAGTGTTCTAAATTAACTATAATCGTAAATTCAGAACAATTTGAGAATTAACGATAATCGTTAATTCAGAGAGGAGGACGGGTTGGCCGGCGCGAGCATTTTAGACAAAGCGCCGAGTACGTACTCAGACTCTGGCGGTTAAGACTGGCCAAGCGGCTCTGGGGAAGAGAATGACAAAGCGCGCGCATTTTATTTGGCACGTGACGTTTCAATCGTTGATTGCAACTGCAAGAGCCAATCACGAATCGGTAAGCCTGTGAAACATTTTACCGCTCAATATGAAGCCAGCACAGAAGGAAAGTGGAGACAAAGATTCTCAGCCAAGCGCCTCTGAAAATGCACCAGATACGCTTGTGTCTGCGACAACGGGGATGGAAAGTGAGGAAGTTGGACAGGATCAAGGGAAAAAGGAATTGCTGGAGTTGAGTACGAGTGACGTTAATCCGACCATGAGTGAAGTAACTGTACCAGTGATTGATTCTGGATGTACTGAGGAAAGCGAAGTAGCTCCAACTACTGATCCTAATGACTCTCTTCGGGATATTGGTGAAGACTTCTGGGATTTCGGGACAAGTGAAACTATTGAAACAGAGAAAGAAATTATGAGCGAAGAATCGCAGAGTTTTGCGAGTGAAAGTGTTCCATGCAAAAATGAAATCAGAAGCGCCGATAATATCTCCAGTCGATCAGCTGATAACGGAATTAAAGTTCCATGTAATGAAAGCAAAAACTCCAAAGAAGAGACTGTTTCAAAGAGAGAAAAACAAGAAGATGTAAGAGAGATTTCAGCAAAAAGGAAAAATTTAATTTCCAAAGAAGAAACTGTTTCAAAGCAAGAAAAACAAGAAAATGTAAGAGAGATTTCGGTGAAAGAACGTAAGAAGAAAGACCAGAGCTGTCAAGTGACTTGTGTGCCAGATAACGCCAGAAGTGACGAAGTGAAAATTCTCAAGGATAAGCTCGCTATAAGTAAGAAAGATACAGAGACGATGCAAAAGTTGTTGGATGACGTTCGAAAAGACTACGAAGAACTTCAGAAAAGCTTCGAGAAACGGGAGAGCGAGATAAAAAATAAAGCGTTTGTGGAAGAGTTGATTAAGGAAAACGATGAAATGAAGAAAGAGAAAGCTGAACTAAAGCGCAAAACGTCGAAAAAAGAAGGCAGAGTTTCCTCGGCATCGGATGAGTCGAGGTCATCGGAGAGGAGAAAGACGGCTAAAGACAAAAGCTCTTTCAACAGCTCTGGACGAGGGGAATCTGGTGAAATGACCTGTTCCTGCTTCGTGCAGAGTATTCGTAAAGTTATTACGGATGTCACAGAAGATTTCAAAGATATGATTTCGCTTATGAAACAGAGTTCTGCAGAGCAAAGAGAAAGTATTGAAAAAGAACTTGTCAAGTTGAAAGATGAACATATGTGCGCCATGGAGAGAAAAGACTCTGAAATTCGTGTGTTTGAGGAAATTATCAAAGGATTACAGTCAAGGATACGCGAAAGCGAACGAGAGGTTGTGAGTTTTAGGGACGCTGTTTCTTCAGCTTATGAGGAGAAGCACAAATTATACGACGATATTCGCGGGTTAAAGGACGATCTTGCAAAAGCACAACATGACAGCAAAACAAGTCGCGAAGACTTGGAGAGAATAAAGTATGGTTTAAAGAAATTTTGTACAGCTGAAGAGTATGAAGAACTGCAAAGTCTAAATTTCAAATTCCGTGAAAGTCGAGAAGTTGGAGAAACACAAGCGCGCCAAGGCGAAAGCAACGCTGATGTAACTGAACTTCGAAACAAAGTGACGAAGTTTTATCCAGTCTTGAAGAAAGCCAAGAAAGATATAGCAAAGCTAGAAGAGGAGAAGCAAGAAGTCGAAAACCGTTTGCAGGCAAAGATTTCTCAAGCGACAGAAAAGGAAAAATACCTGAATAAGAAGTTACACAAGGCTTTGAACGAGTTAAAACAAAGTGAAAGTGAATTAACAGAGTTAACGAAGCAGCTAAACGCGCAAACGCTTCAAAATACCAAGCTTAATGCAAGCATAAAAGAACTAGAAAGACTGACGGAAGATTTGCGTGGAAAGCACGATCAAGAACTAAGAACGGTAAACGACAAGTTGAAGATCTCCAATGACAGACTCAGGCTTTGCCAAGAGAAGTATAAGGAATTGCAAGAGGACTATAAAACATTACGCGATGGACACCACAAACTAAAGACGTTTATGGACGACATCAACGACAAGAAAATGAAAGAAGTTCTTAACGATTCCTCTGACGACGACGATTCACCAGAACAACTGCTAAAGGTGAGGTATAAATTAAGAAGCATTTTCATCGATTTTTTTTCTAATTTTATATGAAATAAAGGTTCGGACATTGCCGCATTGCCGCGATCTTATGACTCAGTAAATTATGGTTGGTGTCACCATAAAATTGCTGTGTAATGTTGGCCCAATATTGCGCGCAACAGTTTCAACGTGTGTCTGAGTACTATCTGTAGCAATGCGCGAAATTGCTAATTTACTAACATTTTCCATCTTATCTTATGGATATCCAATATTACAGCACTGTAAACCCACACAAGATAACTTCTTTCTTCCTTTTTATTCCTTTCTTGTCTCATTTAACAGCAAAACGAAAAAAAAGCTACAGGTTTTCCTTCTGCTATACTGCTTCCATAGCAACGCCTTTCGTAACATCCGCGTCAACAATATTACCAGCAATGATGCACATATTGTTGGAACTTGTTGCGTTTAATATGGCGCACAATGTTGCCATGGCATCCGATCCTTGCGAGCTGAAAAGAACTTGATCGATTAGGAAAAAAGAATTTGATCAATTACAACAAACAAACCAAATTAACACGATAAACAATTAGAGCTTGAAGCGCGGGAAAACATACAGCCGTTGCCAAGCCGGAAATTTAGGGAATGGTGGCACTGGCGGGAAAATATACAACTGGCGTCAAGTGCAGGAAAATGGGCATCCAGTGACAATCGCGGGAAGCGTACATCTAGCATCAAGTAAGGGAAAGTGTGCACCCAGCTCCAAGCGCGGGAAAATGCTCAATTTTTGTCAAGCATGGAAAAACGCTACCAAGGACTACGAAAACAAGAAAACGTTGCTGCGTCTTGGGAATTTTATTTCTTAACCCTTTCAATCCCAGAGTCAATTATGGAGACATGTAGTGTAGTTCTAACTTTTGAGTCAGTGTCAACGAAATCCTATGGCGTGACCATTGAAATGAAACCTTTTCAGCAGTACTTTTGCATGGTACCATTTGTTCTAACTTTTGAGTCTGTTGATGAAATCCTATGGTGTGACCATTCAAATGAAACCTCTTCAGCAGTACTTTTGTATGGTACCATTTGTTTTTCAATATTTTACAAAGTGAAATTTGGAATTTTTCTTGAATTTTGATATTTGGCATTCTTGGCGATAAAAGGGTTAAAATGTTTCCCTGTTTGCGTGCGTGCGTAAGAACTGAGATTAACGACCGGGCTCTTTTTCAATTATAGCAATTCTCAAAAACAGTTTTACGCGACCGTCTGCACAGTACATTTAGAAGACAAAATATCTAGAATATTTCAGTTATTTTTGCTTTCCGAAACAAGGTATGTGCGCAAACTGGAAGACTAAAATTCGTCAATGGTTTTACAGCAATGCTTCTTTTCCCTTCTTTTTGGGTCTTTATTTCAGAATACAGTCAACTCTCCGCTAACGGACACTCTCGTAAGGGGACAGCTCTACTTACGGACGCCTTTTCTAATCCCCGTTTTACCTCCCAGTCAAACTCTGTATTTACTCATTCCCGTAAGCGGACACTCTCTCGTAAGCGGACGCGGACGCTTTTGAAAATAAAAATTGGATTTTTCTTTTGTTTACGCTCTCTCGTAAGCGGACACCCCGTTTATAATAATTGACTCTTGGCAATGAAATTTGTCTTCAATGTGACCAAGTATCTCATCCAATCCAGCAACTGTGTTAGCGTGTTCCTTGGCTGTGGTTTCAAGATTGCAATCTTCTTAATTTAATAGACCTCACTACAGCAACCGCATAACTCCGCATAACTCTCCCGTAAGCGGACATCCACCCTATTTTGCTTTGGTGTCCGCTTATGGGAATAATTCTCGTAAGCGGACAGCTCTACTAACGGACACTTTTTTCTATTCCCGAGGGTGTCCGCTTACGAGAGAGTTGACTGTATTTGATTTTTGATCACTTTTAAAAACATTACTTTTTTTCTGTTTAGTTTCAGCATAGTTAATAGAACAAACTGGTTATGAAGCTTAATAAATTTCCAAAAGAGTGTACAAAGCTGCTTTGTTTTATGTTGAACGAACCGTGACCCTGCACATTGTTTTGTTTAACGTGTGAGCCCAAATGTTTCTACTGGTCAGTTGCTCATATGCATTTCAATACCTTTTGTGTTTTGTGCAGGGTCAAGGCAAACGAACAAAAGGAATGGAGAACAAAAACATATAACAAAGGACTGACTGAGTTTCATAACCAGTTTATTCTATTAACTATGGTTTCAGTTCCTAAATTGTAAAAGTTCCCTTCTATTGTTTTGTCAGGATGGTGTTTTTTATGACATAGGATTGAAGATAAAATATTGTAAAATGTGACGTGATACGTGGTTGAAAACTTAGCAATGGTGAAATGTTGTATATTTTGCATTGTTAAGTCTGGTTCACACGAGCGACATTACGACATAAGAACATGGACATAACGACATAAAAAAAGAGCAGTTAGTTTCCTTATGTCGTTATGTTGTGTTGTTCACACTGGGGAAATAAAACATCGATTTAAGTTGTATTTTGCATTTGCATGACCTCGCCGGTATGTCGTTATATCGCTCCTCAGTGAAACGCAGTTAATCTACAATCACGTAATCGGCTCTTTTTTTTTTCATTGACCGTGTTTGGATTTCATCTTTCGGTTTAATTTTCCAGGGCGGGTCTCTGCTGAAGAAACAGCTTGAAGCTGAGAAGGAGAAGAATGAAAAATTCCACAAAGAAATAGAACTTCTGAGAAAGGATGTTGATCTGTGGAAAGAGATAGCTGGTGATGAGAGGTATACTGGGAGTGCTGGCTACATGCAGATTGAAAATGTAGATTTGAAAGAGGAAATACGAGATCATGAGTAAGTAGGAAACATTCAGTTATTCGACTTTAGCTTACTACTGTCGAAGGTTACCAAGTATGTATAAAAAATATAATTTTGCAAGCAGTACCAGAGAAACGTGTCTGATTAATGCAATGGTCCAATTTAAACCTCGAATTAAATAATTAGAACCACCTTGCACAATTCATGCATAAACAGCACCACGTGAAAGTACTGCTCAATAGCTTTGGTCACAATTTAGGATTTTATCCACAGACTGGAACTGAATTAAGAACCACCTCAATAGCTTTTATTTGAATTGTGACACTTAATGATCTTATCTGTACGAACTCAAAAGTTAGAACCATCTTGTACAGCATATTCTGTTTGTTTGAAATTTTTTAACTTCAGCCACATTGATAGAATCCATTAACGTGAACGCAGTCTACAATAATACCAAACATTTCAACGCAAAATTTAGTCCAAAATAACAATAAAAACAACAACATTTACTTTATAAAACTTGTGATGTTATGCTTTCCATTTCAAGTCTTCTATCTTCAATTTTTCAGGGCCGTCATCAAACAGCTTATATCTAAGAAAAAGGAGCATGTTCGAATTATCAAAAAGTTACGTGCAGAAAATACTTTTCTGAAGGTTCGTGAAACGTTTTCTCCCTAAAATGTAAAGGTTTTCTCATGTAAGTCCAGGTGAAAAGAGGAAGAGACAACAAGAGTTCAAACTATTTTAGCGCGCATTAAGAGTAGACGCGAGCGCATGTAGCGGGTTGCGCGTCCCTCATCGCTCCAAGCCTTTCTTGTTCCCAGGGCTCTTCCTTCTCGTGGATGGAAGACAGAGGACCCTGTAAAACACGGCTGCACATACTGAAGTTGCAGCAAACATGCACACGCCAACTCAAAAAGTTCGCCAACTCAAAAAAGTTGCCAAGAATAGATACAAGTTCTATTTGTCGCCAACAGTTTGCCAACTGTTGATGTCACGTTCACACTCGTTATCTTGAGTTTGTCAACTTTAGTTTGTCATGTGAAGGCGCCGCAAATGTCCCTTTCGTAAACGGTCGCTGCCATTTTAGCGACACTTAGAAAATTTTTCACCAATTATCGAATTTTTTTTTTATCAGAGAAAGAAAAATGCAATTATTAACCTGGAATCGAACCCGGAACCTCTTGCATGCTAACATCCCTCCTTCACCACTAGACCACTGGGTTGATCCGGCAAACCCAGGAAAAAATTAATTTAATAAGGTGCTTTTCTTAATGATACATCTTTTACGGGTGACCCTATCCCTAAATCTAACCTACCGGTAATCGCGAATCTAGCTTAGATCTAATAATCGCTTTACCTAGGCCCAGGAGCTCCTGCCTAGGCCCAATTTTATCAAATAAAGATAGCTTACTTTGGTCCCAATCCAGGCATAAACTAGAGAGAAATGACATCGACCATTACAAAAGGCTTGGTTACTAATGAATGTTAATGATGGCATCGACCGTTAAAAATGGCATCGACCGTTTACGAAAGGGAAATCAGCGAAGGCGCCTTGGGGTTTAGGTGAGCAACGCGAGCTACAAAAGGCGAATGTAACATTCTTAAAGAAAAGTTGTATTTTACTATTATTTATTTAAACGTAAATAACACAGATACAAAATATTATATGCATGAGACCTTTTCTTTTCCATGTTTTTATCTAACCATAGGCATCCGAACAGGCTCCGCTTAACAAATCTGCGGATGAACTCGGGATATTTTTACTTGATTCTGGCGATGAACTGGAAAGCAAGGAGCCTGGGCACGACAGGACATCAACTCAGGAGCATCGTGTAAGATTTGACAAGAATGGAAAGATGGACAACACAGAACAAGTAAGTATTTGATTTCTATTGCGTGTTAAAAGGTGTCTTTTGCGGTCTAAATTGGTTTTATGTTTGGATTTAGGTTTGGCTTAATGTTTAGTTTAAGAAACTAAATCTCAGATAATAAAATCTCAGATAATAATAATTTATTTACTGTCGATAACGTTGGGAGTGGTCACCCAGTCTCTGGAGCCAGAGGCTCATGTCAAAATAACTCAAAAATAAAACAGGTATTAAACAAATTGCAATGTAATTGAATACAAATTTAAAAGAAAAAAAATCTAAATTGCAACGACTAGGATAACGATCGATCAGAAAAAAGTAATAATCAAGGCCGTAGAGGCGCCCAGTGAATTATGCGCCCTGATGTGCCAACGAAATTGTTCCAAAGTGGAGGCCGATTTGGCAGTAGCGGGTAGTTGGTTCCATAGCAAATTTCTAGTAAATTTCTGGAGACTTTCCAAACAAGTTCCGGAAAATTTCTAGAAAACTTGCCGAAGGCTTCCAGAAAATTTCCGGCAAATTTCGGCACGTTTCGAAAAAAGGTTCCTGAAAATTTCTGATAGACATTGTGGTAACATCGAAATCTATAGATGTCTCAGCAATACCGTTTTGTTTAATTAAATCTATAGCTCACCAAACGCAAAACATTAACCATTAGTGGAAGCGTATACTGTGATCACTGAACAACACCATAATACCATTTTTAACAGTCTGGATGTTCTGACGAAGAGGACGATTCCCTATTTGTTCAATTTCTGGATGACAACAATGATACGCACAAAAATCTTTACCTCGCGGAAATACTTCAATACGACACAAGCGTGAGCGAAAAGGTAGGATATGAAATTACCATGTAATGCAAATTTTAACTTGAATCCTTGAATTGCAAAGTAACCAGCTTCTAAATTGTCAATCAAAGAGCAGAGATTAAATGAAGGGCCAGGTGCATAACCAGCCTTTGTCCGATTTTGAAATCGTTCGCTCTCAAGTTGTGTTTTTTGGAGTCAAAAAAGCTTAAAAAAATCTTGAAAAAAAAAAGTTTTGACATTGTTATGAAAATACAGGATCGTTTGACCTGATTGGCTATCTTTTACAGTTGAACCCCGCTTTACGGAAACCCGCTTAATACGGACACCCCGTTATTACGGACAGTTGTCTTGGTCCCAGTCGAATGCCCATACATTTCTCTAAAATGTACTCGCTTAATATGGACAACGGACAGTTTCTCCCGTCCCAATTAAAACAAAGTCATACAATGTTCTGAATGCGCTAACTCAGTCAGCTACACATATACTATCAGTTTGGTTGAAAGAAAATTGAGAACGTTTGTCTAATCGTAATTTTTAAGTGTCTTAGTGGGGTCAGATGCGGTAAACCAGAAACAATAAAGCACTTAAATTACGTCATCCATTTGAACCCCACAGACTCCCCGTTAATACGGACAGTTTCCGTCGTCGCTTCGGTGCCCGTATTAACGGGGTTCGACTGTACTTTTACTTACGTACATAGCACCTAATTTAACACCCCTGCAGACGTGGTCTCGGCCACTCACAGACCCGAGGGGGGGACTCCGGTATAAAAATGACGGGGGTGCTCGTCGTACCTTTTAGGGGTCAAAATTTGTAGATTGGTACCGCTTAGGGTGCTGTAATCTAAAATGATCACGGTTAAAATTATCGCGGTACCTTTTAGGTATTGAGCCGAAAAAAATATGGTAGAATATGTCTTGTTGTTTAAAAATGGTACCTCTTAGGGGTAAAAATATATTTGAGCCACGCCTATCAAACGAGATTCTGGTACCTTTTAGGGTGTTTTTCGAAAATTTTCGACGAGCACTCCCCCATTTTTATATGGGTGTCCCCCCCCGGCTCACAGACACCTCCTTTTTACGCCTCCTATAAGGGGACAGTTAAACGTTGTCCACTGTATACAGCTGTTTGATTAAACGTTGTCATTGATCGGTCTCATCCCTACGCGACCAGACCGAAAGGGAGTATGGGTGAATTAAAATGCATGATTAATTATTCTCTATCGCGATTACAATGATGGAGAACAAAACTCACGTTTGTCTTTGCGTAACACGCGAAGACAAACGTGAGTTTTGTTCTCCATCATTGTAAACGCGATAGAGAATAATTAATCATGCATTTTAATTCACCCATACTCCCTTTCGGTCTGGTCGCGTAGGGATGAGACCGATCAATGACAACGTTTAATCAAACAGCTGTATACTTGGCCGTACTTTCAACTCCCGGTTTTACGCACAACTTGGGTACCACGTTTTTATGTTCATAAAAGGGAGAGATCGCAATAGCCTAGAGTTTTTTTCAGTAAATTTTCTGAAACACCTGTCCGTAATAACGAGGTGTCCGTTTCGTTCGTTTTCGTTTCGCGCTAATGTTAATTCGCACTCTAAAGTGCTATGTCGCATAGCAAAAGGTAGTTATTTTCTGCTTTCTCTTTTTTCTCTTAGGAGTAATTCAAGAAACGCGGAGGACTGTCGATTTTTTTTTCTAAAAGTAATTTTCTATATAACGGCAACTGAGTATAGATTCAATAAAACAGAAATTTTCTCGCGATAAACTATCTTTGTTTGTGTGTGTTATTACGATTTCGCCATATTGAATACATGTAACAGGGTAATCTCCTGGCAGTATTTATGGTAAAAAGATTTCTTTTTTTCTCAAACTTACAAAGTCACCTTCATTGCTTCTGAGAACATCCTTTTCTAAAGTCTCATGATAAATGATACGTACTGAATTTGATTTGATTGACCAAAATCTTTTGGTAAATGTGAAACATGAAAAAGTTTTTCGTCCTTTTCACACGGAAATCATGCTAATTTACGCCAGGACCCCTAGTTAGGGAGTCGGCGACAGTTCACCCAAGATGAATTAAGTGCAAGATGTAATATATCAACAACGAGTGCGAGGGTTTCATCAGGGGTTCCAAACTCCGAGAAACAGATGAAAGCACGAGGCCGCTTCGGCCGAGTGCTTTTTTTGGTTTCGAGGTGTTTGGAACGCCTGATGAAACCCGAAGCACGAGTTGTTGGTATAGCTTCTTAAACGAGTTGCCAACTATTATTGTTTGTAAACAATAGCTTTAGAATGTGATAAAAATGGTTTCGTTGGAATGTGCCATTTGGGAATTAGCCAACTTTTTACAGTTTATCAAATTCAGTTTTCTGTGCGAGATGGATGAGTCAAGTTCAAGGTTTCGGATTCCCAAAATTTGTGACGAGGAAAAGGCGTGTGTTATCAATTCTGTTCCGAAATCCACGGTTTACAAGAACAAATGGGCGATACAGATTTTTCGAGAATGGCAAGGCGAAAGAGCGAACAAGATTTGCACCATTGAGCCAGGCGGAGTGTTCAAAGGTGAAGACATTGGTTTGGATGTGCAAGAGTTGACTGAAAGCATTGAAAACATGAATGCCAAAAGTCTAAACTACTGGCTATGCAAGTTCGTTCAGGAGGTTGCAAATAAGTCGGGTGGACGATATCCCTCTCGGACGCTTTACAATATTGTCTGCGGCTTAAAACGTTTCTTGGTGGAGAAAAATGGCGAGGGCGCATTAAATCCATTGGCTCAGTGTCAGCGATAAAAGGTATCATTGAAAGAGTTAATTTGTTGTTTACAATTTAAGTTTTTGTAACTCGTGCTGTTCCTTCCTATAGGTTTGGGACATTCCGCCGAGTTTTGGATGTTAAAGTCGTCATAAATTCTACGAACTGCGATAACATGTGAAACACCTAACTATTCTGTTACATTCTTTGAAGGAAATAAAATTTTGTCTGTGTTTGCTTGAGATGTCATTTACTTCAAATTAATTTATTGATGTCATATGATTTTCCGAGAATCAATGGACATTTGGATATTGTATCCAAATCTCTAAAGATTTGGATACAATATCCAAATCTTTAAAGATTTTCATCCAGTTTTTCATTGGGTATCCAAACACATGCACGTGATGTGGTATACATGTAGTGATTTGTAGTTGACTTGATGAATTATTAATGAGTTTGAGAAGAGTCAACCCAAGCGCTCAGCTGAGTATTTTGCAACATCAATTCGCTAACATGTTGGGAAACTGTTTGCGATAATTAAAACTGGTTTCTATTTTCGACAACGGTTTCAGTGGAGGTTTGACAAAGACCGTCAAACAGGTGTTGTTTAAGAAGGGACTTTCTGCCACTGCGGAAAAACCCTTTTTCGACACACGTGACGATATCAATTTTATCTTGACTGTGAAGAGTGAAGATATCAAGTTCTTCACGTTAGCTGCCATGTTTGCTCTTTTTAAATGTCAAACAAGCTAAAAGGTGTCGGTCAACAATCGAAACATCTTAAGATCTTACTCGGAAATATTCGGTCATTTTCGGAAAATGATCGGAAACGTTCGTACAACATTGGGACAGTAATTGGAGAATTTCCAAAAATGTTCAGAAAATGTCTTAAAACTTCGTTATTGGTGTCGTTTATATAATAAACAAAATAATACATGGCTGCTTGGAGATTTTACATTTCTCTTCTCGTGTTCAACTCGATATCTCACTCATTTGCTGTGCTCACTTGCGAGATATTGAGTTTAACACTCAAAGAAAAATGTCATATCTTCGGAACTTTCTCGTAAATCTTCGGAAAATGATTGGAAACGTTAGCACAACCTTCGGTGGTATTCGGAAAACTTTCGAAAATCTTCGGTATAATAAACAAAATAATACATGGCTGCTTGGAGATTTGACATTTCTCTTCTCGTGTTCAACTCAATATCTTCGCGCGCGCACCCACGTATTATGTTCTTTACATCACGAGAATTTCACATACACGTGCGCATACGGTACTCTTCTTGCTCGAAGAAATAGATAAATTGCAACTACAAATTGGAGCATTAAATTGAGTCGTGCAACACTTGAGTTTATTTCTTATTCCTTACAACTGCAAAGGGATCAAGAATTTATTGTTTCTTGATACATTTTTTATTTGTAAAATACGCGATGGTTGTATTGCATTATTAATATACGACCCATATACATTCGAACTTGATTTTTTTAAAAGCACTACAATTCGATGCTGTTTCGCCATATTTCTCTTCCGAGTCCTACTGTTAAAGGTAATGTTCTTCAAAGATAAAGTTGTTAGTTAACATTTGATAATGTGATTAATAAATACGTATACATGCCTATTTACAGTTCGGGTTACATAAAATATTCGAGTATATAACTTAACCAAGACCACAACTAAAGAAAGACAAGCTTTCCTTCCTTTTCTAAGAAAGAAGGAAGAAACTTTAGTTTTTGGTTCTCAGATAATTTTGACTTGTTTATTCTTCTTCTTAGCATTTTGTATTTTATTTTTCGTTTTAAGGGGCTGTTTACATGAAACCCGTCCGCTTTTTGTACGCGTATGAGATGAAAATTATGCACTGCGTTTACAAAAACCGTTTTCAAAGCAGTACAAAGCAGTGGAACGAAATTGTTAAACGAACGGTAATGTTGCGTTTACATGATAACGGTACAGCTGCCGGTTTGACTCGTACTTTACCGGTTTGACTCGTACTCGTACACTAGAGGCAGACTGAATGAACTCGTATCGATATGAAAATCAAACTGGTGTCATGTATACACCTCTACTGACTGAGTCTCTTTTCGTTTCTAAAGCAGCGTTAAAGGCCCACTGTCACCCAAAATGTATTGCGAATTTAACGCAGTCGAAAATTCCTGAAAGAGCCAATCACGAGCGAGCTCGTCATTTGGAAACAAAAACAAACGACCGCAAAGCCGACTGGGTGACAGTGGGCCTTTTAAGCCCGGGCCAAACGTGAACGAGAGTTAAGATCACACGAGAGTCAATAAGATAGCTAAAGAGCTAAGGCCAAACGAGAGCGAGAGTTTAGAATTCCCAAAGATTCCAATGAAAATTTGCGCGGATTCAAACTCGTCGAGAGCGCACGAGAATCGCCAAGAGTGCACAAGAATCGCCGAGAGCGTGTAAAAGTCTCTCTTTCTCCTTTGGGCCAGGATTAGCATACAAAGCAGTCGTGTGTGTCTTAAAGTTTGCGCTTGAAACCACATGCCACGAGCACTTACCAAGCAGAGCGGGCGTGCCGCATTTTTAACCATAGTTTCTCGACCCATGCAGCGTTTCCGCGATTTTCATGGAGTGCGCGCACTGCAGTGCGGATTCTTTAAAATCACTAAAACACCTAATGATCCTTCGAGATCAAGCTAAATAAAGTGTTAATTATTCTGTTAGTTTTTTGCGTTGTTTTCGCCATTTTTCAGGTTAAGGGCCAGGTCGCACTACAGTCAAAAACAAAAATTAGCCCGTGCAAAAATCGAGGAAAACAAAAGAAACCGCTCCAGTGGGACACGCTTTTTTGTGGAATGTTTTTGTTTTCATACATTTTGCGCGCGCTAATTTTTGGTTTTGACTGTAGTGCGATCAGGCCCTAAGTAATGATCCGCATAAGAAGGATAGCGCCAACGGCAATGGAATGTCAAACACGATGGAATGTCAAGAATTTTCATTGTTAAAACTAGTGATCTCATTGGCCTAGACTCAAAAACCGCTAAAAAAGTTAAGGTTCAAGGTGCATTTTGTCTAATTTTTTTAAGGTTTTAAGTAATTTGAGACCCCAATCGCACAACATACAATTTTTAAAAGAAATTGTATTTGGGGAACTTCATCAAAGAAGCAAAATTATCAGCTATTGTCTTCTGCTATTCTGATTGGTTAAGCACGAACATTTCCTAAAATTTATTTGACGCAAATGGGTTTTCTTTATTTTTATACTGAAATATAATTATTAACCATCAGGTCCTCCTCTATTCTTGAAATCAAAGATATTCTATGTGGGAAAGAGCCAATGCCGCAGAACAATGAAGTTTGCTATCGTTCTTATGTGGAACAATACTTAAACAAAACTGATCTAATATAATGTGAATGGAGCATCGATTTCGTATGGGTTGCAAAAATTCTAGTTTAGCAGCCTATAGTGACTTACAAAACAACAAAGCTAAAATTGATTCAAGTTATCTCTTGTATTGCATTTCTATGTGCTTATTTTCATGTTATGTATAAAAATGTTCGCCTTCGCCCCCTACAGTGCACCTCCGACATAATGGATCACGCCATAACGAACTTCCCTAAATAAAGAATAACCTCGCTAACAATCCATTCATGAGGCTGAGCTTTCTTAGATATTTTGTGCACAAAGTGAGCAAAACCGGACATGTTCGTTTCACCGGGGTTGCACTGTAGTTGACAAATAATCGGTAACTTTGTGTCTCGATTTCCTGGAGTTACCTAACAAATGGTCTCATTTCTCTCGTACACGACACGTGATCACAGTTGTGATCACACGTGACTCACCACGTGTTAAGTGGTTCACTTAGTTCAGTGGTTTGCTCAGTTTTGTTGATAGCGTATCAGAGCGTTATGTTCTCAGCAGGGTTTTTGTGCCGATCACAAATCCTTAGCGAAGAAGGGAGATCCCCTCCACTTGATTCCAGTGTTCCTATAAAGCACGTCAACCATACTCGTTCCTTCAGTCGGTAACGTGGTTCTGTCCTTCAGCTGGTACAAGGCCGTGTCTGTGTTTTCATACCAGAACCGGTCTCCGTCACGCAGTACACGGTACTGAAGAGCGACGATGCGAGCGAAAGTTTCCCCCACACATCCCCCCTCGACATGCGCCTCAGCCAAACCGCCGATCCATAAATCAATATCATCGACGCTCGGGTACACTTTCTGAAGCTTCTCTTGTATCGTCTTGTCAGGAGTTATTTCAGCAAATGATGCGCGTTTGGGCAAGCCTACTCCCTCTCTGACGGTGTTGTAGTCTGGAAGACCGTGGTCTCTCCCTCTTTGAATGTTAATAGCCACGAGATCGAGACCCATCGTGTTGGTTCCGAACAAGAAGTTACGTACTGAATCAGAGAACTGCAAGTCGACTTCCTGAGCCTTCTGTACCATCATACCTCGTATTAGCGGCTCGATACCTCCTTCATGGAGCACGCGCCCTGGGTTGAAGTAAGCGTCACGTAACGACAAATGACCGTTTCCAATCATGGTCCAGTTCTCGTCCAATCGCGGCATGATATTTCCTACTTGACTGTGACCAAATCTGAACGCCGCTGTACCAAACTCGTTGAAGATGCCGACCTCGATCGAAGAATTGTAACCCTTGTATTCTCCTAGCTTCTCATACTCCACCAGTCCGATCACCGTGGGTAGAAACTCATTCCAGACTATCCTCTGCCACTTGGCACGAGCCAAAGTACGCGCGTGATTGAACAAAGTTTCATCATCCATATTCTCGTTTCCAGGCTGCTGAAGAAGCTCATCGCAGATACGATTGTGTTCACGTGACCACAGAGTGTGCAGGGCGATAAGGCCGGGTTGCACGTTGACTCGGTTGTCACCTGACACCAGCATTTTGTCACGTGGTCCATTGAGCAGGTTTAGATTGGTCACTTCTTTGGTGTTGAAGTCGAGGACATCGTTTGATTGATGTTTCAGTTTTCCGTTCTCCATGGTTCGCAGAGCCTGGGCTCGACCTTCATCACAACCATACACTAATGACAGGTCGATGAAGGCTGTCACCTTGTTTACCTAGCCAAAAGGGAACATTCGTAGTTAGAGTGGTTTACGTTTCAGTGTCACAAGTAATTATATCTTTGCTTTGCCTTAGAACTCGCTGAGTTCCATGATTCGTTCAAATCACCAGCTCCACCGAAATTGATCAAGCAATAGAGCGTTTTCACTTGACGTCATAGCCGCCATTTTGGTGTTCCCGAACAAAAGAATTTTAATTAACTTCTTTTGTTAGGAACACCAACATGGCTGCCATGGCCTTTGTCATTTGAGTCCCACGGGACTGAAGGTCATTTGCACGATGGCGTCATTTGACTACAACTACCAGAATTCATTTCGTTTTTCCTTTCTTATTTAAATTTTGTAATCCCAGTGCGGTTTAAATAACAATAGCCCTAATTTGCACTACAAAACAAAACAACTGAAGGATTCTGGTAGTCGTAGTAAATATGACGTCATCGTGCAAATGGCCTATTCAAATCGCGTTATTTAGGTTAAAAATTATTTAACCAATCAGGAGTGAAACCAAAACCAAATACGCACGCTTTCTCGCGCTTGGCACCGGTCGCATGCTTTTTCCGTGCTTGGTACAGTTTGTTTGCTTCCCCGCGATTGGTACAGTTTGTTTGCTTCCCCGCGCTTGGTACAGTTTGTTTGCTTCCCCGCGATTGGTACAGTTTGCTTTCTTCCCCGCTATTTGCACCGGTTATATTTACTTCTAGTTCTGACTAGCTTATTGCGTTTGTCGCATAATCATGGGTAACAAAGCCAGGAACATTTTAGGAATATATTGGACCTATTACGGATTGTTGTGAGAAATGTCTGTTCTTGGACATACAATAAGTCAACTGTGACAGATGCAAACATCACGAGTCCCCTTCCATTATAGGATTGGTGCCATTGTCGTCATTACCTGTTCACGTGGTCTTCCGTGCAGTTTACCGCTCGTCTGTATAATCCCAGATCGCCTGAATCGCATGATCTCTTTGCCTGAGCCGTGCGGGTCGAACCACGGGTCTCCCTCAGGAATCGGGATACCTAGGTTATCAGTGGTAAGGAAATTTGCATACGGTGTAGCGAAATCAGTATCATGGGCCAACATCTGACCAAAGTGCATATGGAAATCGTTTAGGCCGACCTTGCTGAAGACATCAGTGCGCTGGTCGCATATAACGTTAGAAATCAACCGCGGGCTTGATCTGTTGCATCCTGAGGGCTTGTCAAAGCCGTCATCATATGCTGAAGGGAGCAGGCGCAGTAGAGGCATGAATGGCTTGCCCCAATCTGGGTGGGTGGGGTTGTTATTGACGGCATCTAAACGAGCAAACCTCTCTGCTAACTGCTCTGGTGAAGGAAGGGGCTTTTCCACTTTTGTGACCTGAAATGCCGATTGTAAATTGACTTTATTAGTATGTGCTCTTTGATGAAATCTTGAGTAACTGAGATAAGAGAACCACAGAAGGTGTGTTTGAAATTTTCCACCCACCCAGAAGTAGAACTCGATCTGACATTGCCAAGAATAAAGGTGGCGAAAATAAAGAAAATCATCAACTCATGTGTTCATTACTGATTACAACTTAGTACGTGGCGGTAATCCGCTATCATAAATCGAATTGCTTTATGTAGCCGATAGAAATCACGAAATAATCCTTCAACTCCCAAGAGTGCTAAATATAAAAATCCAAGAAAAACTGCAAATTTCATTTTGTAAAATATTTAAACAACAAATGGGAACATGTGAAAGTACTGCGGGAGAGGTTTCATTTGAACGGTCACACCACAGCATTTCATCAACAGGCTGAAAAATGTTAGAACTGCACTACATGTCTCCATAATTTACTCAAGATTGAAAGGGTTAAAACCTATTTTCTCTTACCTTAATATTGACGGTAGCAATAGCTGAACTCACTCCATCGCTCACAGCATAATTGAAGCTATCTTCACCAGAAAACTCCGCGTCTGGGTAATATGTCACGTGCTTGGGTCCAACCACCACTTGCCCATGCGCTGGCGCCCGAGCCACCTCCTTCACTAGCAGCCTGGTGCAGCCTGGAACCGACTCACTGGGAGACTTGGTCTCTTCGACAGCATTCCTATGTCCCCAGATGTCCCGAACTGTAAGCGATGATCGCCGAGGTACGTTGTAGATGATACGAGTGTTGTTACTGACTGGCCAGTATACGCGGATTCGGAAAGTGTCGACGGTTTCCGAACCTAACCCGAAGTGCGCCACGTACTCGCCCTGGGCTGAGAACCCAGATGTGCTTCGGATCTCGCGCATTATTTCCTTCTCCAGACGCAGCGAATACAAAAAGACGAATGCTCCAATGCTTTGTCTGTCGATGCTGGCTTCAAGAACGTTCACGCGGATATAATCGTTTTTGTTGCTGCCAATGTTGCGATAGAGAACGGGACGGTTAGCATTGTTAGCGATAAAAACATCCAAGTCCCCGTCCTCTTCGTAGTCGAAGACAATGACTCCTCGTCCATCGAACACATCAGTGATGCCTTTGTTAAATCCAGTTTCCTCAAACCGGACTGCCCCGTTATTGTCCTCGAAAAACATGTTATCATAGAGACGGGTGGGAGTGTGGTGTAGGAAATCAGTGTCTGTTACTTCCGGATCATCAAAGCCATTCGTGTGAATTAGATCCAGGTCCCCGTCGTTGTCGTAGTCGAAGAAGGCTGCTCCCCAGGCCCAGTTTCCGTACCTCACCCCGGCTACGTCTGTCTGGTCTGAAAATTTACGACCGCCTTCGTTCCTGTGAAAGCAATAAACTGGTTACTGGTCACCTCCCGTAAACTGATAAGCCCAACTTTTCCCGTCCATTTGTATAACTCTTTAAAATCTCTTTTATGTTATCACCTCTGTTGTAAATGGTAATCGCTTCTGACTCAGTTGCTTACAATTTACAATTGTAAATTCTGAATCACCAGACGAACCGATATGATACTGGAATTGGAAAGGTGTTTAATTTTCATGTCATCGTTAACAATAGAGTTGTGTGAAGTTAATCGTGAGTTGATGGTATTTTTTAATGTCTCTGTTTTATTGACCTAATTATTAATTTAGGTCAAATCGAGCGGTTTTCAATTAAGTGTCGTAAAACCAAAACCAAAGTAATTACTCTGGCCAATCACAACAGAGGCAGACGATCCAATGAACCAATCAGAGCTCGAAGCAAATACATGCAGCCGGCGCCAAGCGCGGGAAAACGCGTGTAAACAACTTACAATTGATTTTGATTTTACTTCTGATTGGTTGAGAAATTGGGGCGAGATATTTTGGCCAATTGCAAAGCGTAACAATGCAAGACAAAAGCAATGGCGAAATTACTTTCGATTTTAAATTGAACCGGCACCGCTTTAAGTGATTGGTTAATATGTAACTACAAACCTGAAAAGCCTGTTTCCAGTATTGCCGAATATGATTCCTCCGCCAAGGTACACATCCCTGAAAGGCTCCATCTGTTCCTGTGACATGTAAATGCTGCCCACAAACCAGTCCTGCTTGCCGTCCATGTCATAGTCTCCAACTGTCGAACCCATGCCATTCTCGTCCGTACCCACACCGCTCTCCTCAGTTCCGTCTGTAAAGGTTCCGTCGCCATTGTTCCAGTAAAGAGCGCTTGTCCTGAAATCTCCGTTAATTACAAGGTCTTGGTAACCTAAAGAGGTAATCAAAGTTGTCTTTTAAACAGTGATTTTTTTTTCATCTACCGATATTGGCACTCAGAAGCACGAGTACTTTATCAGAGCGATTTTTCTAACGACTCTCGTCAAATGAAGTCGAAGAAATTACAACGATCCAATCACAACAAAGACATTTAATGAAATGAGCCAATATAATCAGAATTCGAAGCAGAGACACAGCCGTTTTCGTGCGCGGCAAAATGTGCAACTGGTTCCAAACGCGTGAAAAAGTACAGCTGGTGCTAAGCGCGGAAAAATACAACCGGTGCCAAGTGAGGGAAAATCACGTGGTTTACTCCTGATTGGTTGGAAAAACATGTTATTGGTTAAAGAAATGCATATGATGTTTTTTCAACCAGTTATAAAACTCGGTTAACGCAAAGCCAAAGCAAACAGTTTAATCAGGCTTAAGCCTGGTTCACACTTGCGGCATAAAGATATGAGAATATGGGCATAACGACATAAAGAAAAGATCAGGTTTTTTCATTATGTTATTATGTTCCTATTTTGTCGTTATGTTGTGTTGTTCACACTGGTGACATAAAAAATTAATATAAGTTGTATTTTACATTTGGGCGATCTCGCCGTTATGTTGTTATGTCGCTAGTGTGAACCAGGCTTCACGCTAAACATAGTTTTACATCAATTGCATTCCATCATGTGCGCTACCATTATCCTACAAGGTCGTAAACATGCCAAGAAATGACTCGATTTTATGGGAAAGTACAGTGTGGTTTAAAAGGAATGACAATATACGATTGGGAATGTGTAGAAAATATATATATCATTTTTTTTTGTCCACCCCGGATCGGAACGGGGGAGACACAATGCTGTAACCTGATTCTACTATATACTTCAAGATGAGTTTTGAGGTTGCTCGTAAGGTTTTTCCGTTTGGTTTACACTACGCATCGTACCACATAAACTACATCATGGATGTTTAAGCGCGAATTGTCGAATGACGTAAGGACTGCGTCACTTATGTCAATTATTCATCAAGTAAGTTTTAACATGGCTCGTGAAATTTAGGAACAAATATTTAGTGATGGGTAGACACATGTACGCATCGCGGACCTATATTTATTCCTTACCGTCGCCGTCTAAATCGGTGAACATGGCGGCCAATTTAAACGGTCCTGGGATGATGTCCTTGAGCAAGCCTGTGTTCATGACGCCATAATATCTCACATCAACACCTCCGAATTTGTCAGCATCTACTGAGGGCTCTTTAGTCTTCCCCAGTCCCGCGTGTTCGGTTACATCTTCGAAGTATCCCGGTTTTCCTTGCGCGCCGAGGTTTCTAAGCAGACGACAAAGTGAGTGCGAGGCGTTGTTGTAGTCGAAGCCAAGGTCAAGATGAGGCAGCCATTCGGTCGTGTAAATGTCTAGCCAGCCATCTTTGTCATAGTCCCCCACAGCAATGGTCATGGTGCTAGTTTTGTATGGTGGAATTGTAGGCTGTAGTGCAAGCCCCCTCTCTTCCGCCGCTTCTGTATAATGGCCCATGCCATCGTTTATGTACAGATAAAATCTGCTCTCTGCCATGGTGCCCACGTATAGGTCCAAATCGCCATCGTTATCAATGTCCAACCACGCAACCGCTGATGAGCGGTGAAGTGCAGTGGAGCTCAGATTTGCCTCGGCCGTGAAGTCCTTAAAAGTCCCGTTACCAAGGTTACGCCACAGCTGATCAGGGCCATCCATTCGCGCGTAGTAAATATCCATGAGCCCGTCACCGTCGTAGTCAGCGGAAGCTGCCGCGCCAGTGCTGATCTCCACAATGCAGAATGAACCCGGAATCCATATTTTCAGGTTTGGATCAAACTGGTCAAACAGACAGTCTGGGGCTTTGGGTGGTTTCTGTTGGATTGCTGTCATGCCTAGTTTTTCTGCTATGTCTTCAAACTTCATCTGCTGAACGATAAAAATATACAATCATTTGACTCAGCGCCCTGCATATAATACGTGAAGTACCCGTTAAAACGGGGAATTGGTTAAGAGGAAGGGAGCGTTTTTATAATTCACTATAGGGAGAATAAGAACTCGAGGAAATACTCTAACTGCACCCTCTCCCCCATGACTTTGGATATGCCTTTCATTTAAGTATATGCTCCTATTCTATTAAACGTTCCTCTTCAAACGATTTTTCCTGTTAATAAACGGATCAAGAAATCAAAACTAGCTCATATTGATTTGTGAAATCTCGCCCGGGATCGCTATAGGAAAATGGTGTTAAATCAGTTCTTAGTCAGTTAATGAAATAGCTCAAAGTACCTGATATCCCTCGGAGAAGGGTTTCTCTTCTGTGTCTATACAAACCGCTGATCCATCCTTACTGTAGTCATTCTTTAATACCGGAATATGCACGTGACCATTATCTGTTGTCATGGTGATCTCGTCAGATTGCGCCATTATCGGATCGGGCTTCGGTCGTATGATGATTCGGGCTTGGAGCATGCCGTCGGAAGTTGTTGTAAGGTTTTCGTAAAGGTACGAATACATGAAGACATCCTCGCCTGAGAAGTCCTGGTTTGGTATGTACGTTGCATGTGCATCGCACATTTCGTTTTGTATGTTGAGGTTTCCATCTGGCGAGCTCGCAAATGCTCCGTGTTTCGGTTGTTTGACAATGAAAACCTTTGGAGCGAGCTTGTCCGAAGCCTTGTGGTATTTTAGGAAGTCGAACGTTACGGATTCGTCTTCATCTGTAGTGATGGTGAAAGAGTCTTCCAAACCTAGAGAGATATTGATTGAGTCATTAAACCTATTCACAACTAAAAGTGCCCAAATTCTAAATTAAAACATTCAAAATTTCATATTGTCCCCACAAATTAAAACAATCCGCACCACTACTGGAATATACTAACTGCTCATTAGCTTTCATTTGAATAGTCTTACTTAAAAGTTTCATCCACAGACTCAAAAGTTAAAAGCATCGAAAGTACTGCTCAGCAGATTTCATTTTAATGGTAACAATGCAAGATTTCATCCACAAACTCAGAAGTTAGAACCACCTTGTGCAGCGTAATAAACAGCACCATAGGAAAGTATTGCTCAGTAGCTTTCATTTGAATGGTCACACTTTAGGATTTCATCCACAGACTCAAAAGTTAGAACCACCTTGTACAGCATAACAAACAGTACCACAGGAAAGTACTGCTCAATAGCTTTCATTTGAATGGTCACACTTTAGGATTTCATCCACAGATTCAAACGTTAGAACCACCTTGTACAGCATAATAAACAGTGCCACAGGAAAGTACTGCTTAATAGCTTTCATTTGAATGGTCACATTTTAGGATTTGGCATCCACAGACTCAAACGTTAGAACCACCTTGTACAGCATAACAAACAGTACCACAGGAAAGTACTGCTCAATTAAGCTTTCATTTGAATGGTCACACTTTAGGATTTCATCCACAGACTCAAAAGTTAGAACCACCTTGTACAGCATAACAAACAGTACCACAGGAAAGTACTGCTCAGAAGCTTTCAATTGAATGGTCACACTTTAGGATTTCATCCACAGACTCAAAAGTTAGAACCACCTTGAACAGCATAATAAACAGCGCCACAGGAAAGTACTGCTCAGTAGCTTTCAATTGAATGGTCACACTTTAGGATTTCTTCCACAGACTCAAAAGTTAGAACCACCTTGTGCAGCATAATAAACGGCGCCACAGAAAAGTATTGGAGAAAAAATATAAAACGAAAAAATGAAAAAAAATTGCTCAGTAGCTTTCATTTGAATGGTCACACTTTGGGATTTAATCCACAGATTCAAACGTAAGAACCACTTTGTACAGCATCATAAACAGCACCCCGAAAAAGTACAGTCGAACCTCTCCTTACGGACACCTCTCTAATACGGACACCTCTCTATTACGGACAGTTTCCTATGTCCCGACAAAATTATCACATGTTTTCTTTAAAAACGACCTCTATAATACGGACCCTCTCTAGTACGGACAACGGACACTAAATCTCGGCCCCAGAGAGCAAATTCATATGAACTTAACCTCTTTATTACGGACACTCCGGTGATCAGGTGATGATAGTTTGAGTAAGTAATACAATTTCCTGTTTGTGGTTACAAACATACATCGAAAGACGTTTTCAGAATTGTACTTTATAGTACTTTTTCACATGCAGCATTGCGTTGTAGTTCGTTTCGTTTTAAAACAGTGATTCGTATACCTTATGTAGCTGAGAATTTTACAATGTAGTACATTACTGATAGACAGTGTCTCAATGCTGTATATTAATCAATTTAGATGCAGTTAATAGACGAGTGTGGGCCTGTTTTTAGTTACTGAACCAAAACTGTCAGTGGAGTCTTAAAAGTGACGTCATCGTGGTGACCTCCATAATACGGACACCTCTCTAATACGGACACTTTGCTCTGTCCCTTCGGTGTCCGTATTAGAGAGGTTCAACTGTTACTGCTAAGTAGCTTCCTTTGAAGAACCTTTTTAGCGGAGCACTCGCCGGGCCGAAGGCCCGGCTGCGCAGCCCCATACTCATAGAACCCAGCCCGTCATTTTTCATGGTCATGGCTAGCGGAATGTTTCGCGGGCGCGTGTCTGCAACATGTGTGTCGCCCACACGCGCGGCTACACAGCCGTCAGCTCGGTAAACACTTTTTAAAAAAGGTGGATCTTTCGCAGTGTTAGGCGGAGCAGTAAAGTCGTTATTTCCCTGCATTTTTTCGCGCTTTGCTACTCAAGACAGGGATACTAATTAAGGGATACTCAGAAGCCGTTCTAGTGGAAAAAGAAGAGCTTTTACAATTTAGGGATAAAATCTTGCTTCGAGGAACTTCATATTATCAACATGATCAATGCAGGAGCAATGCGGGGAGATGCCTTGTTTTTATTACAGATTTCAGAACCGAAGAAGCGGAGTTTTAACGAATTTCCAAGCAGTCCAGTGCTTTAAAGGTAAAATAAATCACATTTTTCAATGGGAATTTATGTTGATATCAATTTTTGATTGACTTTTTCTTTGTGTTATCTTAAGTTTTGGAGACCTGTTTATGAAACGTGCTCAAATTAAGTCGTGTTGTTACAGTATCTTGAATTTCATCGAGGACAGCTCTGCCTTGATGCGCTATAAATGGAACATGTTTTACTTTTAAACATAAACTAATGAAGATTTGAATAAAATTTTTCGAAAGAAGATTGTGTTGTCCATTTTTATGTGCTTGTTCATTCATTACATAGACTGAAAAGCGATTTTATGTAAACAAAACAAGACTTAGATTTTCTGTCTTCACTCGCGTCGCCTTATGCTCTGTATTTTTGCAATTTTGATTTCCAAATCAGTTTCTCGGGCAATTTTTGACAAACAAAAACTGTATTTTATTCGAAAGTTAGTCGTACCTGTTATCCTAGACAGAGAAAAGTTGTTTTTGTAAACTTTTGTACGGTCTAAATGTACTGTGCAGACGTCGGGTAATACTGTTTTTTGACAATTGCTAAAATTGAAAAATAGCCCGGTCGTCAATCTCAATTCTTGTGCTTCCGACTTTTCACCTTAGTTAAGCTTGTTCATAGTGCTACGCTGTTAGGCTCTGCCTATCTATGTATATTAGGATTTAAGTCCCGAACTGAAAAGTTAGAGACACATTACATGACCTCAGGTCTGCATGACGTGCACTTGCAGGGCAAGAGCTAATATATCGAGGTTTTTCATTTAGATGACTTTCTGAAATACAAACTATTTTTTGACGAAGTACACCCGAAAGTATCGAAGAATTCTGAGCTTACCGAATGTTATCCGAAGATTTCCGAAGATAGCAACGGTTTAAAATGATATATAAAACAAGGGATGAACAAGAACTAAAATATTTGTTATCTATATTACCAACATGGCGGCTAATTGAAGGTGGCCTTGGAAAAAAGCAGAACGTGTCAATATTGTTTGCATTGTGGGCCAAATGTATCTTACCTTGGCGGAAGGTTACGGCTTATCGTTTGCGTCAACTGTCACAATATGACAGGAAATGTTTAACGCGCTAGAACAAAGAGTCAGAAGTGTTAACAATTTGCGTAATTGTAATTCTTCGTAACCAACTTATTGGATATTAAAAACATTTTTATTTAAAATTACAACATATTCGCTCCCGCTATGTTGCTTGGGCGCGCCAACATCGTAAAATTATCCTCGGCCTCTAGAAGATATCACTTTTTAATCATTGTCTTATTGTAAGATCACGGTAAACTGAATGACGCGAACATATTGGTGTTGTATCATTTGAGAAACAAGCTGAGATTTACTTATGTCAGTCAAGAGTGTGCTTACAACGCTGATCCTGAAGGTATTTCATTGCTGAAAGTGGTAGTCGACATTAATTCAATAAAAAACAATTTTACAAAAAAGTTTACAAAATATCGAGAAAGTACTGTCATTTCAATAGCAACTCTTTCAGATAGATAGATAGCATATTGCATATTTATAAATAATAATCATACAGCTTATAAAACTTGTATCACTAAAAATAATATGAAGAATTTAGATATACTATTAATAATAACATTAATCAAGTATTTATCTAGTATGAAAGAAAATAAAAGTTTAAAACTTTGATAGGTGTTAAAATTCATTGTTCTTCAAAATTGAGGTCATTAAAAAGGTGTTTCTAAACCGATCTGTTCTACACCTTGAAACAGCAAAACGCCTATTGCGCCTGAACAAATATGCTTGTTTATGTGCTGCGGACAAGAGCCTTCGAAGACGGTTATCCTCATTATTCAGGATAGAACTAAAAGCCTTACTACATATAGTTTCATTATACCTAGCTAATATTGGTTTCACCTACAGGATCAAATGTTAGAGCCACCTTGTACAGCATAATAAACAGTACCACAGAAAGTGTTGCTCAGTAGCTTTCATTTGAATGGTCACACTGAAGGATTTTCTCCACAAAGTCGAGAATCCAATAACAATAAAAAACAACACCAAGGAAAGTACTATTCAGTAGCATTCCTTTAATGGCCATGCACACTTTACACTTAAAGATTTATCCCCAACCAAAAGTTAGAACCACCTTGTAGGCTTGTACAACATAATAAACAGTTCCACAGGAAAGTGTTGCTCAGTAGCTTTCAGATGAAACTAATCTGGGCGCAGTTGTTCGAAAGCCAGTTGATGCTAACCCGGGGATAAATGTTAATCCTTGTTTCTATTGTTTGAAAGCCTTTTCACCGTTAATTTTATTGAACAACTGGAGAGCAGTCAAAGTCAAATTGTAGATTAAAAGCTAATTTACAAGAATCTGTTTTGTGAACTTATAGATTTGGATTTAAAGTTAACGCTTATTATGGCCACTTAACCCTGCTTTGAACAACTCGGCCCTGAACTAAAATAAAACTTCAAAGGCTCCCGTGAGCCAACCCGTGAAAAAGAAATGCAAACGCGTAACGCAATATTGCGGTAAGCTTACGTTTTTATATTAAAAAGGTCCCGGGCGAGATTCGAACTCTGGTCGTCTGAGTGGTGTTAAATGTATTACGCCATTAGGCCATGAGGACTAATGGTAATTGTAGAGGTGAAATTTTATTATTTCAACGTAGATATGCGGTAAAACGCGTATTAAGTCTGTAGATCGGTTTTAATGGTCCATTAAAGAACTCCAAATACAAATCGTCAGAGCAGCGCTTTCAAAATGTCCCCTTTTTCGGCTATTGACTATTCGTTTGTCACGAAACCCTTACGCGCTGAATGACCAAGAAATGTTTACACAGTGATGGAATGATGGAATGAGCGAGCGAGCGAGTGAGTGAGAGAGTGAAACTGTCCTTGTCAGCGTTCATTACGCTTCGCGTATTCACGGATTAACAAGGCCCGGACAAACGGAGGAAACCGACGCGACCTGATTGGCTGTAATAAAAATATATTTTCTCCGATTGGCTAGAATACAAACGTTGCACGCGCTGCCCAAGTGCTCAGCTGATGTGTCATTTTTACAATTTTTTTTTTTTTCAATGGTGAATACTTCTCAAAGAGTGACAGGTTGCAATTCCAAAGCGGAAATCATAAGCATTAAAACTAATAATAATAATAGTAATAATAATAATAATAATAAAGGATTACAAGATTAAGAGAGAGTCGCGATCGCACAAGTAGGGCGGAAACTCGCTACAATGATTTCCCTGTTTATTGCAAACTTTACAGCATGGAAATCCAATTGTAACAAGTGAACCCAGTAGGAGGCACGGAAATGAGTTAAAGAGCTTTTGGTGAACAAAGACGATAAAAAATGCCATTGAGTTCTCACTGCGGTTCCAAATGGTTTGGATAAAAAGCTTTGTTCGTATATTTCGCTGCGTTCTTGCTTTAAATGTGGAAGGCTGTCCGATCGTATAATAAATAAAAGCTAGAAGAATGAATGAAATATTGGTCAACTGCTTGGTAAAGAAACTGTAGCACTATAAAGTTTTAAAAATTGCTTGCTTTATGCATATGTTCGCTGACTACCAACTGTTTTGGCTTATTCAATCACGGTGCATCATCAAGCTTTTAATTTTTTTTGGTCCAAAACTTATTGAAGCGAATGGTATTCATATGTTTAAAAGAAAAAAAAGACAATGAATAGAGCAATGAATACCACCAATTTCAGTGATTCTATTTTGCGAGCTCGTGTTTTGTAACTGGGACGATTGGCGGTCCAATACGAAACTTCGACGCAATTTCCGGCAAGTTGAACTGTAAAAATTCAAACATAATATATACCGCTGCTGCTTGTTTGAATGAAGTCCCGGCCATATTTAGGCAAATAAGGCAGCTGTTCTGTCAGAATTGAACCAACCCCTTCCTGTATTCTGTGTTTATTCAGCTCCCCTATTTCCCCTTCGATATGACATCTATGATTTGGAATACCTTGGCTAACCATTTGACCTGATTATGGGCCGCCAATTATTGTTGATTTCTAGTCAAAAGCTGCAAAACGTTTTGGATTGAAAATTTTTAGCGGAAGGACCGATGAAAAGAGATGTCGTCAGTTAGTACCATGTAGCGTCTGTCCCATCTATTTGTTTGCTGTAAAGGGAAGCAACACTGACGAAATCGTATTTTGCTAAGCAGTAGTCGAAGTTCGGAACAATGCGATTATAAGCTGTCTCAGCGAACACAGTTTATGACCAGTGAACTTTCTCAGGCAATGCGAAAGAAATCTATGAAACTGACTGCGGCTGCATTGACAAGTGCTGAGCTAAGACCGGGAGAAAGTGTCTAAGACAAGATTGAAAGAAAGTGAACCGTATTATTTCGTAAGTTAGTTCGAGTTTGACCGCGCGCAAAGAGTTTTGAGGTCTGGTTGGAAATATACAGGCACAGCCCTCATCGGACTCCAAGAAATGATTATCCTATTGCAAAGTCTTTAACTCCCAAGAGTTCCAAAAATCAAAATTCAAGAAAAATCCCAAAGTTCATTTTGTAAGATGAATACTGGAAAACAAATGGCACCATGCAAAAGTACAGCCAAAGACGGTGGTCACGCCATAGGATTTCGTACACAGACTCAAAAGTTTGAACAACATGTCTCCATAATAGACTCTGGTTGTGAAATGGTTAAACGACTTTGCCCACTGTCTCGAATTTCTTGAGTTATTTCTTGTGTTTGTTAGGCAATTTTCGCTTTGCAAGGCTTGAGCTTTGTTATGTCTTTACCGGAAAGGATATTACATTTGTTAACTCATATCATCGCAATTGATATTCCATATTTCACTACTTGATATGTTTCGTATATTGCCGCCATCTTTATATACTGCATAAATTAACCAGAACAACGTGGTTCGCTTTTACACGAACAGTCCAAAGTAAGACGGCTGTTATCGTAAGATCGGCAGTGCGTGGAAATGTAAGAAATAACGAGCTCTTTAATCGTTTTCAGCAACGATCTTTCAAATTCTTTAATAAGGAGTACTTCATGTCAGTTAGTAGACATTGTGTCTCAAATTCCTCTTGGAAAACTCTCGAAAGAAGAGCAGATGTTTTTTTTTAAATATCACAAGCATAAATCTCGCTTGTTTACGTGAATTCCTCACATGGCTACGTTACTCAGTTAGAGAAACTGCCTGAAAGCAATTAAGAGGGTGTAATTACATTCTTGTTTGGTAACTCTTCGAAAACTTCGATACATTTCGAGTTTTTAAGTGGGTTCCTTGAATTCTGTTTGCATTGGAATGCTTTTCCGCCAGTTCAATAGTTTGTGCATTGAAATGTTCGAGAGATCGAATTTCGTTGAGTTTTTTCATCATTTTGTGTTATTTTTTCAGTGCTTAGTTGGATTAAGTCGCGATAGCTTGGAAAATATGTCGCAATTGCTAAAAAACGTAATTTACTCGGCTTTTTCCAGTATGTAAAAAGAAAAAACAGCTTAGTTGGAATAAGTCGCGATAGCTTGGAAAATATGACACAATTGCTAAAAAACGTAATTTTACTTGGCTTTTTCCAGTATATTTAAAAAACAGCGTTTTCGTATATGCGAAATTACTCTGCGATATTAATCGCGGTGCTGAAACTAAAATAAGAGTTAGTTATGTATTGTCCGCTTTCCTTAAACTAAGAAATAATACAATTTGATACCATATTTAGGACATGTACAATTTAAGGTGTATTTTTAAATAGCCGCGACTGCTTATTTTCGCAAAGTTGATAACAAAAGCACAACCTTGGAAAGATCTCTGCAACCCAAAGGAAATACCAACTAGTTTTGTGGTTAAACAAACATAACAAGCTAAAAAGCCGAGCCGAGTCGACGAGCACTTAAGGGAAAGCTCGGACCGCCCTAATTGGTTTGGGCGAAAATTTTCGGAACGGCGTAAGGCGACAGATTAAATTTTTAGCAGTGTAGATCGCTGGCTTGTTTATCTTTGTATAGCCACATCTCGCAATAACCGCATCTCGCTCTATATATGCACAGTCGGCCCACTTAAATGACACTAATTTTATCTCTTTGACATCTTCCTGTAAGTTCTTCTTTTTAACAATCGCAAACAAATGTTCTTTTAATCTTTTAGCAAACATTCCAACTTCTCTATAACGCCTTGCTACAGCCGTGAATTATCGAAGCATTCGAAACAGTTACATAGTTTTGTAAATTAATCTTATCAATTAACTAGGTTTTTAGCTCAGTTAATATCGCGTCCAATACCGAGTCAAGAACTATATTTCGATTAAAGAACCTAACACTTCAATATTGCTTGGAATTTTTAGTTTATATTTTTGCTTTTGTTAACTTGTCAGTCGAATATCCAAAAAAAAATTCAAATTCCTTTCATAATAAAAGATAAATTTAGCCCGCATCTCTATTCCTCTAGCAATATTTCGTTTTGCGGTGGCAAATCAACTGCTCTTAAGGCCGCAAAACTGTAACTTTGCTTACAAGAATTTAAATCATTCCACAAGATATTTCAAATTTTTTCGCTTGGTCTGAATTTTGCAGCACAGTAAAATGTGGCTATTCGAGCTATTGCCTACGATCACTGAAAATACACTTTGCTAGTTAAACAAAACAAAGATTGATTTTTCAGAGAATAAAACTGACAAGTACATGGAACAAGTCTTTCGTTGTTTTGGAGCAAAAATATCGTTATTTCTCAGCGGTTCATTAATATTGCAAGTGATTGTTGATCCTGCATGAGTGTAAATTTGCCCATCAACCTTTCTACGCCCGCGAATTACTTATTTATTTATTTTGTGTTAAGAATGCTCCAAGCAGTTTTTAATTTCAAGTCGAGACTCGGTAGTCGACCCTTGCCCTACACTCAAACTTTCTTTTGCTAAAGCTATGGATGCTAAACTTTGAATCGAAGCGATGAACTTCAGGCAAAAACGCACTCGTCTGCCATTACCAAACGCCGGATATCACTCGTAAATTTGCCTTTGAAGAAGAGTATGCCCTCGTGCGGGTTTTCAAGCAGTCTTTTCCCGTCCCGGTTAGATATAATTCTCTAACGGTTCACGCCTAATTAAAGGCCGCTAAACGGCAGGGATTAATAGGAAGATAATTTAAAGGTCAGTGATTAGCAAAGGTAAACACCCCCGGACACAAGTTAATGCCTCGGCAAGATACTGTGAAAATCAAACCGGTAACAAGTTTGGATCACAGCGCTGATCAGTGGTGTTTTAGTTCTACAATTTTAGTTCCCGGCGAAAAGTAGCAGAAAAAGTAACCAGATGGGCTTACCGTTCGTTGCAGTTCCAGCAAGAATGATGGCCAAAATAACGAGTCGCATTTTCAAGAAGTGAAACATCAGACGTGCTGCGGGGTCTCTTCTTCTTCTCAAGTCTGGATTGCTTGTGTTATTCAGCAACATATACAGACCACTGCCTCGGTAATCAGCTTATCTGACAAAGTCCGCACTCGGTTTTATATCCGCTGGTTGGGTGAGACACAACTCCGCCCATTTCCAGGTGAGTTAACACGGCATTGAAATTCATCTCGCGGCGCGGCGGGCGTGTAAATTGCCATGCGGATAATAAGCAAGCTGTTGCTGCTTTTTGTTTCTTTGTTTGCGTAGGTTGCGCGTCATTCACAAACACAGTCTATTTTGGAAGAACGGTCTATTTCATCGTGTCACGCAGTTTCTTAAGTTAGCCAAGTTGGTTGTTTTGCGCACCGCTGTCCATACCCTACCCTAGTCGAGTGCGTGGGATAAAAAACAGCGTTTATTTCCAGCCCCCCTCGGTGGTAAGTTTGTTCCACCACCACGCTGTGCCAGATCTCTCAGTGGGCCTTCCTTTTCTTTGTGTGTGTGTGCACTGCTTGCGAATACGTCAGAGAAGTGCAGAGATAGTGCAATTTAGGTCGCCAATCTCGCTTGGCACCTTAAGGTCTAAAAAAGCTCCAACCAACACTGTCTAGTCATTTCCGATAGCACTTAGCGAAAAGCGACAGAACTCCGATCGTAAATCAGAGATATGTCAGCTTGCTTGAAAGCGCTCTAGCCCTCCTATTCCCAGTATGACGCGAGTTGGTGAAATGGTTATCTCTTTCGTTTTAATAGCTTGACTTGAAATAGCTCATTGACGCGTGTCTTTTCATCAGTCGAAACACTTAACAGATAATAACTAGTTTCATTTGTCTCGATCAAATTGCTGGCCTTTGTGCGCAGGGAAAGCAAAATATTGGATTGTCTAAACGCGAAAGATAGAGCGGAATGTTTGAAACTGAGTTAAAATTAGCCATCATAAATGTCAACTCGTTTTGCTTGCGTATCGTAAATCTTTTACAGCTTTAGAACTGAGAGATTATCAACAGCTCCCTTGCCCCCCAGAAGGATTTCACTTAGCTCTTAGTTAGTCACTGAAAAGCTGCTAAATACCGGATATTGTTTAACGAGTTTTAAATCTCTCCAACGATGAATTGTCCAAATGTAGACAGTAATTTTAGCAGGAAACCATTGAGAACGCCCCCTATAAAACATAAAACAACTGTTTGTGAACTTTGAGCCCACCTCATAACAAGCAAACCGGAGTTTCGCTTTAATTTCTATAACATCTCTATTCCTTTTTGCTCTAATTCGCCTTGTTCAGTCGAAATGAGCATAAATTAAATGTGCTTTTAGACTAATTGTCGCCGCAAATTTTGAGTGTTTCTAAAACATTCTCGACTTTGTTATTGGCTTAATATTTCAACTGTGCCATGTGCTGTCACTGCTTATTCACTGCTTATCCCGCACTCCGATCCTTATACGTCAGCTAAGCATCATTTTAAAAATTAAGCGGAAAATGACAGTTAATTTGAGCCTTAAAGGACCTATATTGCTGTGGAAAACAGTCCCGCTGAAGTTTCTCATAAAATTTACTCTATTTTTACCCCCATCACGTAAATGTTTCATTATTAGTTCCTTTTCAAATGTAAAGTTTTTTGTTGTCTTTTTTTATGTTGAAAGTTCAAAAATACATTAAGAAGTAAAAAAATACAGTGCGGGGACCCAGCTTCCGGAATACAGTTGGGCTTGTATAAAAACAATTATTTAATCTTTTATTTTCAATTATTCGCGCTATCATGCAGTGTGTGAATCACAGTTATTTCCTGAATATGCAATTTATATAATTAGCTTAAGACGTTATAACCAGAAAAAAATCTATGTTATAGTATTTGTAAAACAATGAAAGCGACTTTCGATTGATATCAATTAAAATTCAATTATGTAAAAAGCCATTTAAAGGAATCACACTTGAATGGTTTCAAATCGAAGACTTGTGGGCCTTCTGGCTTCAAATTTGTTTTTGCTATAGCTTCAGTAGTAATTAAATCTTTTAAACGTGTCGGTTCTAGGAATTGGCGGCGATTAAGAAATTTTGACTTCGATTTAAATTTGAAATGAGAAAAATTACAAACCAATGGTTGTCGTCGCCCTATACTTTCAAATGAATTTGAAAGAAGTCGGTTTTATTTGTAAACTGCCTTAATCTTCTTTTTCAATATTATATTAGCTGACGATGGAACTGATCTTAAACCCTTTCAAGTGTTTATCTGGTCTTTAGTTGCCCTTCGCGCCAACGCTTTGACCAATCAGGAGGCGATCTTCAGTTCGCGGTTCTTTGACCGGTTACGGCGGTCCGTATATCAAATATTACGTCCGCGGCATGTTTTAATAACATACGCCAGTGGCGACAACGAAAAGGGTCCCTAAATAAAATGTTTAATGAGCTGTGCATTCCCTCTACACCGATTTTGGATATTTTTTCGCCTTACCCTGCGGAACAACAACGTGAAATAATCAAATGCTGGCGATTGTAAGAGAGCGCAAAAACAGAGGAGTTGAATGTTGTTTTTACCGAACTGTTGTACTAGTATAGATACATGTATTATCTAAATGCTAAATTAAAAGTAACTTAAAAGGTACCGCGTCCAAATTAATTGACAATTTTGAACGCACAACGCATAGACGTCGAGAACGACGTCGCTTTCGAAATCAGTTCTTAATGTTTTTATTAAACATCGTGCACAATTATCTTGATATATGCACTAGCTCTTCTATATCGGAAATTACTTATAGTTAAGAGCAAGAACAAACATCCCCGGCAAACATCGCTTTTGCTAAAACAAAAACTCGAAATAATTTTTATGTTTTGCAGAGAACTGCTACAAAATTCAGTTACCACGATATAAAACGCACGTGGCGAGTCGTTGTTTTGCTGAGTAAATGTTTTGTTGAACGACCTCGTCGTCGTCGTTGCGGTACGAAAAATCAAACAAAAACAAAACAATAATCGTTTTTTCCACTCTCAGCGGGTATATTTTATAATTTTTGCTCGGTAACAATAGTCGCTTATCGTATTACTTGGTCGCTTTTGTTATGCAAAATGTGAATGTATAAACGCAAAATCTAACCGATGTAGGCTGTTATAGAGCGTCTATTTTAAACAATGTCCGATGTTTTCAAGGTCGATTAACTGGAAACTGAACGAAGCAGGAAGAGTGAGATGACAGAAAAGAATATATAAATGATTTTGCCATTCAGTTCTTCGCAAACCTCCCGTTGTGTTTCCTTTATTTGAGCCGTTTGTTTGAAGTTCTATATTAAGGCCTTGTGATAAAACTAGATTTATTCTCATCTCATTTTTACCCTACTTCTCTACCATGTCTACCCATTATTAAGTGTTTCTATAATATATTATATTATATTATATTATAATATATTATAGTGTTTTACTTTGTCGCCAAATGAGAACTATTTATACGGCTAGCCCTTTTCCCCTACGGCTTTATAGCTCAGCTGATCAGCAGAGTTTGTATTGGAAGTGCGATGCAGGAAAGTGGGCTGTTGCTTCCGATCGAAGTTAGGAGTCAGTTTCCGTGAAGGCATGGGGCGCGAAAAGGAGCGTCGCCCCCATGCCCCATGCCATCATGTGCCTCCCGTCCGCGCTCTCTGAAAGGAAACGACTGCTACGCAGCCTTCATCGAAATCAAAAGTATTTTTCTGTGAACAAAGAACTGTGTCAGATTCAGTCTTGTATGTTAAGTATGAGTGGGCTAGAAGTAAAGCTGCACTTGTTAACTTAACTAACAATCAATCACAGAACTGTTTAACTGAAAAACTGTTTTTAAGAGTGCCAAAATGAAATTTTAACAAATGGAATACAAAACGAATGGCTTCATAGTAAATTACTGCTCAATAACTTCCATTTTATTGCATTGTAAAACCAGTATTGCACCCACAAGCTAAAATGGTAGAGTCACCTTGTACAACATATAAAAAAGCATCGACCACCGAAGAGTGCCCCTAAGAAGCCTCCATTTTATTGTTAAAGCACGTGATTTTTGTACAGAACTTAGTCACGTTAGAGCCTTCTTGTGCCACATATGTACTATAATCAATAAACTAAAAATCAAAATAATCTCTATCAACATTTTTATTGAATGTTTACCCTTCACTGGGATTTCATCCACAGAACTCAAATTTAGTGGTTTATCAAAGGTAAATATGAAGTTATTGCTGGATTACTAGGCTTAGAGCGCGATCTTGCGGAGAACTAAAAAAATACTCATCAGTATTGATTTTTGTGGTCTCTCCGCAAATTCTGTCTTGGTTATCCTTTTGCAATCCAGCGTGGGAGGATGTACAAGTGTTGTTTATGGGTATCATAGCTAAACAAGGTGATTAAATATGACAGGTCGTTTTCTTATTGGAAAATATTGCCAAGTATAAAGGACGTATCTCTGACGCATAAACACACATCGCCCAGGCATTTGAACTAACAAGTGTATATATGTTTTCACTGTTTTAAAACGAAAACTATGATACAATAAAATATTGTTTGACGCACCGAATTCAAAATACTGCCAGGGCAACGTCGATTTTCCCAGCAAAGAATTCAAAACCTTTGCGATATCGACCTGCTTTGGAAATATCAGTTTTTATTTTGGGCAGCAGTCAGTTTCCGTTGTACAAAATCGGAAGCCACTACGACAAGGGCTTGGAAAGTGAGCGGTTTCTCTGTGCGGAAATCGACAGAAAGTTGCTTTTAAAAATATTGAACGTATGGTGACCGCAAGCTAGAAACAGATACAAATTTGGTATTTTGTGAATGTTTTATTCGTTTCAATTGGTATTGTCAAAATACAATTTCTATTTTTGTTGTACTTTTGATGAAAACGTGAGCCACGTTTTGGGATGGATACCTACGTAGCGGAAGATCTTAGAGATTTTCGAGAAAACTCTAATTCCTTTTAACAGTTAACACATCTGTAGATTGTCTTTAACCGGTGGCACTAAAAATATAAATATACAAACATGATTTTATGATTCTTTATTGGCCATTGCTCAGCAAATTTATTATATTTGAATGGTCGGTGAATATCATGATTAAAATGTACTTTATAACAATTAACCATCATTAGTAGATTGGATTTTGAAGAGGTAGATTAATGACTTTCGCGCTTTAACTTGTCAGTCTTAAAAGATCTTCCAGTTTAGGAAAGCATACAAATATCTTTAATATTATTATGTAGAATTAAATAAAGATTGATCAGTTTGCTTAGTACTCTCCAGTAAGCTGGCAGAAAAAAAATGCTGCAAATGTGCATGGGGAGGGATTTATTTTGGTGTCGTTTTCGATGAATGGTGAAAATTAGGACGTCGCGAATGAAAAATTTGTTATACATCTCCAAGTGACTTATAAAATGAACATCAATTAACACCAGGTTAACACTCAAGCAATTTTTTTTCTCTATATAAGCATTTGTATGAGATACACTGAATTTAAAAGTGGCGATATTGTTTTCTAGTGCAAATAGTTACAAACGACCTTTTTGATCTGATTGAGATTTTTTTAGGCGCCAGTGAGACAGCAGATTATATATACTGAACTGGGGAAAAGGCCATAGTCATGAAAACGCCCGCTCACGTACTGCTAAGAGCCGGAGAGACCTGGAGAGTCACGTGATCCATAAAACAGTGAGGGTGCCAACATTCGTGGTGATGTTTGTAAGAGGGGTGGGGAGGGGAAAAATTTCAGTGCCAAGTTTGAGCCTTCTGAAAAGAATTATTAGGGAGCTTCAAGCAACCACGACGGCAACGTTAAGGAAATTAAAACGTCACTTGAAAAAAGAATTCGCGCTCTTCTAAAGTACTTTTAAATTGTTCCAATTTATTTAAATTGTCACTAATGTGACTGAATTGTCCAGAAAATTAACCGTCGTGCGTTCGTGTTCTCCACAAAACCTATTCAATTTGATCACTTGACGTTGTTGTTTTGCAGGGAACGGCAAAGAAATGTACCAAAATATTAAACGAACGTACAGAGGCCATTGTTTTGTGCCATTCTCGCTGCTGTTGCCGCCGTGGTTCTTGTAATAGCTTGTAATGCCAGTGAGCTTCGTAGGCTATAGGTCAGTAGCGGTGTAGCAAATTTATCTACTCAGTGTATTTCCTATAACATATATTGCGAAAATTAGCAAAGTTTTGTTCAAATCTAGTACGAAACTGATAAATTTTAAGAACTAATCAGAAAGTAATGAAAATATGCAGTTTTTCATTGACAGCACAGTTATCAGTATTATTCAGTTTTAACCGATACAGTTACAAATTTATTCCAGTGTATTTTGTCGTCCTCAAAGAACCACATTACATGCCAATACTAATGCACTTGATAACATTTAGTTTAGATTTATATTTTTGGCAGCTTGAAGTAGGTTTATCCGTTTTTCAAAAGCCAATTAATAGAAAAGTAAGTGAATCAAGTTACGTAGCTTGACAGGTCGATTAATTAATTAAATCATAAGAACCTGTAGTAATTTCAAAGTACAAACGCCTATCAACGCCAAATATTGTATCATATAGACGTTTTGACGCAAGATGCAAAAATTACTTGTAAAAATTTCCTTTTTAGTCCACTTGTACTGTAACACAAAATTCAATTTGCGTCTGTAGTGACGACATCTAAGTGTGGGCGAGTGGTCACTAACCAGAAGCCGATAAAAAACAACACTGGAAAAATTGAAATCACCAGCGTCGAAAGTGGTCGTTGTCGCTTACGAGAGGTTTCGACTATAGTGATTTCACTGAAAAAATATCAAGTATTTTTGAAAATTCAAAAGTGTTCGCTTAGAAGGGATGGCCGCTTTCGAGAGGCTGGTAGCACATGGAAGTTCCATTACATGCAGAAAAGGTCGAGTCAGACTGAGGCTGAAAAAGATTTTTGGACTTTGTACGACTATTTAAAACTCGTTTTTTTATCATTGTTGCATCTATGCTACGTGAGTTATCAATGCATTGGTTGATATTGTTCGTTCCTTTCTTTAGAATAATTTTTTGAGAGAAATTCAATTAGCAGCCGTTAATGGGTTCAATAAGAAAGCACTTGATGAATGTACTTATGTATTTCCGTCTGATATTCAAGTCAGTAAAGTTAATTTGGACGCGCTACATTACCATTATCCTTTAAATCGAGCAATGAACCCACCGAATCAATTTTTTTAGGCCGGAGTTGTACTGAGATATTGTACTCTTACCAATCAACGAAACGTGAACAATTGCAGGAATTTTGGCGGCGAAATTACGACTACTTGGTATTTATCGGTTTGTACAGAAATGTCATAACTGACGTTGGCAGTGTGTTCATTTAAGACAAATAATAAGTATGGAAAATGAAAACAAATGCGTAGAAAATGGGAAAATGTGTAATTCCATGTACCGAGATTTAAACGAAAAACTTGATTCATAGTACTATACGTTTTAGTTAACAGACTGTATTATCCTGTAAAACACTGTATTTTGGAAAATGCTATTGAACATCACATAGAAAGTCTAATGTTACTTAGTATGTCAGTCTTGCTTTGAATTTGTACCGGAAAACCCGCTTTCAAGTGCTAACTAATACCACAGGAAATGTTCATCGATTATGCGTTCTGGTGCATCGCCGAAAACGATAAGTGAGATCTTATCGTTTTGTGCAAAATGTTAACACGTATTTAATCATATTGTCCCTCCTAAACGTTGCATTTTCGAGAATGGACTACAGCAACTTCTACTACAGCTGACAAGTTATAACGTCGACAAGCAAAACATGGTTGATTGCTGAATAAGTACAACAGCTCTGCACGTGCGATTAAAAATCTCGGTACATTTCTCAGCCGTCATCTACGAAGACCTACGAAACAACAACAAGGAATAGGTACAATGACCAAGCCCTGTCACTGTACCATGCAGAACAGAGAATTTGTGTTCCACCAGTCATGGACTAAAACTTAAACTTACATATCAAGTTATGCACGAGACTGAGTTTGTTAACACCGAAAATCAAACTGAAGGGTTCTAGGTAAACAAACGTCGACATTGTATGAGTAAGACATATCCGGCATATCCTAGCTGAGTCTCATTCGTTGTTGATTGCACTCCCGGGGGGGGGGTACTCCCTTGACCTATACGGGGACGTGCCGCTGGACAGGGTATGGTTTTTGGCATTTTTGTCCTGAACAGGGTATATAATTTAACGTGAGTCTGTCCTAAACAGGGTCTGAATCTGTCCTAAACAAGGTATGATTCCAGTTACTTTCGCGCTTGTGGCGACTTACCTTGTTGTGATTGGTATATTCATGCGAAGGCGAAGTCGTTTTCTTTTCAAAGCATCCGTCTACCATTTTTTAAAGCTCAGATCAATAACCACGCTCGAGCCGTGTCCTAGACAGGGTCCTAAAATAGAGGGTGTTGTCCTACACAGGGTAGGTTTTTTCGTTTATTTTTGTCCTAAACAGGATCAGGGTCTCAGACCCTCAGCGGCACCCCTATACCCAAATATTGGTCAAGTAGCCCCCCCCCCTCCCCGGGATTGCACTCTGATATTTTTTTAAAATAATACTTTAATTAACAAACCGCAGAATTTTTTACTTTTAATTTACTTGTTGTTGGAAAAAGCGGTTACCGTGTGTGTCCTGAAATTTTTGCGGGATTTATTTTTTTGCAATTTTGCCTTCGATCTGTAAAAATAAGACTACCCGCACAATAAAACTCTCGTAAAAAAAATTCTCCGCAAAAATTTACTCTCTTCACTGAGTCAAATGCTTCTGCCTCGTGATGCAATAGAAAAACAACAGCTCGAACAATAGATACAGTTTGATCTATTTTTTGCGTAAGTCACTTTAGGAGAGTACCGTATTGCCTTCGAAGATAATAGATGTCAGATAAAAGACTGTTTTGTATAATCACAACTCGACAAGCAATAAAAGTTGAGTAGATTAATGTTTCCTTTCTTTTTAATGTTCCGCTATACACGCATCCGAAATCGCAAAAATTAGTTCCCAACAGACAATATCAGCCATCCCGAATCGCAAAATTTTGTTTCCGCAAAATACAAAATAAAAACAAAAATAAAATAAAATTCCCGCAAAAATTTCATGCTATACGGTATTTGAAAATTGCCAGAGAGATCATTAAGGCGGGGGTAAACATGAATTTGAATGAAATTTGAAGAGGTTTAAAGAAGGGATAAAAGAAAGAAAATGATTTTTGAAACACCAACAGACAGTTGATACCCACGCAAGAGTACTCCAGGTTGCTAGTGGACTAACTTGGTGTCCATCTATTAATTATTAACTACAAATTCTAATTTTAAAACTCCACTAAATCTTCAATATTTCTTATTTCTCTTAATTTAACGAATCCTTTGAGAAAAACTATTTCCTCCCAAACATACCCAAAAATCCCCCAAAAATTTACAAAACACCCCATAACATAGATTAATGTGATGAGCAGAGAGTTTTTGGATTGCTTGAAACGTGAACGAGATTTTTCCATTAAAGCCATGCATGTCAAATGGCGGAAAAATGGTGTTCATATTTACCCTCGCCTTAAACTGTGAAGTATTTCTAACTACTTTTCTCTATCAGTTGTACGCCGGAACTGAGGGATGTTGGTACTAACATATTAAGTGGGGCGCTAATGGCACGACTAGATGACTGATGTTTTCCGCGCTAAAGCCACGAAAACTAACTTAATTAATTCTCCCATTTTAAGAAAAAAACATTTAATCAATACTTAGTACATTTTCAAGAGTGACTGCATAGTCATCATAACTAAAAAAAATCAGTGGTTTGTAAATAAAACTACGAAACGTATTTCCGTTTCCACTTAAAATGTCCGGTATGGATTTTATACGCTGATAATATATCAGAAAACAATATTAAATCATGGATTGTTCACCGCCTCTCTGTCTTCAGTCAACTTACGTAACAAGACAGGAGAGGGAAGAGGACGGCAAAATGTTCTTATGTGACCAACGTGACAGGCCGAATTAATGAAGTGTTTTGATGCAATCTCCAGTTAGCATTGCTGTGCTCTGGTCAGTACTATATATAAAACAAGGAGAGGAAAGCAAAGTTCAGCTGAAATTTTGTAAAACATCACGCTGGTAAACACAAGATTTTGATTTTGCTGTCCTCTTCTTCCTGCCGTCCTATTGCATAAGTTCACTTTTGTAGCCTATGTAGCAGTCTTTTTTTTTCCGCGAGCGCGGGAGGCGCGTGAAGGTATGGGGCTCAAAGAGGAGCTCCTTCTCGCGCCCCATGCCTTCACGCGCCTTCGCGCTCTCGGAAAATGGAAACGACTGCTACACATGTTACTACCTGACTCGTCCCCAGTCGTCTCTCAATTGACGAAGGGAGAGCGCCTGCGAACGAGTTGGGAAACCACAGATGTATAAAAATTGTCGAAAGCTTAGCTCAACATCACCTGGCTCAACATATAGCGAGCAATTCCTCCTTTGTCATGGCATTAATTGTCATTCCAGCAAGAATGCACTGAAACCCTCCCGAGCGCGTGAAATTACCGCGTGGAATCTCGCGCGACTGTGGCCATTTTTACCAATCGCGTGAACGCGTTTCAGTTTTTGCATCAGAGTCGAACCAAAAGGAAACCCGTGAGGAAGGCTCACAAAAAAAAATGCCCGCACTCTATTGAGACTACATAAAATATATAGGATACTTATGGTTCAGTGTTTCTCCTGATATCTACTTAAAATAAATAAAAATATACAATCAAGAATAAAAAAAAATGTGGCTGATACTTCTTAATTGCTTCTTTTGGTAAGCATTTGTGTTGGAAAAGTGTGGGTGGTTGTAACGACCGAGAAGGACTTACAGTACGACTTCTGTAATCGTGGTCCCCTGGACAATGATCAACCAATAACATTGCAGAGCAGAATTAGAGGTTTTTAAGTTTTAAATTCCAAGTTGAAATATCTCATTGCACTAATTATTATAAAATGATTTGCACTAAAAAGGTTAAATTCTTGATTAAAAATAAAATACAGACAGCGGTGATAAACATGGTAAACCAACGCATTTTTATAAACTTGACGTTTCGTATGTTCAACATAGGGGTCTGGAACCAAGATTAAGAAAAAACAATCTTAACAGTAATTTAATAGTACGGTCAGTTCTAAGAAGCTACAGCTAATAAAGCATCAGCCTCTCACTGCTGACGTTAACATTTAAAGAAGGCTGTGTTCTTGAATGAGCAAGTCTCCTTAATTTTACAGTGAAAGTCCGTTTTGCCGGACGCTAAAATATCAAAATGATCCCAATTGATGTTGTGACCAGTGATTTTGATATGATCAGCAATGGCTGATGTATGGTCACTTTTAGCGAGGGCCTTGAAATGTTCGGTTTTTCTGTCATTTTTTCTTAATCTTGGTTCCAGACCCCTATTTTGAACTATATACATGTAAGTAGTTATATAAACAGTTTTCAAACACTGTAAAAGGTCCTGTAACGGTCACTTTTGAAAATGTATGTTGCTTAGCATATGAAACGTCAAGTTTATAAAAATGAGTTGGTTTACCATGTTTATCACCGCTGTTTGTGTTTTATTTTTAATCAAGTTACGATGGCCTAAGAGCAAGAGTTCGTATGAAATTATTGAATTGTGTTCTGTATTGAGAATAATTCACGAAATCTTTATAGTGGCCCTTGTAACAATATTCGTACTGTAATCAATAACCACAAACTTAAGATTGAAATTGGTAGATATGACGAAATCTCAAGCATAGATGAAAGATTTTGTTCTCTTTGTGGACTCTGTTTTATTGTCATAATGGTTTCTATAACTAGTAGTAATCAGAGATTATGGAGACGCATTCAAAGTTTTTTTTTTGTGGGGAAGGGGGCGGGGAGAGATCTTGCACCGTGATAACAAAATCAATGGTCTTTCGAAATGATACATTGATACTAACATCATGTTTACGTTTACATGTCTTAAAAAACAAAACTGCATCTCCAGGTATCATTCATCTTAGCTTGAAAAGGAATTTGTGCACGACTCATAGTAGTGAAATGATAAAAATGACGGGGTTGCTTGTCGGAAATTTTCGAAAAACACCCTAAAAGGTACCAGAATCTTGTTTGATGGGCGTGGCTCAAAAGAATGTTAACCCCTAAGAGGTATCAATTTTAAAACAACACATGTCATAAAGACTTTTGTTCTTGGGCCATCGTAGCTTGATAAGAAATAGAACACAAACCGCGGTGATAAACATATTGTCGGGCAAAACTGATTTCCACTGGAAAATCAAGGAAACATTGTTTATACAAGAACTGAAGCCAGCTTTTAATGCAAACGTCAGTAGCGAGAAGTTGATGCTTTATTAATTAGCTGTTTCTTTTTATAGATCAACTGTTAAGTTTTGTACTTGATCTCAGTCCCAGTCCCTTTTCAATACTATATACATACAGTTTTCAACACTGTAACGGTCACTTTTGAAAATGTACGTAGTAGCATGCGAAACGTCAAGTTTTATCAAAAATGGTGGTTTTCACGTTACGTCACGGCGGCCATGTTGGTGCACACCTACAAAAGAATTTTAATGAACTTCTTTTGTTATGTGCACCAACATGGCCGTTGTCATTTCAGTCCCACAGGACTGAAGGTCACGTGAGTGAAAACCATCTATATGTTTATCACCGCGGTTTGTGTTCTATTTCTTATCAAACACATGTCGTGACATATTTTTCGGCTCATACCCTAAAAGGTATCGCGACAATTCTTACTGTGGTCATTTTAGATTTTAGTACCCTAAGCGGTACTAATCTACAAATTTTGACCCCTAAAAGGTACGACGCGCACCCCCGTCATTTTTTTATGGGAGTTCTCCCCCCCCCCCCCCCCCCCGGATAGCTCGGTTGCCGGCTTGTGTTGTGACCACAGGCGATAATCACGTTATTCACGTACCACATTGGCCGACAGCGCCGAGTTGCACAACTCGGTAAGGTTGTTTGTTGACCACAAATCATGGTCATTTGCCACTGCCGAGCTCCACAACTCGGTGGGATAAATAATTTGTGACCACAAATCATGGTCTGTTTATTTCCGCACGTCGACGTGGAAATACTTATTGAAGGTAAATCGCCGGGCTGCATCTTTCTATATGCAAGATGAGTCGTACCCACTTCCCTCAGACTTCGATAAATGCAACCTAAAAGACAACGTGCTATTGCAAATAATATTCAATGACACCTGAAAACTTGAAGAAATCTACTTGTAAACACGAACTAGGCTAGAAATACATAACAGTTTCCGGCGGAAATGAGCCCCTGAAAAAAAAAGCCATTTGGAAGACCGGACACCAAAAAATCTCAAATTTTTCTGCACATAAAGCACAGGACAACCAACACGAAATTAGGATTGCGTTCGAACGCGATGATTAAAATGTTAATCGTTTGCCGAATTTCAAGCAGTTACCACTGAATGAATTGATTATAAAATTGATGAACTCCGAGGATTATTTTATTAACATGCAGCTGATAAGCGAAGAAAATTGTTATCAGTCCAGTCTAGTAAGATTTAATTCAGAATATGTTTGTGATTTTTTTGTTTGTTTGTTTATTTGTTACCTAAATGCCTCAACTGCCCAGCTAACGAAAAAGATATGGTCTAAACTATGCTCGATGCTTACAGAAACGAAATAAACAACCTGCACACACAATTCAAAGTTATCGTCTTTCCCCTAAATTGGGTTTCAAGGTTTTTAAACCGCAAAATTTTGCGGCAAATACCTATCCTAAATTAACGCGAGTAAAAATTTGCAGAGTATCCCCCGCGCCCTCGGGGGACACTTCTATAAGACGGAAACCTCTCTAAGGAGGACACCTCCTAAGGAGGACACCTCTTAAGGAGGACGCCTCTCTAAGACGAACATCTTTTAGACTGCTAGCTGTCCCTCTTCTGTCAGTCAAGCGGGCGAGCTAATCACGAACTGAACAAGCTCGGCGAGACTGGAGTGAGCCACGAGCGTGAGTTTTTACGGTTTTGCTAGCAACAGGCCATCATAATATCCAATATGGTTTACGTCTGATGCAGCCAGCAGACAATTCAGGTTTTTTCTTTTTAACAGGAGAAAATGCACCCGCATCAATATGAAGAAGACATTCGGGGCCAAGTGGGCGGGCATACATTGCCAACGCTACATTACATTATACGCATACATGAAGATACAGCAACGATCGTGGGCGCAGAAGAAAAAAACACTCGGCGCTGGCGGCGGCGCCATTTCAAATCAATTTCAAAAATGATCTTTCATAATGTAATGGACAATGTTATGGACAAAGATAAGGATCACTCTTGGAGAGCTCTGGCCTCCTTTTATCGGCAGCTATATTGGATAAGGATGGGAGAGGAGGAGGCTAGGGCAACTCAAACTAGTATAAACACCAGTGGAGTGCGGTGATTTAAGACTTAATTTTTGTGAGTACATTTTATATTTAGCTTAAGTATGTAGCTATTGGTGGTTTGCATTGGGGTAATGGAAATCGCTTGCATCAAAATAGAATTTTGTTCCCAAAGGATAACAATTTCTTTGTTCTGAACCCAACATGGCTGACGTGCAAACCACCAATAGGAAGAAAGAAGACCAAGCTATAATAACACATTCAAAAGCAGCTCTCTTCAGAATGCAAAGAAAAATCGATATTCAAGCTTACCAGCTGGTAACCATGTTATTGTCCATTTATTGGATTTACAAGATAACACAACATAGCATCTACTAAAACTTAACTAAGCACAGGTCACTTATCTAAGCACAGGTCACTTATCTAAGTACAGGTCACTTAACTAAGCACAGGTCACTTATCTAAGCACAGGTCACTTATCTAAGTACAGGTCACTTATCTAAGTACAGGTCACTTATCTAAGTACAGGTCACTTAACTAAGCACAGGTCACTTATCTAAGCACAGGTCACTTATCTAAGTACATGTACCATCGTGTGTAATCACATTTTCATTTGTCATACATTTGTCTGTAAACTTTTGAACCTGTATCAAAAAGTTGAATTGTGACCAGCTGGTACATCACTCAAGTTTTAACACAAAAATTTTACTTGACAGCATATATGCATGACTCAAATGCATTATTTTTATGTATTTGACAACAAAAGATGAAAAAGAAAACTTTTGAGGTTTAATGCAAATTTAGTGTAAATTCTAGCTTTGTCAAGTTTAAATGCATAATTTTTAACATAAACTTGTAAACATCAATTCTCATTCAATAATTATTGTATTAATTCATGTACACAATCATGCAAACACTGCATAGAATTGAGTATATATAGTGACAGGAAGCTCCTGAAAATGATAAAGCACTCCAAGACTAGCTAGGACACTGGAAAACAGGCCCTGCCCATTGGGTGCAAAATCAGAGACTGTTTAAAAATGTGTTTCAAAAAGGTTTTCAGTCCACACATATGCATGCACTTTAATTCATTTTGTTTAGCTAGTGTTACATCATCATTTTCTAAAACCTTTGTTTCTATAGTTTTCAATGTTATTGTTTAAATGTGATAACTAGGCATTACACTTTATGAAAAAAAATCAAGATGTAAATGATCAATCTCAACTGGCGGTATTTTTAAAGTCTCTACTTTTGATGTGTTTTCTATCTTTTACAAAGGGCATAACTGTATAAAAAAGGGTTGCAAAAGAATACATGTGGATGGAGCCCAGGTCCTGCATGCATGAATCAATGAGTCAGTGGCACATTTCTGTTAGTAGACATTTACACAGATCAGAAGGCTGCATACACTTAACAATTACAGATCAAAAGGCTGCATGTTAACAAAACTTTAACATCAATGTATCAACTCTTTTACAGCAACACCAACTGTGGCATGGACTTTGCACAGGCTAAACAGGTACCATGTAACAAGAAGGCAAGTTTATAGTGAATCTCCAATGGAGAAAATTCTTTTGATCTGTTCTTTGTCATTACGGCAGGGACAGGAGAAGCTGGAAGACCCAGCAAAGTAACAGCTGTTGCAATGCTGAAAAGCACAAAAAAAAAACATACCAGTATATGATGATCTTAAAAAAATTACTTTAAAAATTCATTAAAATTAATGTGTTTTTGATATATGTAGGGCTAGCTATTTGTGAGAATGTGAGTATTCTAGCCAATTTTTTGATTTAAAGTGGTTAGTTATTCCAGTTATTGCAGGCTAGAACGGGTAGGGACAAAACGTGGGGTACCCCATGGCTTAGGCCATGGGCTATGCCATGGGATAGGCCATGGCCTACTGGTGGTTAATTTCTTAAAAAAATCCTAAAAATAAATAAATAATTCCTCTTGAATACCGTAAAATTTCTGTGTTGAGTTTGTATTAACAGAGGGGTAGACTATTAAAAGGGTAGGGGTAGGCCATGGTGCGTGTGTTTTCTTTTTTGGGAGGGGGGGGGGGGGGGGGGGGGGGGGGGGGGGGGGGGGGGGGGGGGGGGGGGGGGGGGGGGGGGGGGGGGGGGGGGGGGGGTGCGGGGATCCAAATCTTGATTCTTGAAAACAAAAACAGATTTTTCACTAAAATTCTTAGTGATAATGTATCCAGAAAATCCAAATCTGAACGAACTGCTACTTCTGATAAGATCTTAATCCTGATGACTCATGACTCTATTTTAGTGAAAAATCCGTTTTTGTTTTCAAGAATCCAGATTTGATTCCCCCTACCCCCCCCCCCCCCCCCCCCCCCAAAAAAAAAAAAACAACACATGCACCTTTTTAATAGTCTACCCCTTGATTTAATACAAACTAGGGCTCGAGACTTACAGTATAACCAGCCAAAGTCTAGTAAAAATTCAGTTTTGGCTACTAGATTTTGGCTTTCACTAGCCATTCTGGTTAGTAATAAATTGTAATGCACCAGATGGAAATAAAACTGGAAATTATTACCAATAAATCACAATTTTAGTAAATTGAGAAACTAAAACATAGACTGTAAATGGCGTCATACCCCGGGGTACTCGGGTATATTTCGGGTGGGTATGTGCCACCCAGGTCTCCAAATTTGTACCCCGTTTTAGAAAGAATTTGCACTCAAAATGATACCCTGTTCTAGAAATACGTCAATTTTTAATTCCCCATTCTATAAAAAATGGCTGCTGATACACGGCGTCATACACTGCATTATGTAATGCTATAAAGAACGATTTTCCTTTTCTGTTACGAAAGCAACGAAGGAAAGAATTAAACTGCTTTGCACTGTTGATTTATCATGCATGAAATCAAGCGGAACTTCTAGGCATCACATATCCAATAAGCATAAACAATGAGGTCAAAGAGGTCACATACACATTTTTCCAAGAGTTTGAATAATTTTGAAATTGATTTGATTTTTATATTTACAAATTAAAAATAAGTTAAAATGGAGTAAAATATGTTCAATTTGGTTGAAAAAAGAAAAATAGCAGGTCTAAACGTCTCAGAGTTTTTTCTTAACTATTTTGGCTCCTTTAACTGTTTAATTGTCGCAGTAACTCCCCCCCCCCCCCCCCCTTCCTTACCACCACCCGTACAAGTCTGGAGAGTGAAAATTTATTTTGGCTAGTGAAATCAAACCTGTCACTAGCCACTAGGCTAGTAATTAGCTAAAAAGTTAGTCTCGAGCCCTGCAAACTCTGTCTTTAAGTTGTATGAAGTGGTACCAGGAAAGGGAAACCCTATAAAACCAGGAAACCGGAATCGGAATCTGGAATCCTTTTTCAAGCTTCTTTGTAATTAAAAGAATATCACTCTCTGTTTATTTCTTAATTAAATTTGATTGCCTGGAAGCATTGTATGAAATGTGATCATTAAAAATTATCCAGAAAAAGCAAACTTATGCCCTTCAAGTCTATCTTATTTAGGAGATTTTGCATCTACATGTAAAGCCACCATAAGAAAACTAATAACGGAAGGCACTGAGTAAGTTGGCTTGAACAAAGCAACATAGGTCAGTTATGTCCCGAGCCCTTCAATTGAGGCAGGTACAAAAGTCAGACCGGATTACTTGGACCGAATTGGACCCATTCAACTCAGGTCAGTCAGTCTGGGTCGGATCAACTCGAACTATAAGGCTAAAATTAAAAACAATCGATGCAGTCTAAACTAAAATAAAAATCACAACATGCAACACACAAACTGTCATAAAAGGTGACAGGCCTAGCATCAATCCTGCTATGTCGCTTAAAGCACTTTAACCCAGCTTTAGAATAGGTTAACCCCAAGTACGTGCCTGAGAGATTTTTCCTTTTAGATCAAAGTTAAGATATAACAGGCCTGTTGTTTACAATATGTTGTCGATTCTTTGATCTTAGGAAAAAATCTCTAGCTGTGATACTGACAGGAGGAATTTACGCTTTCCTGAGAGCCATTTAAATTAGTAAAATGTATAGTTATGCCATCGTTTAATTGTTTGCTAGCTCTTAGCTTAACAATGGAGTTTCTTTGGCTCACTTTAAAAGTGTTCCAAGATCAGTTGTAGCTGCTTAAAGTGCCTATGAAATGACAATCATTTTCAACTTGTTTTTTATATTAAGTCCATGTTGCACTGACTCATAATTTTCCAATTTAAGTTATGGTCAAGTGCACCATCTATTTTTTTCTTACCTCAAAGTTGGCCTATTTGAGCCAAAAATAAGGGACAACCAGTGCGCTGCCAAAATATGCAAATTAGGACTTGTGACGTCAACAGTTGTACAGACCTTCATAGTCAACATGGTAGTCAAAATTCATCGATGGAGGACGTTTCCAAATGAGCAACTGCGAAAATTAATGGCTAAAAAAGTGGTTTGTTTTCGAGAAATACTGAAGCATCTGAAAGCGACACCACATTTTTTGCATTTTTGCACAACTGATGACCTCACCATGTTATTCGCTTCTGCTTCTGTTTTTCTGCCATAAGGATCAGTTTGCCGTTTCTTTTGTTTCACTTCAAATAGTATTAATACTGATCTAGGTCTGGAAACCCAGATCCGGCCATTCTCAACGGTTTGTTTCAGTGATCATGCATTCTATGTTTCTTTTTATACTACAGTCAACTCTCTCATAGCGACCACCTCTCGTAAGCAACCACCTCCCATAAGCGACCACTTTGTAAATAACCATTTTGTTTCTCAGTCAAATACTGTTTCAAAAACTCTCTCATAAGCGACCACTACTTAAATTTCTTAAGCGACCGCGACCACTTTTTAGGCCAGAAATTTGTCATTCTTTTGTTCTCTTAGCTGTTACCGGTAAGTGACCACCCGGCATGATCACATATATGATCATAAGAAAAACATTACTCGAATGTTTAATAGTACTGACCCAGAGTGCTGACAGATAATAACAGTTTACTTTATACAAAAAAAATGGCTGTAATAAGATCTATAGATAAACAAGCAGATTGTTACCCTGGTTACAGTGATCTGTTGCAAAATGTTGACTTGAGGCTTAAAACTCAGAAGCATGCAATCGAGCATTCTAGACTTCATGGGGAAGTGTTCGAATGCGACCAAGTGAGTGTAAATACAGTCTGATCTAGAGTGCGAGTATGTATGCATGTTTGACATTTTTTCCCGGGTTTTGTTCGGTTAAAATTGAATTTCAAGTGATTTTGATTAACAAGTGACACATTTTAACAACAACAACAACTTTATTATTACAATTATTATTATACAATTATTATTACAATTACAATAATTTACGAATACAACTAGTAGTAATCATAGATTATAGTGCGTCTCCTTATCCTGTGGCACCTCGTCTTAGCCTTGTACCTCAGTTAAATGAATTAATTCAGCCACTGTTGAAAAGGGCTATGTCGCGAGATATGTCACGCAGGCAAAAACGTCGGGCCGTCATCAAACAAATTCACGCTATCGCCGTGGAATCGGGCAAAATCCTGCCGTGCTGTGTGCTCCGAAAGGTCTTAGATTTTCCCGACATATAAATAGTATATTTGTCTTGATTTCATTTCGGTTATTTCTCCGATTCTGAAATCATACTCCTCAGTACATGTACCAATACCGGAACCGGAAATGAGCAATTTCGACGTTTAAGTCACGCAACATTCAACGTGAAATTTCGCAAGATTTTTCGGATAAAATGAAAACTACCAATTGCAAGTAAGACACAAGACTGTTGAATATAATTCCTTTATTAGCTAGACAAATTTTAGTCACAAAACTGCGAAATCTTTAGTCGCAAATGCGCCCGATACAGGTGCAATTTCGAGCACTGTAAAGTTAAATTATCTGCGTTCGCCTGGCGCGGCCGGTCAGTGAATTATTGCTACAAGACATAAGCGAATTGCACTGTACCGTAGAACATCGCGAAGAACGATGTCGGTATTTAGGTGAAAGCTTCCCAAATCAGGATAGAACAAAATACCAGAACAAAACATACCAGAACGGCAGCGAGGAAAATCTGTAACTTCTTGCTTGATTCCAAAGAGACCCAACAACTTACTTGGTCCGGAGAAGAACCTTTGTCCAATTTTTCCACTGTGTACTTTTACTAGGCATTGAAATATTGAGCCGTACGATTCCAAAATCGGGAAAATATCCGAAACTAAATCAAGACAAATAGATTATTCACATGTGACATTTCGGAACCCCAGCTCCCCAGGATGATGCCTGATTTCCACGCGATGCTGGATACTATTGTGACATTTCAAAATGGCGCAGATTTGGTACCGACACTTTTCTCGATTCGTTCCGCTTAGCCTAGACGACGCGCTAAGAATGCTGGATACTATTGTGACGTTTCAAAATGGCGCAGATTTGGTACCGACACATTTCTCAATTCGTTCCGCTTAGCCGACAAGATTAGGAAGCGTCTCCTTCGTCGACGCAATAAATAAATTATTATTAATAATAATAAATAAATTAAGTAAACTAAAAAAGAAAAAAGGAAATTTTTCACGCAACCCGCGGTTAGCTTAGGCTAATCGAGCAACAAATCTTGTTGCTTGTAAAAAGAACAAATTAGTTTCAGGCAAAGAAAACATTCTCTATTTGCCTAATTTTCGCTTATAAGGTGTAGTGTATTGCGTGACGTCGCGTCACGCATGTAAGTGAACTGCATATTATGGGATAAATATAGTTGAGTTGAGCACATGGCCGCCTTTGAGTAGTTGTTTGTTTTGTTCGTCGCATCGCTCCTCCCGCGAATACACTTCATTTGGCGACGAGGATCTAACATGGCGAGCTTATTTGGTAGAGTAGATGCATTTGACGAGAAGACTGAAACCTGGGAGCATTACACGGAGCGTTTAGGACATTATTTTGATGCGAATGGAATCGGCGATGAGTCCACGGGGGACAAAGCGAAACGGCGGGCGATCCTGTTGAGTGTGTGTGGAAGCAAGATTTACAAGTTGATGTGTGATCTCCTAGCCCCAGAAAAACCAGGAGTAAAGTCGTACCAGGAGCTGGTTAAGCTTATTCAGGATCATCTGACCCCAAAACCGTCAGAAATTGTACAAAGGTTTAAGTTCAATAACCGTTTTCGTAACGAAGGAGAATCAGTGGCAGATTTTGTGGCGTCGCTGAGGAATTTGGCCGAACATTGTGAGTACGGGGATACCCTTGAGACTATGCTAAGGGACAGGATTGTGTGTGGAATTCGGGATGAGAAGATACAACGTCGTCTTCTTGTGGAAAAGAAATTGACCTTCCAGAAGGCATATGAAATTGCAACCACGATGGAAATCACTATGCAAAATATGGCAGTGCTTCAGGAATCGAAGGAGTCGGAGGCGGTGAACCAGGTAACTGTACAAGCGAAAGGGGCGGACGGACGACGCATACCGCGCAACTCTCCTTGTTTTCGGTGTGGAGGGAATCATAGTGCACAAACTTGCAGGTTTAAGGAACTAAACTGTTTTTATTGCAAGCAAAAAGGTCACGTTGCCGATAGATGTCCAAATCGCAACTTAAGTCAGCCGAAAGGTGAGAGGCAAGATTTTCAGCCGAAAAGAAGTGACCAGAGGAGATCTCCAGGTCAGCAAAGGTCAGGTAGTTTACACCAGTTAGAGGATGTTGTTAATATTTTTGATGAGGATGCTGGGGAGGAGGGAGATGTGTATGGCCAACTGTTTTGTGTGAATTCAAGTAGAGGCCACAACCCTTACAAAGTGACAGTGCTAGTGAATGGAGTGAATGTCACCATGGAAATTGATACTGGGGCATCAACAACCGTTGTTGATGAGAAAACTTTCCACACTTTGTCCCAGCCAGGTAGAGGGTTGAAATTGAATGCTGTGAATACTGTTTTGCGTACCTATACAGGGGAGGTTATTCCTGTGGTGGGGGAATGTGAGTTGGAAGTAGAGTACAATGGTTTTAAAGGCAGTTTACCAGCTGTGGTAATCAGTGGAGAGGGTCCATGCTTAATGGGTCGTAACTGGCTCCAGCGCATTTCTTTAAATTGGAGTGAGATTTTTCATTTAGCTACCGTGGATAAGCACTTGAATGAGATGTTGGAGACACACTCCTCGGTCTTCCAAGAGGGTCTGGGTAAAGTAGAAGGAGTGAAGGCGAAAATTTATGTCGATCCCACCAAGAGGCCACGATTCTTCAAGGCCAGGCCTGTAGCCTATGCCCTGCGTGAAAAAATTGAAACAGAATTGGATCAACTAGTCAAAGAAGGAACTATAGAACCGGTTGAATTCTCAGAATGGGCCACACCCATCGTCCCCATTGTCAAAGAGGATGGCACTATCAGAATTTGTGGGGATTACAAGCAAACGATTAATCAAGTAGCCCAGTTGGACAACTACCCCATTCCCAAGATCGAAGATTTGTATGCAACCTTGGGGGAGGGTATGGAATTCACAAAGCTGGATTTAAGCCAGGCTTACCAGCAGTTGGAGCTGGACGAAGAATCCAAGGATTATACAGTCATCAACACCCACAAGGGTCTATTCAGATACAACCGACTTCCATATGGCATTTCATCGGCTCCAGGCATTTTCCAGCGCACGATTGAAAGTCTCCTCCAAGGAATCCCGCAAGTTGTAGTCCGAATTGATGACATTCTTGTGACAGGCAAGACAAGAAACAAGCATTTGGAGCATCTAAAGGAAGTGTTGGCACGATTAGACAAGGCGGGCATCCGCCTAAAGCTAAGGAAGTGTGTTTTTCTACAAAATCAGGTGATTTACTTGGGACATCGCATCAACAAAGACGGCATACAACCCATAGAAGGCAAAGTAAGAGCCATCCAAGAGGCACCTGCACCCACTAATGTCAAGGAACTTCAAGCCTTTTTGGGGATGTTGAATTATTATGCTTGCTACTTGCCAAATTTGTCCACTGTCTTAGCCCCTTTACATGAACTGCTTGCCAAGGACTGCAAATGGACATGGGGTAAAAGACAGGTGGAAGCCTTTAACCGAGCTAAGGGCATGTTGAATTCCTCAGATCTCTTAGTTCATTATGACCCTAGTAAGGAACTTGTATTGTCTTGTGACGCCTCACCCTACGGATTGGGAGCGGTCCTCTCGCACATTGTCGATGGAAAAGAAAGGCCTATCTCGTACGCCTCGAGGACTCTATCACCTGCAGAACGAAACTATGCCCAATTGGATAAGGAGGGAGCTGCGGTGATATTCGGACTGAAGAAGTTCCACCAGTATCTGTACGGACAGAAATTTACGATTTTTACAGATCACAAGCCACTTTTGGGCCTGTTTAAGGCAGACAAAGCTGTTCCAACAATGGCATCACCGAGAATTCAAAGGTGGGCTTTACTTCTGGCAGCCTATGACTATGAACTTGTTTACCGAGAGGGATGTAAACACGGCAACGCTGATGGCCTCAGTCGGTTACCTTTGCCAGATACGGTGGCAAAGGTCCCCATACCTGGTGAAACCATACTCTTGATGAGCCAGTTGGAAGTTCTGCCAGTGGGTGCCGATCAAATTGCGGATTGGACAGCCTCAGACCCTGTGCTACAGCAGGTCCTAAGAAGAGTCCAGCAGGGCTGGGGTGATAAATGCCCTGATAAAAGCCTGGAGCCTTTCTACGTGAGGAGAGACGAATTAAGCACACACAATGGATGTATATTGTGGGGGAACCGCATGGTCATACCAGCTCGGGGCCAGCGACAGCTTCTGGAGGACCTGCACACCGCCCACCCAGGAATAGTTAGAATGAAAAATCTTGCGCGTAGCTACCTTTGGTGGCCTGGGCTGGATGCCGACATTGAAGAAAAGGTCAAGTCATGTGAAGTATGTCAGCTACATAGGGCAGCACCGGCTGCTGCACCCCTTCATCCTTGGGAATGGCCTGAGAAACCGTGGTCCCGCATTCACATAGACCATGCAGGGCCATTTATGGGACAGTTATTTTTTATTGTGATCGATGCATATAGCAAGTGGATTGAGGTATATCCAACATCCAGTACCAGTGCGACAGCTACTATAGAGATTCTAAGAAGAGCTTTTGCCACCCATGGATTACCTGAAATGGTAGTCTCAGACAATGGCACTGGATTCGTAAGTGAAGAATTTGAAAACTTCATGACCAAAAATGGAATTTTACACGTGAAAACGGCCCCTAGGCACCCTTCGTCTAATGGCCTGGTGGAAAGATCAGTTCGTATTTTCAAAGACGGGATGAAGAAGCTGGAAGGATCTGGAGGTACAGTGCACACCAAACTAAGCAGATTCTTGTTGGCCTATAGATCAACGCCCCAAACAACAACTGGAGTTACACCGGCAGAGTTGCTGTTCAACCGCCGTCTACGAACCCGACTGGATCTCATTCGACCAGACGTAAGGCATCGAGTGGAAACCCAACAATTGTCACAGAAGGAGCAGCATGACAACACAAGGACAGCGCGACAATTTGCAGAGAGAGACAAGGTCCTTGTGAAGATTTTTAGTCCGGGGCCCAAATGGAAGAAGGCACACATTGAAAGTAGAACTGGCCCACTGTCATATACGGTCAAGTATGAAGATGGGGTGGTAACCCGTAGGCATGTGGATCATCTCCTTAAACGCCATGACGTGCCCTCGAGGGAGGATGACGTTCTGCCTGACTCATCTGTGCACGCCGAGCAAAACCTGGGACAGTCCACGGCAGAAAAGGAACAAGAGAACATGGCCACTGAGGAAGTTTCTACTAATACAGGGGAGTCAAACACAGGACCTCAGGCAAGGAGGTCTCAGCGCACAAGGAGAACCCCAGAGTACTTAAAGGACTATGTGACTGTTTGAGCATTTGATTACGGTTGAGTTTATTGATCATTCTGTGATTGCTAAATACATTCAGACACTATGGAACAATCAGTTGACCTTATTGGGACTGTGTTTTTTGAACTAGGGGGGGAAAAGATGTAGTGTATTGCGTGACGTCGCGTCACGCATGTAAGTGAACTGCATATTATGGGATAAATATAGTTGAGTTGAGCACATGGCCGCCTTTGAGTAGTTGTTTGTTTTGTTCGTCGCATCGCTCCTCCCGCGAATACACTTCATAAGGTGATATCTTTATGTAATAATTACATAATTATTACGTTTTTGAGCTAGTATTTTGTTGATTTTTCCCATAAGCAACCACCTCCCGTAAGCTTTGTCTTGCACCAAGGGTGGTCATTTACGAGAGAGTTGACTGTAGTTCCAGGCCCCAGGACACGAAAAGTTCATTTCTTTCTTCGCATTGGCTTGTTTAGTTTGGCCAAATCCGATGATATACCGGTACTGACCCAGAAGAACCTAGCACTAGAAAAAAATGGAGACCGTAACACCAGGTATCTTTTTTCTATCTGTTACATGTTTTGATTTTTATCCTAGATTGTTTTTAATTTTAAACTAATCTGATTTGATCCAAGTTGATCTGACCCAGACTGTCTGATCCGAGTTCAGATCCGGTCCGATATGATCCAATCCGATCTGGTTCGATCTAGTCCAAGTGATCCGGTTCGGCTTTTGTACCTGCCTCTTCAATTAGTTAATATTATTTTTTTTTGTATTTTGTTTAGAAATTGTTTTTTGTCCTTTGAGTAATCACTTGATGATGTTTTCATTTCCCCAGAGTGTTCTAGAGGCATTCTATGTATAGCAAAGGTCCTCAGTGAATTTTTTTTAGTTTTGTCCAAAAATCAGTAAAATTACCGTGACATTGCTCCTTTAAGATCCTTGTACACTGTCTGTAACTCTAAAATAAGAATACTTGCAACAGTCACAAACAAATCATGCACTTACAGAGCAATGTTGTTCCCTGTAGTCTCTGCATGTCTGGCAGATTTCACAGTGATTCCTAGGTTGATTCTCTTCATCACAAAACTTGCTGTGACACCATGAGTAACGATACTCAGTTTCACACTCTGGACACTTTACTACACCAACACAACAGGTCTTTAGAGGAATACCACTGCCGCAACATGGTGTTAGCACTAATTTCTCCCGCAACTGCGTGCGCAAATCATGTTTCTAAGAAAAGAATAAACGCATTTAGTGAAACTGAGTTGATAATTAGGTTTATTGCATGGCCAGTTCATAAAAATTCAAAAGCTGACTTTATCAAGCAGTAGCCCCTCATCAGCCCTTAGCGCTTAGCTGGATTGTCAATGGCCTGCTATTCGATAAATATACAATCTAATTAAGGAATATGTGCATTGTAACGTCAATGACAGAGTGCTCAATTTAAGTTTGGTTTTAAAACAGACTGCTGCCTTACCAAAACAATTTCAAGCCAGAGTTAGCCTGTAAAGTTAACAGTACAGTGGAACCTCACCTTACGGCCACCTCGGTAATACGGTCACCTCGTGATTATGGCCACTTTTTTTGGCCCGGCAAAAAGGCCATCCATTTTCTTATAAAAACCCCTCGTTAATGCGGTCACCCGTTAATACGGCCAACGGCCACATTTTAAAATCCCAAACAGTAGAATCCTTTATAATTTCACCCTGTTTTCGCGATAAATTTAGAAAACCAAAATGCCTGTAACATGACAATTTTATTGCCTTTTGTCATTTTACTAATCAAACAGCCGATTTACTTTACAAAGTAAGCAACACGTCCTCCCTGTTTTCATTACAAACATGAAAAAAAAGGAAATAAATCTTGATGCTGACACCTGCTTAGGCAAATTGCGAAGCGATTAAGTCATTGTGCTTCGCCACAAAGACGATTGATACTAAAGTCTTAAGGTTAGGTTATTAACTAAGATGGCTTGTTTTTTTTCTTGCGGCTTCCTCCTTGCTCTGTGGTTCTCTTTAACTGTAAGCTTTCGTCTGTCTTGTGGGTATGTCTTAGGCACAGAAAGATTGTTCTCAATGTCCAGAAGGCTCTTTAGTAGCTTGATATAGTTCTGTTGTCCTGTAAATCTATACACTATAACTGAGTGAAGTTTCAAGTATTTTTTACAAATACTGTACGTATATCTACATTGCGGTTGTTTATTAAAGAGAACAGTTGTTCAGGAAGTGCAAATGTGATATATTTGTCATTACGGCCCTTAAGTCATAAAATTTGACCCTGCCCAGGAATCAGCCACCCTGTTAATAGCCGTGGTCCCACTACAGACGTTTGCCCTAGGGAAACTTGACTTGTTGACATTTTCCCTAGGGAAACTGAATTTTTCAAGTGTGACCGATTTTTCCCTAGGTAATTTACTTGGGGGAAATTTTATCATCTGGAGCTTGGATATATCACGAGAACAATAGTGTTTCCCTTGACAGCTACCCCAAAGCGAGAGCAAGGGCAAATTCAAATCCCAAGGTAGCTAACCAATAGAAACTCGTCGGCGAATGTGTCGATGACAGAACCGGACATATGTCACATTGTGAAAGTAATTTTCTATTTTTAAAAAGTGGCGTGTTAGAATTCTTGATTTTAAATTTTACTTCAGTTTTAGTCGCCGTTTAGAATTGATTTTGTAATTGAACAATTGATTTTGCTCTAGAAACAGTTTGTATCCTCAAGATGAGCCGAACCCAATGTATTACAACGGGTACTTATTTAACTCCCGGAGAGAGACAAGTCAAACATTAGTTCATCCCTCTTTTTCTTCAACTGGTCTATTTAAAACCGAGCTTGGATAACTACACCACTTTCTCTTCTCTGAATTCCTCCACATATCATATTTATCAAAGCCAAAAATTCAGTTGCACAAATGAAATGCCTGACAACCCCAGCTGTCGATTATCGTAGTGTGACCTTTCTAGATATTTCACCTGGGGAAAATGAAACCCTAGATGAATTTACCTTGGGAAAGTTTTTGTTAATGGCCCTAGGTAAATTTGTTTTCCCTGGGTAAAAGTGTGTAGTGTGACCACGGCTAATACGACCATTTTTTTACCTATTGGTGACCGTATTAACCCTTTAAGCCCTAAGAGTGCCAATTGGCACATGATGTCATAACTTGGCCAATATTTGGTAGATTTGTATGAATTTTTGTCACCAAAATTGTCTTGTAAGGATCTATTCATTGAAAGCATAAAATTGTGCCCCCTCCTATTTATGATGTAGTTGACCACCCCTATAACGTTTGGAATTTTTTTTCTGAGTACATCCATAGTCTAAGACATGTGCCACATTAATCTATGCACTGAGAGCTGCAAAATAAGCTATAGTTTAGGGGTATACCTAACACATCAAAACAGTACGACATTATTTTTAACGTTTTTTATTTTTGTGCTTTAAACTCATTTCTATGAAAGCCATAACTTCCTTCATAAATGCTGATATGATTTATGAAATACCCTGATAAATAGCTTTCAAATGGTATATGATACATGGGGGCAGAGTTTGTATTTATTAATTTGGAAAAAAATGGCATTCGCCTTAGGGCTTAAAGGGTTTTAATGGGGTTCCACTGTAATATGATCATGATGAGTCCCAATTAATATACTCTAGTCTTTCTTAATACTGCGTATCAGGGCGGGAACACCTTTGGCTGACAGTGCTTAGATTGCCTAACAAACATTACGGGCTCCATACAAAAAAGACAATGTCACATGGCAAAGGTCATGTTATGTGATAGTATTAACACAGGAAACCCAAGCTGTGACACAGCCCACCTTGAATAATGTCTGCATCAGACAGCTGTCATTCTTAGCTTCATCCAAGTCCACTCCAAACTCCTCCAGGATATTCAGTGGGTTTTTACAAGGGGCATAACATCTGCAATCCTGACACTTCTTGTTTTCCTTGGCACATTTGCAGCGCTTTGAAGCACAACCAGCAGTACAAGAACAATAATTAATGTTCAACATGGATACGGTACACTGTGCAAGGTATTCTGGATTTGAGTATAGACCTAAAATAATAATAATAATAATATTAATTATAATGGAAAGATTTAGTGAACCTGCAATTTGGCCTTTGTAATTCTAGACAGGCAGTCAAGTTCTAAAATTCTTTTTAAAAGCCAAATAGCCCATCATAACAATTCACTTTGAAATATTAATTGCTACTCCCTCCTTGATAAGATGCCAGTCAATACCATTGATCCCATTTATACACTTTAGGGCGCTGGGGAGTTTATTGTCTTATCCACACAACCATTGTGACACACTAACCACTAGTCAGACCACATTGCCTTCATGGTTAACAAAATAATACAATATCAATACAGTAACTGCATTTACTTAAAAATGTGCTGCCCCAAATGAGTGCCACCCCCAAATAAGCTCCACACAATTAAGTAGTAGATAAAATATGAGCAGGAGATCTGTATGGGCGTTTACAATGGCGAGCCGAAGGCGAGCCATTGTAAACGCCCATACAGATTGGACGCGAATATTTTATCCTACTTATGAAATGAAACAATGAGTAGAGATCTGTATGAAAAGTTAATGCATACTAATTAGCTGGGCAGATGTCTGTATCAAAAGTTAATGCTACTGTTTAATAATTCATCAACTCAGTTGATTTGTATTGGGGTTTACAAACCTTCATTAAATTTTCATTTCTTTTGTACTTTCCTTATGAATTATTAATGAATTTTATAAGTATCAATAAGCCCCTCCCTTAAATAAGTGCTATACCCCTCAATAAGAACACAGTGCTTCTGAACAGCAGCTCTGCAATTGATTATTCTTAGAGTGTCAAAGTAAGAAAGATAAAACTAATGTTGTCAAAAGTAGCTGGCTGCCGAAGAAATCACCACCTACTTTGTAATATATAGGCAGCTTAACTTTGCTTACCACAGTTATTTAGAGGAGATATGGCATTATAAAACATCTGGTTACTTTCTGAAGTCAGATGTCTACTTCAAACTCTGTAAAACATTGTTTTGTTTCAACCATGAGCAACTACCTGTAAATTTATCCTCATGCATGATGGGGTATAACCGTCTTATGTTGCTTTTTAGGTTGTTTCTATTTTTTTCTCGCTCAGATTTGCCCCATTTTTTCGTACAACGAATAATATGACAAACCCTCGTCGAATTTGCACTAACCCTAACAAATTTGACTAATTTCACCTGAAAAAAGCAAAGTTCTGGCCCTCTGACTAGTGCTTTGACTGTACATTCAGAGTGTAATTTCGACGCCATATTACAAAGCAGATTGGCCGTGAGAATATGTGACCGCAATACTTCTGACCCACGCCAACGACCTGAACAAAAATACTGTTATTTACGCACACCTGGCTCGCTTATCGATCACGAGCTTGCTACGGCAAGACATTGTCTGTAGCCTACACATAAGCCAATATGTTTAAGGCCTGACTCTGGTGATGGAAGGACATTCATTAAGTCTGCCTCTGGCACCTCTCAAAGAAACAAGTCCAAAGTGTGTCCAAAGCTCTATTCAGTGCTCGAGGTAAAAATGGGCCGTGGGGGTAAGATAAGCCAGCAGGGAAGTCTGGAATCACTTCGGATCAGAAAAGGGGCAGCGTTGTGAGTTGTGGGCCATTTCCTATTCCGTGCCGTGGTCGAAATGTCCGATATCCGAAGTGCTTCCACACTTAATATTTTCTTTAGTTTGTTTGGGCACAATATCTGTTTGTTTTTGTCATTGATATCCTGACATGCTTTTATGCGACAGTGGCAGACAAGTCGGCTATGCGTGGTTGTGCGGGAGATTGAAAGACAGCTTTGGGCAGCTTGAAGTGAGTTCTTGCGGCCAGGTGAAATTCAGCAAGGTGGGTAAGACTATGAGCCAGCAGCGGAGGACCAAGAGTGCTTCCTTAAGGAGGTCCATAAGGATAAGGGAGATGGTGCGAATCTTAGTGGCTGACTATGAGTGATAAAAATGAAGCAATTTTGAGGAATGAACTTCGGGATTTAGTTTTCTTGAACGGGATTTTGGTACAGGCCCAAATTTCACCATAAAAAATCAACATAAAATCGAGAAATTCAGGTAAACCTTGGGATTCATTTTTTTGAGCAGGATTCAGCGAGAGACATGCAGATTTTCTTTTTGCATAATTACTTTATTTCTCGAAAACGACGAAAAAAAATTCTGAACAATGTTTTGCAACTAATATTTGTTGTTCACATGCCAAAAATGGACAAATCTGAGCGATAAAAATAAAAAAAAAAATTCTAAAAAGCAACATAGGTTGGTTATACCCCGAGCCCTTCAATTATAATTATGTTTTATATTAAAATTTTGTAATGTCTTTTTAATCAGTAAAAACAAAAAAAGGGCCCCTGAATAAGTACTGCCCTCCATGCCACAATTATAGAAAGTTGAAAAATTTGATGCTAAGTGCTCCGACACTTGTATATCAATAAATAAACATTATACCATAAATCCTCTATCAAGCTCCCTTCTCAAATAAGCACCCCTTTCTGGAGCAAAACATTTATTACTCCACCTCCCCTATCCTTTCCTTGAAGTTCAGAACCAAAACAATAAATGGCAGACTGTATAATCAATACATATATTTACCGCACCAATCCAGGCATGAACTAACATGCAGTGCTACTGGCAATTTGCTAAATAATCCCCTGCTCAAATATGCTTGAATTAAATAATTTGCAACCCCCTAATGGGGTCTTAATATTAGAGGAATTATGGACCGAAGTAATTTTATACCCTGCTCTTGAGATACTGTAAATGATTCTAGATCCGCTTCTGATCTTTTTCGCTTTGTAGAAGTCAAAGGTTGAAACATCTTGATTGGTTCTGGTGGTGATGTACTGGGATCAATCTGGACTGGCATTCTCAGTAGGGACGGAAACTTGTCATCAAATCTCATAAGATGAGTCATGATAGCTGTCGACAAGACACTTAACTGAAATAATTATGAGAAAGAAAAAAACCTCTCATAAAAACTTCAATACACACACCATTTAAGTAAATAAATACAATTTTATATTAAATGCGAGGAAGAGTGTTTCGATCATCAGAATTTACAAATGCCGAGAAGAGGGTTGAAAAAACAAGACTTCAAGGTGTTTGGATACCTGATGAAACACTCTTTGAGTTTGATGTAACTTCTCAAATTGATCATCAAATACAAAGAAACAAAGGAATAAAATTGGCATAAAATGAAATATTGTTATATGCTTCTAACAGGACTTTCCTGTCACATAGCTTGCTTTCATTGGCTTCCTTTAAATAACAACTATTTGTCAATGAGACATTTTGCAACTATAATTGGTTCAAACTTCCGGTAACGAAGATTAGAGTACTAGTGGACTGTTTTTTTAATAAGTCAAAAAAACATTATCCTTTTTGTAAGAATTATACTGATAGTCTTGGCAATGAAATCATGATTGACGCTTACACGTGTATGGTGAATCAAACATAATTAGATACAAGTCTTTTGTTTTCAAAACAATAAAAGGGTTTAGTTTCTAAAAGAAACTGTGAATGATGCCTCCGTGTACCTTGGCTTTGTTATCACCTCAGTTGATATAAAACCAGATTTTTGTGTTTTATTGTTTTCAAGATTCTTACTTTGTGATATCGAACTTTTGACAGCTGACCATCAGTCAAGTCCACTGTGCGCAGAGTATTGTACTGAGATTTGGTATAATGTCGTCTACAGGATCCTCGCTGTTCTATCTGTCTTATTCCCAACCACATGGCAGGAACAGTGTCCACTTCTATAACAACTTCAGCTGGAAGTTTACTGGTACATATGTTCATGCCCACTACGGTTCTGAAAGGGACTTCTATGCAGGCCATCTTTTTATTGTCGGCTTGGGTCTGCTGACTGTCCTCACCAGCAACTTCATTGCTGTCCAACTGGAACTCGTAAACAAATTTCCTACAATAGTATTGTATGAGCCAGGTAAGATTAAAGTGCAATGTCGGGGTTGTTATTGCCGGCACCAACTGGACAACAACCATGGAAGGTCTAGTCCATCACCTTATCTTTTACCCTGGCTTATAGTTCACATATTGTATCATTTACTTGATATCAGTTACCTGAGGATAGTTCTAATAATTTATATACAATCAAAACACTGTTATCCATTATTACAGTATGGGACAGAAGTAACCAAGCTAACAGGGAACGCGTAGCAGAATGTGTTCCCTTAGTGTTCCTTTAGCGTAGACTAATGATTGCAAAGGAAAAAGGACAATCATTATTTTAACGACTGGTAGTTTTATAATAATATGTTAGGGCATTTTGAAAATACCTTGGTTTATGCAAATTATTTCCATTATTACCGTTTTGTCCCAGAGGCTCGAAGATAGATTGAACAGCTTTGCAACAAGCTGCTACCGAATAATGATTGGCGTTAAGAGATTAGATTTCATCCGGAATGAAGACATACTAAAACAGGTCAAGCAGAATTAAGCCTCTGATCCTAGAAATCCATCGCTGTCAGTTGAAATTTCTGGGTCACATCTTTCTCGGCATGGAAAGCGAAAATCTGGCAGGCCAAAAACAATGTTCCACCAGTATATTGCCAAGGTCATAAACAGCGAGCACCCACCACTACCAGAGGAAATCAGATGGATGGCGCAGGATAGGAAACAGTGGAGAAGGATCGTGGCCAACTGCCTTGCAGCCGGTTGAGTGTGAGTGAGTGTTTTGTCTATCATGACCTAAAAATTGATTTTTGATTCACTCGAAAAACATCTTTAGTTATACATTTTCTTGAACTTCGTCTGCAGCTAGTGATACGTGAATACTACAGAATTTGAAAGTTTCATATTAATTTTATGAAGTATCTGACCAGATTAAAAAAACATGAGGGCCGGTTATTGAAATAACTTAGATTGCGGTTTAAGAAAATTAACGGACCTCCATCTAATAAAATGACCTCCAAGTTGGTCATTTTATTAGATAAGTGTTTTTCTAGTCTGTGCTACATGCCTTCTTGATACTGTTCACAGTAAACAGCATTTAAATATTAAGGTTTGGTAGATTGAAATTGGTTTAGACTGAGGTTTTGATAAACACCATCTACACCTCATTTAAATAACTGGCCCATGTTATTTAAAACAAAGGGCAATAAGCTGGTATTGCCATAGTACTACTGTCGCTTGGAAACCAAGTGGTGAAGTATGAAAGCAATCGAAGCATGTTTAAATCCTTGCAAAATTTTTATTTCAAAACATACACCCCATGGCAAAACGTTAAAAAACTGAGTTGAGCCTCCTTAAATACTGAAGTTATTAATAAACTTTCACCGGTACTAGATTAACTGCAAGTATACATGTTTGTCTCTTCAGGTAATCACAGGACTATTGACCTGAAGGTGACAGTGGTGAAGACTTTGTCTCTCCTATCTTGTTGTTTAGTTAGACACGACACTTTCCTCTCCATGTTATAGTCTCTCTCCACCCAGTTTAATACCGATAACTGAGTACCAGTAAAGAGTGTCCCCTATACTTTTTATGCAGGGCATGATTGGGGGTATTTTTTGTGCATGAAGCATGATTGAGGCTTTTAGATATTCATGATTCCTAATTGCTGCGGAACGAGCGTAGCGAGTGAGCAGCAACATAATCAGGATTTAAGAGAAATATATGAGTAAAAAATATAAGCTACGAAAAATCTCGATTTGATCGCTTTTTACCAGAATTCACTGCGCCACGCACACATTTTGGGCCAGAATTCACTGCGCCACAAACAATAGCTTTGCTTGCTGCTTCAAGCTGTTGGCTGCGAGATTTGTAATATTTTGGTCCAACATGTGCCAGTCGTAATCGGAACTGAAGTGTCGAAGACTACCGCGAGTTGAGCGAGGACTGTGAGGCACGGTGATAGGACCGTTGGATAGCAAAGATTTTCGAAGATTGTACGGAATAAAAAACAAATTTATTTTGAAATCACTCCAACAGCGGTCGATGAGACTGAGCTGAGCGCGTGGGGACGCGAAACCTGAACTGAGCGCGTGGAGACGCGAATACGATACGGCTAGCTAGTAACGCAACATATATTCATTATCAATAATTAAGTTAAACCTAAATTTTCACACCTTCCTCGTGGTGAATGCGTCCTTTGCTCAACAATATTCTACAGACATTGCAAGAACTTAATGCGTGAATTACAAAACAAAATTAGTCTTATCAGCTGGAGTTTTCGTCGATTCATCCCGGTTACATTTGCTTTGCTTCCCCTCAAAAAACGAAAGAGAAAATTCTGTAATACCAGCGAGGCGATAAAACAGCATTATTTCAACAAATTTAGCGCAGCAATTGCTATCTTTTGGATACACTAGTTTTATGTTTTTACATACTATTAATAGTAAACATAATTTTTGACTTAAATGTATTTGAAGATAATACAAGTTTGGTCCAGGAGTACTGTTACCCACCTCTGGCTGAATATGACTTTGAGCCTTGATAAAACTTGAGGGTTCTTGCGCTGGTACTAAGATAAAACAATAAATTGTAAAGGTAAAATTAATGAAAGCAAATAAGTCAACAGGAAAAAGAGATTTTCACTTGTAAATTTTGGCACAAATAATTAGTTAAATGCATGCACTTCACATATTGAGATGTTATAGGCTTTTCTTTAAACATTCTGATGAGCATCTCATCACGTTTATATGGGAGTTCTCCCCCTTTTTATTCGACTGTTGACAGGGCTATCATTAGAAGGTGGCCACCGACTATTACAGCAGGCAACTATATTTATTTAATGGCCAGCTACTGAAAGTTAATGACATTAGGACTTACCTTTTAACTTTTATGCAAAGCATTGAGCCTGCAGTATGTAATGTCACCTGTCTTACCCATGGGGATAGCGTTGAAAGGAGGGAAGGGTGGGGAGTTGAATGCAGGGGGGGGGGGGGGGGGGGGGGGGGGTCGGTGGGGCAAAATGCCTAGGATAGGGGAGGGTCCAAAGGTTTGCACAATCTTTTATTGAGAGTGTTTCATACCCCAATGACTACAACTGAGGTGATTTGAAACTGAACATGCTTAAAGGGACACTGCATGTTCCGGCTGATATATCGTGTTTTCGTGATCATGGCCATAAGCTTGATTAAACTTACTTTTTATCTCGAATTTAACAGGAAGAAAAAATCACAAGGCAATGAAAGCAAAGATATATTAACTAAAAAGAAAAAATAACTGCTAAGAGGGAAAATTCCACAAGAATGGCAATTTTGATTTCTTGACTGCCTGTCATGAAATCAAATTCGATAAACTGTAATCCTCTTCCATCCTTGCAATCCAGCACTTTCTCTCCAAACTACTGCTTCTATTTTGCTCCATAGTCTTTTTATCCAATAAAGTTGTATATTTGGTGGCATTTGGCGTTATAACGTGGAAATAAGGTAAGCGAAATTTGGTGATTTCGGTAGGACAGTGTCCCTTTAATTGGTTTTAATTTAATTGGTTCATACATAGGCATGCCTCCCATAAGAAGTAGTTTGTGTTTCTTATTGACTAACAAATAATTACCCTCCAGGTCCCTATCTCCAGAGAACTAACGTCATAATGACGAGGAGGAAATTTCTTGACATCCACTTTTCTTGGTGGAAAATTTAGAACACGAGTGACTTCTGATAGGCCATGTTGAGAGCTAGTTTCTGTGGCCACTGGAGCTTTTTTGTTAACACCCGTAATGGTTGTTGTGCTACTGGGCAGCCCCAGGTAACCACTGCTAGTTGTATGTGTTGCACTTCCAACAGCGGGAGCTGTAGAGTTATACATGGTTCTGGGTTGAAAATCTGTTGAAGGTGGGGTGCAGTATTGAGTATAAAGGTGAGGATGCACCAGGGGTGTATCTTTGGCTATTGTGGCCCTTGAATCATTTCCTTTTACACTTCTGATATAAGGATCAATGGTGTTATGCACTGGAATTCCGGGTTGTGAATCTGTTGTAGTAGGGTAGCATGATGCATGTATTTCTCTCAGAGGTGTATCCATTGGTAATGTACCCACCGGTGTAGGGATATTGCTAAATGGTGAGGCAGAGGGGGATGATGATACAGCCAAACATGGCTGTTCCCAATGCGTCTGTGTGAAGGAACAGGGCGTGGTCAGGCTGGGTTCTCCAGTGACACAAGATGGATAACATGGAATGGCAATATTGTATGATGATGCAACAGTTGACAGAGATAACTGCATCTGCCCTGTGTTTGATGGCTGCAAGACCAAGGAGATTTCTTACATCAGCAAATTAAATAACAATGATTTGCGGCACATTGTCATACAGTAAAACTGTATTCAGCAGACCCTTCTATTAAGCGGACACTAGCGAGGGTCCCCAGGGTGTCTGCTGTTGTAAGAGTTATGTAGGCAATAACAGTGAAACTTGTATTAATTAATACAGGTTTCACTGTTATTCCCTTCATAACTCTTACAATGAAGGAGCATTTTTAGAAAAAAAAATTCTGTGTCATAGATAAACACGTTTTGAACAGTTGTCATATTTTTTCATGTCAGCTTGATTTTTATCACTCAGCTACCTATGATAAAAGATTATTCTGAAGACTTCTTAAATTCACAGAGACAATAATCGGTTTAAGGTAGGTTCTGCACCCCTTTCTTACAACCTCAAATATAACCCCAAAACAGTACAATGGTGTTATCCTACTTAATGCATGTAAAGCCAAACTATTCAAAGGAAAACGCAACCATCCTGGCAATGAAGCTTTTGTAATCTTAACATAATTTTTACCCAAATGTTGTAACCTTTGCCGATACTTAAATTTCGATGGGATACCCCTTTCACGTAACATATTTTGGCAACCCTTTCAAATACTTACAGTGCGACGTGCCTTACCATGAACACCCAACAAACTTTTTTACAAGTTCCCACTATATCACCAGCTAATTCTTATACCTTACGATAGGTAATTAACGAAGCCCTATATAAACACGACAAAAATTAACACCCCATAAAATTAACGCTAATTTCTGAAAAGTTACATCTACGTGCATTAAATTAACGCGATTTTCCGTCTAAAATATTTTTATGTGCATTTAATTAACGTGAATTTGATGTCTTAGGTATAATAAGTTAAAGCAAACCGTGCATTTTACAAGACATAATAGCAACTTCCAACAGAACTCAAAGTTTAATATCAATCACATTTGATTATATGTATCTTAACGATGCTACAAATAAAGGGGCATTTCATTAACAAGAATTTTTTGAAATTCACGTTAATAACATGCTTCGTTAATTTCCTATGTTAAGGTAATCTATTTTCGAAACTATGGTTACGTGTGAAGCAATAAAGTGAATAAAATTTTCATAGTTTTTAACAAACTTTACACTCCTGTGATAAACACGAAGCGAAAACATATATTACATCCCATTGTGCTCAACTTTGCAAGGTGTGCCCGGCAACTGAATTCACTCTCTCTGATTGGCTAACATGTAAAAAAGGTTTGTTGGGTGTTCACGGTAAGGCACATCGCTACTCGCTTTTGCTACTCTCTCTAGCTCTCATACTGCGAGCATTAAAAACTTAAAAGGAACCCTGTTTGAGCAGAGTCTCTCCGTATATCCCAATATATGGAGTACTGCTTCCCCCATAGCAATGTGCTTACTATCCTACACTTAATTAACCACTAAAGGTCAGTAATCAGCATCTAATTCCTCCTTGTCATATCAATACAGATCAAACAAACAGGTCATGAGAATAAATGGAATGATCACTCGGGTCAAATTGTCTTGATGTTTAAATATTTATTTCTCCTACATGTAACTAAGAGTAGTAATAATAGCCCGGTTCTCACTAGCTTGGTATGTACTTTTAGTGTGAACTCCTTTCTGAGAGCGTTTCTACTAGTCTGACTTACGATTCAATAGAAGCACTCGTCTGATTTATTTACACGTTTAAATCTCTTTGTAAAATTGTATCAAAGAGATAAAAATTAATATCACCTGAATGTAATTAAAAAGTTTAATAATTTGTAGTAGTTAAGTTTGTTTTCTATAAGCTCCGACCATATTTCCCTTCTTTTTTATCAATAATGTCTTTTTAAATGGCATGTGCTGTTGGTTTGTGCGGATTCACTCAAGTGTAGCTTGCGTACTTGGGAGTGTGAACGTTTTAATGACCACACTGCTTCTTTTTCAAAATTTAAATCAAGTCTAAAGGAACATTATCTTTCATTATATTGATGAGGCTCTTCGTAACTAGCTTTAACTTAAAATAATTTTTATTAATGCATCATATATTCTGTAGTTAGGATTCATTTGATTATTTGATTTATTTTATGTTATGTTTGTGTGTATGATAGTTAGTGTATATGTTATTATGTACTCTCTATATTGTACCTCCACTGCAAACATTTAATTTACTTTAATATTATTTAATCCGGCACCCTGACATTTTTAACTTTTTAGTTATTTTAGGGTGCTGGTACCCTTTAATTATTATATTTATATATTTAATTATAATAATCCTTATAATTTATTTATTAAAACATCTCTAGGTACAATAAAGCTGTGTTTGTTTGCACTTTATAGTTTCTTTTTTGCCCTGGCGATAAGCGTAAAACAAAAGGATCCAAGTGCAGCTTATAGTAAGGTCTTAACCCCTAACTTGGGAGCGCACTTGACCTGCAATGACAGTACAGCTTTGTAGCTAAAAGCATGTGGGCAGAGTGCAACTTTGAATTACACAGGGAACAAGCTCTCTGTGTTTTGGTTTACAATTCTGGAGTCACGGGCGACTTCAAAGACTCTCAAATTTTACTTTAGCTGTTGTATTGGAAAGCGTATTTCAAGCCGACTTAGGGTAAAAAATTCTACATTGAGAAAAAGGTTGTAGTCTAAATTCTCAGGCTTAGCCAATCAAAAACACATACGCGCATTCAAAACTCATGACATCCAGACACGTTCTTAAGACGAGCAAGAAACATTTACCAAAAATTAACAAAAAGTTACAGTGTTACACCAGGCTCTAAGATGAGTTTTTGCTGAATTAAGTTCAAATAAAACTTGACTTGATAAGAAAAATTATTTTTACTATTGACTTAGTCATTTTAGTCCTGCATTTTTGTTTATCAAGCTAATCAACTGTATACCAACTTGTGCTCACAAGTAATTTGCATCTAAAGACGCCATGCTGTGCACAGTCATGCCTGAAAATCTGTTGTCTCGTCTTTCCAAAGTCGACCTCAAGTCTACTTGATTTTCAAGTGCACTTCAAGTGCACTTTGGTCGCTAGTGTGAACTGGCCTAATGTCTTGCAACTTGAGTACAATGAGAAATAAAGACCACTGAGGAGAATTTTTATGTTGATAACACTATGTACCTCCAAAACAAAACAGTAATTTTTTGACTAAGACATATAACAGGGTCTCAAAAAGGGTTTTAACTAAAGATGCCATGAATCGGTGCTTTAATCCATATCACCAAGAATTTTATTGTTACTTTTTACCTTGGTACACATAAAAGGCTGAGCAACAGGTAGTTTTTTATAGCTGCCCATCACCTCCTTGGTTTGCAAGAGTCCTTTAGCATGATCCGCCACTGACTGCATAGTCCCTTGAACAAGGGGAGTGGCAAGCTTCAATGGATTACCAACGTTTTGAAAATATCCAGCATACCGAGTGGGGAATATACTAGCTAGCTTTGCATCTAATGTATTGAGAGGATTCTGCCCAGTGACTTGTACCTCCATGTTTGAAATGCTTTCTTGTTGGACCTGAGGCATGCAGGCAGCAACAGTTGTGTCGTTCAAATGGACAAAGTTTGCTTGTGGTTGAATAAAAACATTCTTTTTGCTTGTGTCATATTCGTCCTTTCTGTCAATTTGATGTACTTCAACAAGCTGTTCTCTCTCTGTTTCAAGATTAGTGGTAGAAAATGACCCTGTGGACTGCTTCATCTTGGGAACTTCAACATTTTGTTGTTCTATGTCTAGCACGCTGCTACATTGCTGTGTTCCCTCCATTCTATAGGTGGTTTGCAATCACTTCCTGAGGATTTAAAAGACAAGTGCAGCAGCCATGCTGGTGTATGTAACAAAAGAAAGAGAAGGTAATGAGAAATCTTTTGTTTCGTATACCAGCGTGATGTCAGGTTAAAAAACATCCTATACCAAAGAAAAAGAAAATAACTTGTAACTTTATTACTTCCATCACTTGTTTACAAAATTGTGTAATATTAAACAAATTAAACACAAGAAGTGATGAGGAGTCTAAAGAAAAGCAAAAATGCTTGAAGTAATAGACCCCCATTAACGGCCATTACATATTGTTGTTGTACCAAATTTTGAAACTTTATTTATCTTAAACATTACTGTAAACAAAGTTTCTTTCATTACTGTATTTGAAAGCTAATAACCAATCAGTATTATAATATAATTTCCTTCAGTAACTACCATCAAGGACCTTCAAGAGTGTAAACTACAAATATATGTTCTAACGTTGTAGTTAGAAAATACTGTAAACTTTTTTTTGTACAGATCGAAACACAGGACAGCAGTGCTCTATAGTTTCATCTAAATAGGCATACTTTAACTGAATTGGATAGATTTGATCCAGACTTAACGTGAGAGAGGTTTAACTAGCACTTGTGGCTATGTCACCATTAAACAGCAGAATATCCCGCCACTTATTTGCATCTCGCTGAATGACAAAAGTGCCTACAAAGCATTTCAAAGTGGTCGGGAATGGCGGGGTATTCTGCAGCTCTCCGAAAAAAAAAATGTTTGTTTGATCTGGGGCTACATCTATCGACCCGAATTGAAGTAACATTTGCCAATACTTCAATAATTCATCGGAAATACACTTAAACAACCGGTAATTTTAATAAGAATATTTAACACATACACCAAAGCCCAAATCGAGGCACTAAAAGTTGGAAACGAAATTTTAACCTTCAGAGGAAATATCTTAACTCCATATTTTCGAAACGTTGTATTTTTTTTTCAGGGCGGACCGTCTAGTATACCTTTTTACAATCAGCAAAACTTATTCCACTCTTGATGAAGCAAGCACAGCGAAAACTCGAAAAGTCACACGTTAATTCTTCGACAAAACAAATGAGCAAACAAAATTGCTACATCATCATTTTCTTTATCCCCCCTCATTTATCAACATGCACGTTAATTTTATGCATTAATTAAGACCGTTTTAAAAGAGACGGAGACGTTACAAATCATCTAAACACAATACTGCACCTTGTTAATACGTGTATTGCGACGTCTTGGGCGTTAAAATTCCGTCAAAAGATACAAAACGTTTACATCAAAGCAATCCGTGTTAATTTGACGCATTGACGACCGACGCACGTGAGAACCTAACTATTTCCCGCGTTTTTGAAAAAGCTAGCCAATCAAAATGCATCTTCTATCTGTACACTTTCGGGCGGCCTCGTTTTCGCTGCTAACCTCGTTTTCATATTTGAGCCTGCAACAGAAGCCCGTGGATGTCCGTCGAAGAAAAAAGAGAAAAGAAATACATCTAGCATCGGTAGCAAACTTTCATCGAAAGATGCGACTTTTGACGCATAATATGTTAAAATCGCACGTCAAAGGCGTGAAGAATGGTTATCCTTTGGCTATAGAGGTAAAAATGTTATTTTTGTCGTATAATTCGTACGCAGATTAGAGAAACAGACATGGCTTTGATTTTCACGTGGTCAAGCTATTGGTGACTTCAGCATTCTGAACAAAAATTTAACAAGACCTTTGTTGAGTGTGAGTTGCAAGTTAAAACATGGAAAATTAATGGTTCCAAGTTCAGTAAAAACCCTTAAGATTAACTTCATCCAACTTTAAGCTCTAATTTAGCAATATCTGATAGATTTCAGTTTTGATGAATGATTTTATTTTTCATCAGGTTGTTAATGTTGTTGTAAATGAAGTGGACTTTAACCCTGAATTTATTTCACGTATGCTTACTAAAGTGGAATGGAATGCACTTTTGAAGGCAGCTGAGCAGGTGACAAATAAGTAAATTTTAATATATATTATATAATGGCTCTTCCCACCTGGTGGTACTCAATGAAAGTTCCACTGAAATTCCAGGGGTTTCAATAAGAATTGAAGTAGGTGGCTGGCCAAGGTATAATAGGTGGCTGTGACAGATAATGGACCGTAAGGTCCCGTCCCACTTTGGGGGTCTGGGGGCATGCCCCCCAGAATATTTTGAAATCTAGAGGCTCGGAAATGCAATTTCCAGCATTCTGAGCGCGAAATTGAGTGAAACGTAAGACAGTTCCAAATTCAGTAACCGGCAGTGAGAGGAGAAGTAGGCAGTGGTACACCGCCGGTAGCCGGCTTCTATTGAAACCCCTGAATTCCTTTTTTTTATTATTTTTAATAACTACTGTGTGCATCTCTTTCGTCAGTTTATAAGTCAATGCATAAATTATACAATAAAACCTCCATGTGTGGCCACTTCTCTTAAGCCACCACCTCTTCTAAGCCACCACCTCTTCTAAGCCACCATCTCTTCTAAGCGACCACCCCTTCTAAGCAACCACCTCTTCTAAGTGACCACCTCTTCTAAGTGACCACTTTTCCAAAATACCAAATTTCTTCCAGTCAAATCACTATGGTCCAAACCTGTGGTAAGTGACCACCTCTCGTACGATTGTGACCACTTTCAATGCTGATGATTTGAATTTTCTATTGTTTTAACTTCTGCTAAGTGATCACTTCACTGTCTTGCCGATATTTTGATGTTCCTACCGACACAAATTGACTGATGTTACATTATATTGAAATTACTACGGTTTCATATGATTCAAAGTTAGACTCTCCTGTAGTCTGACCTCTTGTAAGTGACCACCTCCCGTAAGCGATCACCTTGGCTTTGCATTTTGAGTGGATGCTTACGAGAGGTTCAGCAATAGTGCCAATACGCAGAAGTGATCAGGGGAGGGGAGAGCAGGGAAGGGGATGGAAACCAGAAATGAAGGGCATGGGAAGCCAAAAGTTAATTATCATTATCAACACTTGAATCTCCCTAATCATTCTAAATGACATATGGGGATCTGCGGTCTTTCCCTTCACCACGGTACTGTAATACAGAAAGCCACAAACATCTATAACAATAAATTCATCTTCCAAATTAGCACTCTCTATTCCCATGGAATCAACGAATTCTTTACATTCAACTAACTTATTCCTGTTTTTCATCTTCAGGTTGGCCGGTCTGAAGGTCTGCCAAGTGAACTTATCCCAGACTATGAAAAGAATGAAGAATTCTTAAAGAAAGCACATCATGTTCTTTTGGAGGTTAGTACTCAGAAAAATGGCTGAATGATGTGTACAGTAACCTTATAAATATAAAATGGCATCTGGATAAATAAATCTGGGTCTCAGGCTTGTGTTGTGCCCTCTTTGTACCTCAATCTTTTCTGTTGTTGACAAATAAAATTAATGGTAATGGTCTATGGATGATTTGTCAGAGAATTTTGTTTTCCTGAATGGTATGGTATGTCATCACATCCATTGGCAGTTGCAATAATTTCCAGTTGCCTATTCCCACAGAAACCATTCTTACATTCTGTACATTGTTTCTAGCTGCAAATAAAACATTTTTTTTCAAAATTTAGGTTTCTATAGATAGATAGATACATGTACTTTTATTTCATTTAAGTCATGATAATCCCTTCAGTAAGTAAGTATTGTCATCTTATGCTGTGTTTACACCAAGGCGAAACATGGTTCACTTTGAAAAGTGTTCACATCAGGTGGCACATTGGGCAAATCATCATCAAAACATGTTTAGTCTGAGAATAATATTGAATCTACCTCACAAGGTATTTTCAAACTACCGGTAAGCCAAATGAAACATGTCAGTGCAAAATTTATGCTGTCTCCTTGCAAAATGCTGCATTCCAAAAGGGCTTGGCAAGTGTGATTAAACCATTAAATCATGGTTTTTGTGTAATTACCAGTTTATAGATTTTATGCAAGGAGTGAGCTTATGCCTGTTCCATAAAACAGTGTAAATTTTAGAACCAGGAATAAAACATGTTTTGAAATTGAAGGGCTCCCTGCAATAACGTCCTCAGTGCGTTTTTGGAAAATTTTCACAGAAATCTTGGATTTTTGGCCTCCAAAGGGACTCACTTGCCAAAATTATGACTGGATCATGTACATATGACTGAAAGGATTTAATCCAGGTCAACAAATCTTCTATCTTCGAATAGAATAATTTTTTATTTTGAAAAGATACATAGGGTGTCCTGGGAGCCATAGGGTGTCATAGGGGCCCAAAACATTTTCTCAAAGATGTGGATTTTCTTCCCCATTTTGGAGCTGTTTTTAGTACCTTACAATAATAAATTATTAATTTGACAAAACTGTGCTTTTAAAGGCCTAAAACATACAATTTTAGTGAAAGTTACCAAAAACACACTCAGGACGTTGTTGCAGGGAGCCCTTCAATTAACAACTTATGGGAACAATGAAATCGCAATCATGTTTTCAGGAAACATGTTTTGTTGAAACATATTTATTCTTAACATATTTCAGTGTAGATGTGAACACAGCATAATCTTTATGTATCAATCATTATCCAGTAATTAAAAAAAAAAATGTTTTGTATAGGTGGAAGTCGAAGAGGGATCACTGGTCTGCCCAGAGACCGGAAGAAAATTTCCAATCAAGAATGGAATTCCAAACATGCTGTTGAATGAAGATGAAGTTTAATTTGTTCTAAAACTGTGCAACAGCTGGATATTACATACATGTACATCAAGTATCAAGCCAGGGGAAAGAGGAAAAAAAAACACAAGACACATAACCATCAACTAAAGCTGTGGGTTTGTGTTCACATGTTCAAGAAAGAAGATTTAATCCATGCAACCATGAATGACAGTTGCACAGCTGCATTAAGTAAATAGGCTGTAAGATGCAAGCATTGATTAGTTTGACTGACTATACCGGTATGTTGTCTCAGAGGTCTTGGCAATTGCAAAATTAAATTGCACAGCAGTGTTTCCAGCAGTTTTTTAGAACCTTAATTTTACAAAGCTGGTTAAAAATCAATGCCTTCATACATTATAACCTTTGATTTTGTCAAGGTGTACTTACATGTATGTCTTTGTTAAAACAAAAATTATCATCATGATAATGTATTATGTACTTATTGACTGAGTGGAGGCCTGGCTGGAAAAATATTTGTATCAAGGTGATGATGTAGAGGACTGAGCTCATTGAGGTCCATGCGCCATGACCGAGGCCAAATATTTTCACATCTGGCTCAACCTAACTTAGTCAATAAGTAAAAAATAAGAATTAAATAAAACCCCTTTTCATATGACCAATTTTGATGAATGGGTATATGTGATTGAAATCATGAACTCATCACTAAATATGAGAATAGTTGCACTTAGCTGGCTAACAAACTTCAATTTGAGTATGATGTAGTGTTCATCGTGTCACGAGTGTCAGGGACAAAGGAAAATGATCTATGATCTTCCATACACCGGTAAGAGTGGAACACCATATACAGGTAAACTGGTGTATGGAAGGTCCTACATTCAGATACCATGCGCCTCTTCAGAACCTCTAATTTCATTGGAGCTGGTTATCATGCACATGTATTGTTTTCAGGGCTAGGGTCCATTGTTCTGTTGTTTTCTCAGCCAATCCTGTGAGGTGTTCTGAGACGTGCATACCGCCTCCATACATTCAATGATGAACTATCAACATTACATCTTTTTCATTATTTTCATTACCAAGCTTAAAATTTACCATCTTTCTTTATTTAACACAAACTTTAATTTCTTTTGCATCAATAAAGGAATGTTATATAAAGGAGTCTTATTTAATAAAATTATAATTGTAGCTACACTATTGTTTTAGTCATGTTGACATACCATGAGCTTATTCAAATCTCCTGGGTACTCAACCTGGACCTTTTTGGAATAAGATCTACCATTTTGAAAAATTATGGGGCAAATACTGTCCACAAAATCCAGTGTTTGTCTCTCCTCCTGTTCCTTGCTAGCATCTTTTCTGCCATGTTACTTCCCACTATCTAAATAAATATCACTTAATGCCTAGAATAAGCTACTTGCAAATTTATCTAAGAAACTGGAATAGGTTAGCAGGCAGTAAGATCTGGAGTCCAGTGCTACACAAGACCTCTGTTGTCTTGTGGTGTAGAGTTAAAATAAAATGGAAGAGCTCCACTCACTGATTTTTTTTTAACCCATCACACCCTAAGGAGTCTGTTCACAGGCTACTGTAGTCTGGAGGTTTCTTTCTTCTCAAATGCTAGTTTCCAGAGCATGTGCCTAATGGCAAGAGTGAATAATGTAAGATTGTGTTGTTCCACAAAATATCCATTCCTCCCCCATGGGAGGGTTTTTGGATTAACCCCCCCCCCCCCCATCCACCCCCTCCACCACCACTCTGGAAATTCCAGTTCAGCTGCATACTTTCCTTTTAAAATTTTGGCCTTTGAGACCCCCCTTTCCCCCTTGAATTTAGAAACTAGCTTCCTTGTATGGATGGATATGTCCAGTATGGATATTTCCTGGAACTGCTGCACATTTTAAGTTACTTTATTGAACATGTACACGAAAGAGAACAAATCATGAAAAATACATTATTTGTGTTACCAAAGTAGTGAGATGATTTGCACATGGCTTGAAAGAACCCACGTTTTATTCCACAAGGGGTGATGTTTTTGAGCTGTTTTAGTGTAGGAGAAATTTTGCTATTTTGGTTTGAAATTAACGTTATGGTTTTGCATACAAATAAATAATTTGACCTTCTTGGGTAGTTTTTTGGCGTTGCAGATGTTGCAATCACCAAATGACGTAAAACAAAAGACTGAAAGACAAACAGTACCCACACTGCAACACAAGACAATCTTCAAATTATTGAAAAATGATAGAAATTAGAAAATAAAACACTGCAAGGGTGACAGATTTAATAAAGCCTTTTATCTTTACGGTACAAGGGGAAAGCTTTTATATCCATAAACTGGCTTATCCCCTTCTGCCCCACTCCCCTTCACCTGGATACTAGACAACTTAACTTTCCTCGCATCTTTCCTTTTACTATGGATTTTAAACTGTAGTTGATTGCATGTGTTGACCTCCGGAAAAGCCCTATTCAAAAAATAAACTTTCTTAGTGACGTCACAATGACATGTCGTCCAGAAGCCTGGAACCCAGGACAATTTTGGTGGTGTGTTACATGAAGAAAATTTCGCCCTTATACATGAGCCTTCGGTATCAACAGCTGACTCCCCAGTGTAACTTGTTGACAAAAGTGTATTGCGTTTGAATCTTTTCAACATGAAAATGCCGGTGTTTACGGTAAGTAACTAGACTGTGATCAACACTGCAGTTTTTATGTCAAGTCTTTCATCTAATGACCATTTTTCAGGAGCCGGACACCGATGAGGTTTTCGTGAATAATCTTTCTTCTCCCGACCTCGATGACAGACTGCAAGCTGTAACGTAAGTTTTAATTCCAGAACAATTTTGGATTAATCTTATTTAAGCGCCGGTTAAACGATCAAGCATCTTTATACGTTAAAGTATTGTTTATCTTGCAAAATGTTAGATGATTTTTTTTTTAAAGGAAATGTTTGGTCGTTTAACCTTTTCACTCTCATGATCAGAGTCAATAATGGTGACACGCATGTTGTGTACAACGTAGTTCTGGCTAACTTTTAAGTCTGTCGACGAAATCCTATGGTGTGACCATTCAAATGAAACCTCTTCTGCAGTACTTTTGCATGGTACCATTTGTTTTTCAATATTTTACAAAATGAATTTTTTTTTTAATTTTGATTTTTGGCACTCTTAGGAGTTATAATGGTTAAGAGGCAGTGTCTGTAAAAGCGGCTTTGGTTTTAGGGGTGCCGCGTTATTTAACTATTATAGCACGAAAGCGCGCGTGATATAGCCTAATACTTAGCCGACGAGGTCGCGTTGGCTAAAATTAGGCGATATCACGCAAGCTTGAACGCTATAATTCAACACATTGATAACAAAGCACAGTTTGAAGAGAAAATATCGCCGACAAGCCTTTTATTTAAAAAAAAGCTTACATATGTTTTAACGTGCGAAACTTGCAACATCACACAGTTCATGAATGAAAGTGGTGCCTTTGTCAATATTGTGCAAACTTGAACACTTTATAACTGTTTTATAATTCAACACATTGATAACAAATCACAGTTTCGAGAAAAAAATCATTGAGATATACAACCTTTCATTAAGTAAAAAGACTAACAACAATATTTTACCTCAGACCACAGGGCAGGAAAAAAAATTTTGAAATCCACTTGCCCAGTGGGCAAGTAAATTTCAGTTTTCACTTGCCCCCACATAAATATTACTTGCCCGATGGGAGCACAATGCCTTATCATCTACAATTCTAAGGTACTGTCTATAAGAAGTGATAGACTGTAACAAAGTGAATGAGCTTACTGGTGCTTAAACGCGTGCTTAAATACTGTGCCAGATACAGGGTAATTACTACTGGGTTTTACCAGTAGTTACTCAGTGTCTGTGTCACTATCAAGATTGAGAAGCTGAGGTAGAGGTGGAAGTACGCTTGGTTTTGAAATTAATCCATGCTTTCAACTAATTGTCTCACTCATTTTGCAGTCTAAAGTTTTGAAATACTTTCTGACGGGAGATTATCATTTACCAAGCTGACACTTACAGACAGACTCACAAGACTACTGAGCCTAATTTCACTTGCCCACTGGGCCACCAAACTTCTATTTTCACTTGCCCAAGATCAAAATTTACTTGCCCCGGGCAATCGGACCTGGGTTTTTTCCTGCCCTGGACCATTTCTTAAACAACAAACAGGGAATGCCGAAACTTTTGCCAAGCTAAAATTAATTTAGCGTACACAATCAGTTGAGAGTTTCTACGAAGAGCTTTCGTCTACTCAAAGAACGGGACAGAGTAGTGACTACAAGAATTAAAACACAGTAAAATGGCATAGAATGTCTTAGTTACAAGTGTTTCGTATCTTAAAAAGTTCAATTCAGAATCTAAACAAATTGAACAAACACACCGCTACGAACCTAAACATAGCGGCGAAAAGTCGCGTAATAAGTTCGTGTTCCAGTACACCAAATTGAAAATCAATAACAATGTTGTCCCCTAAACCACCACCAATCCTAACCACCCGTCATGGAACATCACTACACATCATCGCATGTTGCTAGACCTAATCAACTTCCCTAGAAATCATCTAATGGAACTAGACATCATCCAACATCACTAGGCATCATACAGGATACTGGAACACTAACTTATTCCCAAAAGTCGGAAAGAACTGCAGCGTACAAAAATTCACAGCTAAAGGATACTTATTCCCTTCCATCAGCACCAAATTTTCAAACATCAAAGTACAAGCTGAGTCGATCAATGTTGTTTACAAACTTGCTCGTTTTTTAGCTCCTACAGCCATAATGACGAGATCAGAAACTTTTCTGAGGAAACGTCAAGTCTATATCATATTCCAGAGGTGATTACCAAAGGAATTTTACGAAAATTGTGCTCCTTCATTCACTCCTTGTCGAGCGGTTAAACATTGAACCAGTTTTCATTCAGCTACGCCAAGAAACACTACGACCGCGACAACGTGAAAATTTCGCACCTTTTTTGTCCTGACCAATCATGTGAACAATATTTTTTCTCTTTTCTTTTGTTCTCTTTTTTTCTTTCTTTTCCCTTTTTTAACTAATAGTTCACGCACTTTTTCACCCAAAAACACGAAATTGCAGGCAGCAGTCATTTTTACTTTCCTTCAAAATGCCAAATTTACCGCCATCGCTGGTTATACGTCATGTAGACATAACGTATATCGATAACTTTTTGACCATATTTGGGCAGTGTATCAATGTGTTGAATTATAAATAGCATTATACTGCATTTTGGGTCGGAAAAAAGTTTTCCCTCAAACTTTGCCTAGTAAATTATCTTGGGGAGTCATAAGTAAATGAAATGACTTAGTTTTTGGAAATAAAAATGTTAAAATGTATTTTTTAGAGCTTGTAACAGTCAAGTGGCAAAAGGCCTAAATTTTCGCTTGGCCAGAATCGAAAATTGCATAAATTGACGAGCTCACTGCTCGGAAACCACCAAATACAGCAAGAAATTGAAGGGGTCGGGGCATATCCAGCCTATGTTGCTTTTTGAATGTTTTACTATTTTTTCTCGCTCAGATTTGCCTAATTTTATCGTACAACGAATAATATCACAAACCCTTGTCGAATTTGCACTAATCCTAAGAAACTGGACTAATTTCACCTGAAAAAAAAGCAGAGTTCTGGTCTTCTAGTGGTTGTTTACATTCAGAACGTAATTTCGACGTCATTACAGCAGATTGGCCGCGAGAATATGCGACCGCAATAATCCTGACCCGCGCCAACGACATGAACGAAAATACCGTTATTTACGCGCGCCTGGTTAGTTATCGATCGCGAGCTCGCTACGGCAAACACATGAGCCAATATGTTTAAGGCCCGTCCGGTGATTGAAGGACATCATTAAGTCCGGAAATCCGTAAGTCTTTAGCACCTCTCAAAGAAACGAGTCGTGTTTCTTGCCTAAATCTCTATTTCACGCTCGAAGGTGAAAATAGAGGTTGGTGGACAAGGCGAGCCAGCGGGAAAGTCAGGAATCACTTCGGATCAGAAAAGGGGCAGCGTTGTGAGTTGTGGGCCATTTCCCATCCCGTGCCGTAGTCGAAATGCCCGATATCCGAAGTGCTTCGAGACTTATAATATTTTCCGTATTTCGTTTGGCGGACATTCCGTTTTCGTTTTCGCCATTGATATCCCGACATGCTTTGCGACAGTGGCAGATAGGTCGGCTTTGCGTGGTCGCGCGGGAGATTGAAATACAGCTTGGGCAGCTCGTTGGGCAGTTCTTGCGGCCGAGTGAAATTCAGCAAGGCGGGCAAAGACTATGAGCCGGCAGCGGAGGACCGGGAGTGCTTCCTAAAGGAGGTCTGTAACGATAAGGGAGATGGCGCGAATCTAAGTGGCTGACTATCGGTGATAAAAATGAAGCGATTTTGAGAGAATGAACTTCGGGATTTATTTTTCTTGAGCAGGATTCAGCGGTACGGGCCCAAACTTGGCCATCTGAAGTGAAAAATCAGCGTAAAATCGAGAAATTCGGGTAAACCTTGGGATTCATTTTTTTGAGCGGGATTCAGCGGGAGACATGCAGTTTTTTTTTTTTTTTTGCATACGTTAATTCTCGAAAACGACGGAAAAAAAACAACAGAAAAAAATCTAAACAATGTTTTGCAACGAATTTGTAGTTCACATGCCAAAAATAGACAAATCTGAGCGAGAAAAATAAAAAACGACCTCAAAAGCAACATAGGCTGGATATGCCCCGAGCCCTTCAATTATTATTATTCTTAAGTTGAGTTTTCCTTCAAAGGTGTGAAACGCAAGTTAATTTTGATGTTTTTTATATTGGAAATTCAAGAAAAATTAATACATTAACACCCATTTATAAATCGCTTTTTGAAAACATGCGACAGTACCCTGTCTGCTGGCTTTTATAAATTTCCCAAGTCCAGACCGAAACGCTTTAAATTTCTATTGAACTCTGCTAAACAAATGTTAGTTAGCATAGAAATATAAAATTACTTTGCGCTTTTTGCAAATTAGGTTGTTGGACAATTCAGATGTTTTATATAATTTATTTTTAACAGTTTTTAGTCATAAAATACAGTAGAGAACACAAAAATAAATGTTTTGAATGGTTTAATGGCTTTAACTAGCTAATTATTAAGTTCCGATCTTCAGTTCCTGTAGGAAAAATGTGATGAATATTATGCAAATTAGGTTGTCTTCAAAAGTTAGTCTGGTGATAAGAAACATTTCTAACTTATTTTAATTTTTTCTTTTAAAGATTAAAAAAAAACACAAACATATTGTCCAAAAGCATTTCATGGTTTAGGCATTGAAACTTGACAATAAATCAGTTTTAATTAGCTTTTAAAAGGGGATGTTGTTAATGTACATTTGATAATCTGTGACCTTTGTCAGTTCAATTTGCATGAATTTGGAGTGTCACACCATGTAAGAAATTTGATTGTACATGTATTTGCCAACTGCAAGGCTCGAAAAAGAAAAAAATTATAGCCTGCAATTTTTTTTATTTTTGGCAGGCCAAACAAATTTTGACCTGCCATTTATTGTTTTGGCCTGCCACATATTGAAATTTTTACTGTTAATAAAATCGTAGTATTTTTTGAGACACCTCATGTGAAAAAATTCAAGACTCCGATCAGAGGTGTAGAATTTGGAAAATAGACTAAAGTATGGGAGATCCTAACACTTTAACTTTTATTTGTTTGCTTTAAACATTAGCAAGAGTGAAGACAGTGAAGCATTACTGTTTTAACAGTGTATTTTATTGTTTTTATCTTTCGTACTTTCAAACTTCCAACTTTCATGCCAATGCGTAAGGATGTCACAATTTCCTTACTGAGAATGTGTTTGGTCGCTGAAAATTTATGTGACATTTCTTTTTAAAATCTACACTCAATTTATTTACTACAATTTAATGGCAATACTTACAGAATAAGAGAAGAAAAAAATTTGTAAATAAATAAAAAATAATAATAATAATAAAAATAATTTTAAAATGAATAGTAAGGCCATAAAGATGGTCAGCAAAAGAGTCTAAGACACCATACAAGGCAGACCACCTTATACAATAAATATAGGTATAAATATATATCAATCAAAAAAAAAAAATCTTCAAACAAAAATCGGTGCATCCGAAGTTTCATTATAAAAGCTTTTATTTCTGTTTTTGTTTTTTAATTGCCTGAACAAAAACCTCACAGTAGCTGACGATATCACAGGTGCTTTTGACAACCCTTCTGGTAATATTTTTCATCTGGGACGATTGATTTGTGGAAAGGAATAGAAGATAAAGGAGCTTGGTAAGAAGAGTAAAAAATGTCACATAACCAGTCCAGTAAATTTCACCTGCCATTTAATATTTTCACCTGCCAAACCTGAAATTTGGCCTGCCATTTGGCCATTGGCAGGCTGCTATTTCGAGCCCTGCAACTGGCAAATGAAAAGTAACCATTTGTGACTGAAGAATAAGGGATGCTTTATTTTGCAAGGTACAGCAAGGTCTGTCGGTAACCTTACACTTAAACCTCTCATTGAGAAGGTACAAAGGAGGCTGTGAGATTGGCTGTGAGAATATGCGACCGCAATACTCCTGACCCACGCCAACGACGTGGATGAAAATACTGTTATTTATGCATGTCTGGCTCGCTTATCGATTGGGAGCTCGCTATTGCATGTTCACATCACCTGTAACGTGCGAAAAAGCCAATGTGTTTAAGGCCCATCTGATGACGTAAGGATATCATTAAGTCCGGAAATCCTTAAGTCTTTGGCACCTCTCAAAGAAACGAGTCGTGTCGTTGTTGTACCTTGTATCCAAAGCGCTGTTCAGCGCTCGAGGTGAATGTGGGCCGTGGTAAACAAGATGAGCCAGCGGGAAAGTTTGAAATGGCTTTGGATCAGAAAAGGGGCAGCGTTGTGAGTTGTGGACCATTTCTCATCCTGTGCTGTGGTCGAAATGCCCGATATCCAAAGTGCTTCCAGACTTATAATATTTTCTTTACTTTGTTTGGGTGCAATATCCCTGTTCGTTTTTGCCATTGATATTCCGACATGCTTTGCGACAGTGGCAGATAGGTTCGCTATGCGTGGTTGCGCAGGAGCTTGAAATACAGCTTTGGGCAGCTTGAAGTCACTCACTGAGTTCTTGCGGCTGGGTGAAATTCAGCAAGGCGGGAAAAGACTATGAGCCAGCAGCGGAGGGCCAGGAGTCCATAAGGATAAGAAAGATGGGGCGAATCTAAGGGAGATGGGGCGAATCTAAGGGAGATGGGGCTAATCTAAGGGAGATGGGGCAAATCTAAGGGAGATGGGGCGAATCTAAGGCCCCGTTTACACGGGTCCGGACAAATTTTTGTACGGACGAATTTTGTTCCTAGACCACCTGTTTACACGGATCCGTGCAAATTCTGTTACAGATTGCAGTGGTGTTTACACGGAACTTGCACACTTAGCCGTTCAAAAATTCGTCCAGTTCCGCGGGTCCCGTGTAAACGTAAGGTGGAACCGTGCAAGTTTTTGTCCGTGCAAAAATTTGTCCGGACCCGTGTAAACTGGGCCTTAGGGATATGGGGCAAATCTAAGGGAGATGGGGCAAATCTAAGGGAGATGGGGCGAATCTAAGGGAGATGGGGCGAATCTAAGGGAGATGGGGCGAATCTAAGTGGCTGACTATTGGTGATAAAAATGAAGCCATTTTGAGGGAATGAACTTCAGGATTTACTTTTCTTGCACAGGATTTAGCGGTATGGGCCCAAACTTGGCCATCTGAAGTGGAAAAAATCAGCATAAAATCGAGAAATTCGGGTAAACTTTGGGATTCATTTTCTCGAGTGGGATTCAGCAGGAGACAGGCAGTTTATTTTATTTATTTATTTTTTTGCATATGTTATTTCTCTAACACGACGGAAAAAAACAGCATAAAAAAATTCCGGACAATGTTTTGCAATTAATTTGTAGGTCACATGCCAAAAATGAGGTAAACTGATCGCGAAAAAATAAAAAAGGCCGAAAATTTAACATAGAATGGTTATGCTCCGAGCCTTTCAATTATAAGTTGTATATTAACTGGTCTTAGGCAAAAAAAGGCATAGATAAGTGATTACCGCATATTGAATGGTGTTGTGCAGATGCTGTGGTGCCCTGGACCAAGCATGTTTGCAATCAAGCCATGAGGTTTGGTGCAATAAAAACAGTTTATAGTTTGCCATGTGTATAGTGTCCTTAAGGCATTGAACAAAGGAATCGTTTTTTTCGTTCCTCCAGTTTGGACCTGCCATTTTGTTGACGGGATAGTAGGCAAACATGGGGTGTAAAGGGCAGGAAGTGCCCATGTCCGGGAACAGTGCCCAGATTTTGCCAGCCTGAATGAGCTGTTTTTTTTTACATGCCGCCTTTGGTGTAACACTGGCTTCGCTATTCCTGTGCGCCAGAATTTGCCATATAATTTAATAAGTGGGGCTACGCTTGACTTATACCAGTATGTTTGTCCAAATCAAAAAGGCCATCCTTGGTTAGATTTTCGTGTGATAAATGGATAGAGCTGAGGTGTCTTAAGTCAGTGCGTTGCAGTGAATCAAAGAGCTCAGAAATACCTCTTAAATTGACAGTGACACATATTTCTGAACGTGACAGAAAGCGATCATCATCATCTTGTTTCATGAGTTGAAGCTACAGTACGTCATCACGCTTCTTATTGATCTTTTAACCTACATCCGGCCATCATGCAATTGTGCAATCAGATTTTGCATTCTATATTAAAGCTTAACAGTCCAACCATCCTTCTTTTTCCGTAACAAATGCCAGTGTCAAATATAATGAATATTAATAGTAATTAAGTTTGTACATGTTACATGGTGTGACACTCCAAATTCATGCAAATTGAACTGACAAAGGTCATGGAGTGTTGATTTCAATGTACATGTACATGTATCACATTGTCCCCTTAAAGCTGAATTAATCATCAAGTTTAAATGCCTATTAACACACAACGTTTTGGACAATAAGTCTTCGACAGAAAAAAAAAGCGAAATCCAGATAAGTTAATAAAGTTTTCTTAATGCCGCACTAACTGTTGAAAACAGTTTAATTTGCATGATATTCACCAAACGGAACCAAAGATTGCGACTTGATAATAAGCTTGTTATAGCCATTAAATAATTCAAAACTTTCATTTGACAATGTGTTTCTTGCTCTATTTATGACTTAAAATTGTTAACCCTTTGACACCGTAACCGCCCGTACAAGACTCCACTGCTTTCAAAAATTGTAACTTTCTCAATCGTGCAAACATTGCCTTAACTAGCAGTTGTGAGCATTGACTAGAAAGTCTTTCAAATTGAGATACCCAATAAACACAAAAAAGTCAGCGATTTTTGCAGAATATCAGCGTTTGAATTTGGACAATAACAAAAATTACCGTTTTTAATGTCAGAGAAAAACAACAAAAATTACGTTTTTGCCTTTAGTTTTTTTTATTCAAATCATCGTGGCAAACCCAAAAGTCAACATTTACAGCAAAATTCAGTCCTAGTCCTAGCTTAGCAGTGAATTTTTTTGCTCTTATTCGTTGCTCGGGCCTAGCTACAGCTTCTTATACTAGTGCATACTCACCTTGCCTCGATTTTCAACATCACCACTGCAATGCATGCTGGGAAATAAACAGATTTTTCGACAGCGTCCATTCCGTCCTCCACAATTTTCATATATACTAAGTCCACAGCCACTCTGACCCACCGCCGAAATTTCGCGGTTGTTGTGTTCTCCTGTGGTCGCAACTTCCAAAATATGCCACGGTAGGTCGAGAAATTCATCCAGAGTCGAGTCCCAAAGCTACTTCGTTTCCAGGCGGCCATTTTTCCAGTTCAACGAGCAACGAGCCAAATTCGTAAACGAAGTACAACACCTAACTCACTTCATTGAGAAGTGGACTCTGAACTACCTCCAAGCTTAATGATGCTCATCAGGCAGCTACTAAAGATGAAAAATGGCTGTGAACTTACCAAAAATCGTAGATAATTCATATTGGACCCTTTATTGCAAATCAACCAAGCAAAATGAGATTGTCACAATGACGTTTCCAGTAAACTCGAGCCTTCAGTGTTTTAGAACAGCAGCACTTTCAATGGTAACTCCAAATATGAAGTCACGAAATCCTATGGGGCGTGTGTATGCAGAAAATGACTCAAAAACGTAAAAATCCTCAGGTGTCAATGGGTTAAAATTAATATAAAAAAAATAATTTATAAAGAATGGCTATCCTTATTAAAAGAAAAGTACGATGAATTTGTTCATCAACCTAAATTGCATAAATGCCCATATCATATTCACAAATGCACGAAAAGTTCAATGTGAAAAGGACGACAAAAAGTGCAAAGTATTTTATATTCCTAAACTAACTAACATTTGTTTACTATATAATAGCAGAATTCAATAGAAATTGAAAGCGTTTCGGTCTGGTCTTGGGAAATAAAAGCCAGCAAAGACAGGGTACTGTCACATGTTTTCAAAAAGCGATTAAATGGCTGCTAATGTATTAATTTTCTTGGACCTCTAATTAAAAAAATATCAATATTAACTTGGAAATGCATTTCAAACCTTTGAAGAAACACACAACTTAGGAATAATAATTTTTCAAGAAGCGAGCTCATCAATTTTATAAAATTATGCAATTTTCAATTCTGGCCAAGTGCAAATTTAGGCCTTTTGCTGCTTTGACTGTTGCGAGCTCTAAAAAATACATTTTAACATATTTCAAAAAACTAATAAAAGTTGTTTCATTTACTTATGACCCAAGAAAGTTTACTGGGCGAAGTTTGAGGGAAAACATTTTTCTGAACATGAAATGCAGTACGTGGACCGCTTTTACAGACACTGCCTCTTAATAGCCGGATTGATATCCAACACGACATTGGATATCAATCAGTGGTCATTTTGCCAGGGCTCAACATAAGCTAGTTAATAAGAAAAAAAACTTGTAGGGGAAAGGTTGCTCAAATGCTTTGCTTTTGATTTGTTTCTATATGGAAATTGGCCACTATTTAGTACAGTGGAATCCTCATGACCCTGGGTTTCTTGAACCTCTTTATAACTCAAACCAAACGTTTTCATTGAATTTGCTTCAAAAATGATGACAAAAATATTATGATTTCTATGAAAATGTGCTTACTTGCCTACCTCAGCAATTTAGCATAATTTGATGCCACCTTCAATTTCTCTGACTCCCGATTTCTCGAACCAATAATTGTTTCCCTTGAAGGTTTGAGAAATCGGTTTTCATGTGAGATGGACCTGATGTTATGTTACTTATTGAACCAATATTTGTACATCAAACACTAAGGAAAAGCATGTAACCTAAGACACTGCGCCCAGTCAAACTGAATGAAATGATTAGGTTTGTTACTCAAACAAAAAAGTGTGTGAATGTTCTGAACACAATTACGTTCTACTTCTTAACTCAAGTGAACAATATTATAATTATCACCGATAAACAAAAATAATACTACCAGTAAATTAACAAGTGTGTTCAGCATGAAGTAGCAGAGAAGTAGCTGAGAAGTAGCTAGAAGTGATAAACCCTTGGGTTTTTAGAAATCTGACTAAAATCGACCCAACTAAGAACAAATTTTATTCATTTAATAGAACATATTGAATAGAGTGGCACAGAAAGTTAAGCCTGGTTGCAGGTTCACACTAGCGACATAATGACATAAGAACGTGAAAATATTGACATAAAGAAAAGAGCAGTTGTTTCCTTGTTTGTCATTATCCTTAATGTTTTATTTTATTATGTTAGACCTATGGTGTTGTTATGTTGTGTTGTTCACACTGGTGACATAAAACATCAAATAATTATTCAAGTTGTATTTTGCATTAGTGTGGCCTCGTCGTTATGTCCTTACGCCGCTAGTGTGAACAAGGCTTTACACAAGAATAGGAATGTGAAGCAGTTGTTTGATAGCTGAAAACAGCAACAACACTGAGCAAAAATGTGAAAGCATCAAATATATTGTTAGAACCAAACAGTGAAATAAATTGATTGATTTTCTTGTCAAACCTCTGCCAGTCTTAATTTTACTTGCTATGTGACAAAAGCCGCCAATATTTATTGTCCTCCTTTTTCTACCGATGTCCCATTCTCAGCATAAAGGTTCTTCTTTAGGCTGAGAACTTCCCTTCAACCCTAAAAATCAGAAATAAAATTGCCCCCAACTGCTTAACTGGAATTTCAAGAAAGGGGAAAGGGGGGGGGGGGGGGGGGGGGAGAAGCACAGAGGGGAGGGAGGTGGGATTAGGGGTTAAACCCAAAACCTTTGGACCAGAGGTGAGAGGAGGTAGAGAGGTATGAATATTTTTCTGGAATATCATAATAATTTTGTTATTTTGAATCTTAAAGCAGTGACCTGGAAAACTTTGCTTCTGTCTTATCATTGCAGGAATATTAAAAATGCGGTCATTGGCAACAAAGCTAAGAAATCGTCCTTTATCAGACTCAATGTCATACCCAAGATCATTGAACTACTTGTGCAGGATGACACTGGAATAGAGTTTGTGGTGGAGTCAGTTGTTCTGTTTGGGAGCCTGGCAAGAGGTACATGTACATCATGTATTTATTAAATATATATTGCCAACAAGCCAGCCGAGCAAAGACACGAGGCTGGCGAGGTGGCAGAGAATAGTGCTGCACAAAGACATCTTTCCCTTTGTTACCACATGTTGACTCAGACTTTCAGTGAATATGGAAAATATTCAGACCACTTAATTAGCATCTTCTGTTAAGTGTGTCCAAACAAAGACAGTCAGTCAGTTCTTTTATGCTGGGTTAAGAATATAATCATAAGTCATGTTGATAATAATAATAGTAATAGTAATTATAATAATAATTATAATAATAATTTTTTTTAAAAATTAATCTCTAAAGAATCTTTATTTCTCCTTAATTAAATCATCAACCATTAATTTACAATGTTTACAAAATATTAAAAACCCTAGTTAAAAAAAAAGAAAACTTATTAAGAGAAATATATATAAATTATACATATTTATATACGAAATATAAGAAATATCATTCTTGTGTACGTGATAATAATAATAATAATAATAGTAATAATGTCTTTATTCAATTGATAATATGCATACCAAAAGTTACAATAATAAAAGAATTAGAAATTACGATAAAGGCAAAATTACAATGGTGGGTAATAACAGCGGTAATAATCATACTCAGGTTCTGCAGAGAATGTTCAAGCTCTCCTGGAAGCACGCTCACTGGAGGTTTTTCTGAAAGGTAATAATTAATATTAATAGTAAATAATAATACATGTATATAAAGTTAAAAAGAAATCACATTTGTGCAGTACTGAAGCCAAGGTTTATACCCTGGTATGAACACTGTTATCAAGATACCATTTCTTTTCAACAAGCACTCATTTGCTGGGCATGAGTGCAAATCCTGTCAAAGCCTGAAAAACATTTTTCAGGCTGTAATTGCAACTAATTCAGTTGCTGCATAATGGTCAGATAAATATGTTGTTAATAGTTATTTTTTATCTTGAAGGTAATTTTTATTTTTCCATTGTTTTGGGGTATGGTAATATATGCTAATGAATTTGAAACAAAGGAAAAACAAAAATTACCTGAAATAAAAAATTAACTACAACAAATACATGAAATACACAGACTTGTAGTACTGTTATATGTTAAATTGAATTGTTTGGAACATTTTTATTTGTGGCAGGCATTTGTCATTCAGATGCAAGAATTGTTGAAGCATCAGTAAGGTCACTGAGGACTCTTTACTTCTCACCATTTACTCCATGTGGCCCAATTTTTGAAGTAAGTATACTAATATAATATAAAAAGTGTACAAAGTAGTTAAGATTGGAAAAACATTTTATCCGCTACTTGGAGTTTCACATGTTGCAAGCAACATGATCATCAGTTGCCTGATGATCGTGAAACTCCGAGTAGCAGATAAAATGTTTTTCCAATCTTAACTACTTTGTACACTTTTATATTGCTCCGGTTTATCCAGTTGAGAACTCTCAATAGCTGATGAAGATGTCACTGATTTCCCTAATTTTCCTGAACAAGAGGAAGTCGAGGTCTGTAAACACACCCTTTCAAACTAAAAACAATGGGGCCAAAACAAGGCTGTCATTAGCAGCTGGCAACTAGCTATTATGGCCGGCAACTGTGGTGATGATGACTGGTATAACTCAAAGTTTTAAAATGACAAAGGGACAACTATGTTGACTTTATGACTGCCTTCTTTCCTTGTATAGCTGGCTGTCCCAAAGATTAATGACAGCCCTGTTAATTTCCAGCCAATTTGTCCCCACAACCTAGGTTATTAAAGTTAATGATTAATTTTATAATACATGGCAAAAACAAAGCCTTTGGATAAATCATGGGCAGTCTCTCTCAGGTAGCCAATTTCACCATTTTGCCTGCTTGTGGAGGTAGCCATATAATTATTTGTACCATAATTGAATACATGGCTAGTCCTTAAACATGTAACTATAAAGTAGTGTTTAATAATTAAAATTTGATTTCTGTAATTTTTTAGTAAAATGCCTGCAATTTTTAACAAATGACACTTAAGATTATCAGTAATTTAATATTATGATAATATTATATATTACATGATTGTACTTCCCAGAATCCCAGCATTGTTCCTCAGCTAGTTGAACTGCTATCAAGTTCTTTCTCTAATGCAGAGTGTGCAGCTTTCATCCTGTCCAAATGTTGCCAGGTAAGAAACTACAAAAGTGTCCATGCAATTCACCAATGGTCTACTCCACTAGCTGAAATGTCGCCAGTGCAGCTCCAAAGGTATCCCATGACTCTCGTAACAGGGTCACAAAATTATGTACTTTCTGTCCTAAATAGGGCTAGAAAATTAAAGATTTTTGTCTTCAACAGGGACAGGGAATAAGGGTGACCCAGTAGCACGGCACCCACTCAAGATTTCAATAAGTCTCCCCATACACACATACTTCAAATGACTACCAGATACCCTCTTATCTTAGGTTACATAAATCAGTTACATGTAAATTAATGAAATCAATATGCTGTTTTCCAGGGTCCTGCCCATCAGGCACTGTTGTGTAACATGGGGGCTGTAAATGCTCTAATGCCACTTCTGGTATGTGACATTCCCAAGATACAACAGCCAGCTTTACAGTGTTATGCAGCCATGTCGTTTCAAAATGGAGCTGTGTCACTGGCCATGAAATCAGGTATTAACTGTCCAGTCATTAAGTATGCAAACTAAACCTCCTTTATGCAGACACCACTGCAGGGCCATAGCTGAGTGACATGAGTGACTGTATTATGGAGGCACCCTGGCAGAACATAAAGGAAACTAACTAAAGGTGGCTGCCTTAATGTGCTTCAGTTTGAGTCCCAATGTGAAATGGCCACTGAGGATAAAATGAACTCATTCAGTGACTGTGCACCCATTAGTAAAATGTCTTTATTTATGGATCCGGTGGGTACAATAGGATTAATTGTGGTTAAAGAAAATGATTTCCTTTTAATCTGTAGCTACCCATCAAGGTGAGAATCTGATTCAGATTTTCACTAAGCTTCTCTCAAGAGACAGACCAGATGAGATTCAACTGGGAGCTGCAAAGTGGTAAGTGTTGAAATATGTAGTTAACTAATCCATGTTTACTTAGTAGATTATTTAGTTAATTAATTAATTATTACGGTATATTAGTTTTATTGTAGGAGGGCCATAATGAAAACTACTGGATCAGACCTATAATTAATGTATTCCACCCTCGATAAATAAAGTTATATTTATTTATTATTACCAGCTACAGGGTGTAATTACACCATAAAACATTTTGCATTTCTTTGCTGAAGAATGTCTTCAGGAGCAACCAGGAACAAGAAACAAATTAAAACATTTTTTTTGTTAGTGTTTTGTTCCACATGTCAGATAAATTGCATGGACTGGTGTTTGATAATAGTTTTCATTGGTTCCAAGTTGATCTGGTAACAGAGGTGATTCTACAGTCTATTATAATTGATGGGTTTTATGCAATACTACCATCATAATAAGTGACAATTTTGTATTGAAATCTAAATTTCCCAAGTAAACTCTATTTTGGCACAGAGACTTGTCATCATCATGATGAAAGAAACTTAGTTCAATCTGTATTTTAGTTTTCAGCAAAAGGCTTATTACTTTTCGTTAAAACTCCAGCAACCAACACAAAAGTCAAAGAGGATCCAATGCTTTGTTTCGGTTCAATTTACATATAACAAAGGAAATCAGTAAAATGCTTTGCTTGAGTCAGTTTAAGTCTTTTGCTAAAAAAAGAAATACAGAACTGACTAGTTTCTTACATGACAACCGGTCTCTGTGCCAAAATAGAGCTTATTTGGACTGCAGTTTAGATTTCAAGGCAAAATGTAAAAACTCAGACAAGAAAGTGACTGGATGTTCATATTAGACAGACTACTAAATAAATACTATATAATATGACCATACGGCCCCGCTGACGCAATCCTACAGAAAATAGAATCGCAAGGTGACGTAAGCGGGCCCGGACGGGTTGATGTGAGCCGGTCCGGAAAAAGCTGTCCGGCCCCGCTCGAGTTCAAGTGACCTTGCACTGCCCGACTATTCTTGTACTTTCTAGTCATATTATAAAATACTTATTGACTGAGTTAGGTCGGGCCGGACGGGAAAATATTTGGCTCTCGGTCAGGGTTAACGGACCTCGCTGTGCTCGGTCCGTATGCCATGACCTCGAGCCAAATATTTTCCTGTCCGGCCCTCCCACTCAGTCAATAAGTGCAGAAATTTATTATATGGCAAACTACATTCTGATTGGTCCCTGAGTGGTCCAAATTTTGTAGTACGGACCACTAACTGATTCGCCGAATTCCTTTTCTGAAACATGTACATTGAACAAAAGAAAACTGTTTTCTATTAAGTAGAAACATTTTTCCTTATGTCTAGTGGACAATTTTGGCCTGAAAAATGCAAGTATATGTTTAACTTTGGTGAATGTGTTTCCCAAGAATGGATGTATTAATAATTCAACAAAATGTTTCAAAAGCCATTAATACTTTATTGGACCAGCTTGTTCAGTCCGTATTGGGGAATATTGGTCTCGTTCTTTTTTGCAAATTTATAGACGGAGCACAAGGTGAGGTTCTTAACCTTGCAAAAAAAAGAACAAGAACAATATTTTCCCAACACAGACCTCACGCTAGTTCGATTACATGTACATCTACATACACTGTACGTCTTTGTGCAAACCATTTTAGTAATAGATGATTCTGAACAGCACTGCTTTATCAATGAAATCATTATTTCTTGATTCATTCCTCTGACATTAGCTTTTAATTATCTTATCCTTTGTTCCTTCTACAGTTTGACAAATATGCACAGAGCAGGAGCTGTTCCAGCCCTTGACAACCATTCACTATTGATAAAGGTGCATAACTACGTAGAGTAGAGTTCCAAAAGTAGCGGCTCCTGTTACTTTTAATTTGGAATTAGCAGGCCTAAGGGGCTGCAACGTTTGGGTTGCCATTACTTTCGGGCAGCTAAAATATGAGTTCCGTAATTGAAACAAAAAAATGGTGGTAAAAACATCCGCGGAAAACTTGTACAGTTTCTTTATAATCCTGGGCCGGGTTGTTCAAAGCATGATTAAGTTAACCCATGGTTTGTGTCAATTTTGAATCCAGTTAAATAACTCAACAATTAAAAATTTTCCAAAGTTTTCTGCTCTTCAGTTTTGACTTTCACTTGTTTTCACTACCGTATTAGCTACAAATGACCTTTTGAAAACATTTTTAAACAGAGAAATGAAATCCTCACAACTTTTAATTTGGGATTTGCGTTGATCGCCTTTTGAACAACCAGGCCCTGGTGGAGCATTGAAATTTGGAATTTTTCTGGGGATTAAAGGGGTTTATACAGGAATTAATATACAAAGAGCAAAAGAGGCAGAGCTGAGAGTTTATTTTACATACATATTTGTACAGGTGACATTGATAAGGACAGGTTTGATTACCGGTATATTACAAATTGATTTTTGTTACTGTTGCATTATTTTCAGGTTCTTGCCACAGCTGTTAGAATGTGTAAATGGGACAAAGTTCTCACAGTCAGAGCTGAGGCTGCAGAAACGTTAGGTGAGTAGTAGAAAAAAAGTGGGATTCCAAAAATAAAATCCGAATGAATATTTTGTTTCAGCAGTTCTAAGATGTGGTAGAGAGGTGAAATGAAGATTAAGGTATTTCTTCAATTCGTGTTGTTCGAAATAAGTAATGAAATCAAATTTGTAATTTGGCTGACCAGCCAAGAAATGGTGGGCTCCGCCATTGCAAGCACCTTTTAACATTTTTTCTCTCCATGCCTCTACAAGCTAACAATAAACTTTATGGCAAGTCTAATATGGTAACCTAACTCACACCAAACACAGCAATAGTTGGACCAAATTTGAAAGAGTTTAAAATAGCCACAGCATGTTGAAGGTCTGTTTTTTTTTTTGCCTGTTCACATCAAATTAGAGGCTTAAACCTGTGTTATGACAATACATGTATTTATTTTAATCATGTTTATCTCTTGGGTATAAGGGACTCCTGATCCTGCACTGTAATAGTGGAACATACTCTGACAATTAAATGATGATGTTTTCAAAACCTTTCTTTCTTTCAGCATTTCTTATTGAAGAAGATACAGAGCTTCAGAGGACGGCAGCCATCTCAGACCACTTAATAAAAACACTAACAGGCTTCTTGGTCAAAAATGACTTAGATGACAGCTCATATGCTCTCATGAGAGAGGTTGGTACCATGGCAGGGGAGGGAAGGGCAGATAGAGACCCAGGGAAGGGGTGCCGAGAGAAGTTGTGGAGAAGGTTAGAATGTGGTGGTGAAAGAGGATTTTGGATCAAGGAAATGTTACTGTCAGATAATTAATGGACAAGGTTTAGGAAAAAATAAAGCCCCATCCAAATGTACAATAATTTTATGTTTTTGTTCATTTTTATTCATTACAAGAAATTATGAGGGTTTTTATAACAAGTTTTTAAATTGTTTTCTGTCCATGCTTAAACGTTTTTGTTTTTTGTTTTTTTTCTGTCGATATGTACACAGTAAAAATACACTTTGTAGTGATCCGTTCTTCGTTGTTAGAACATCGATTGTGAGTACCTGTGGTTTTGATCATTTTATACGTGTGCGGACGGCAGGCCAAACTGTTTGCATTTACATTAATTTTTGTTTTTGTCTGTTGGTTGTTTTTATCTTTGCCATCCACACTTAAATGATAAATCTCTATAAAAAAGAAACCCCACTTTATGCAGTGTTATAATTGAAAATCTCTGGTGCATTTCTGGTCATGTACAGTACATGATGTCCTTAATGTATAAATAGTCTCCAATTTTGCAAAGAAATGGTTGTGGACTAAAAGGGACCTTCAATCTCAGCCATTAATCGTTGGAACACTTGACAATTTATAATCCTGCACCCCGTTCCCCTTTTCAAAGTTGCAAAAATCCGGCGATTTTCAACCAGAACTCAAAACACCAACGGTTTTCAACTTTGTGAAGGGGTGGGGGATAAGTTTTTGCTCGTGTTCCAACAGTATTGTCTGAGATTGTAGCAGAGCCATATAAGGATAAAGAGCAAATAATTGTTAAGGAAACCTGGGTGTGGAAGGAAGTGGGTGGGATTGCAATAACAATGTTCCAAGGATAAGTATGCGCTCTGATGATTCTGTTGATGTTGATGTTTTGCGCTTTTTGTTTTTATCAGAGTGCTTTTAAAGCCCTGGCATCTGTTGGAGCAAATGATGAGGATATCCGGAAAAAGGTATAGTCACATTTCAACTAGAATTTGTTCATACTGTGTTGGTTCCATTTTGTATCTGTGGCAAAAACTTATAAGAATATACAGTTGAAGAGCTTGCAACTGTACAGGGCTTTTGTTCACACAGTACCTACTGCCCATCGTTACAAGTTTTGTATCTTCTCGTTTTTAACTCGTGAAGTGCAAAGCGTTAAACGAGTTTTAGCGTTTAGGTAGAAATTTCACTGGATCGCTCCCTCAATTAGCTGTAAACATTGAGCCAGTGATATGTAATGGTCACCTGTCTTACCCATGGGGACGGCATTGGAGGGAGGGGAGGGTGGGGAGTTGGACGCAGGGTGGTGCACAGGCGGTTGGTTGAGCAAAACACCCAGGAGAGGGGAGGATCAAAAGGTGTGTATTCACAAGTTGGCTCATAGGAGCCTTTGAATGATATCATTCCGGAGAGTTCCGAAATTAGCGGCCCCCGTTACTTTCGGAATTAACAGGCGTAAGGGGCCGCAACTTTCGGTTAGCCACTACTTTTGGGTAGCCATTACTATCGGGCACTTAAAAATCGCGAGTATTTGAAAAAATGAATTTAAACACAACCGCGGAATAAGCATGTCGCTTAAATTCTCTCTTTCTCATTGATTCTTCGGCATTCCTCGGCATTCTTGTACAGCAAAACACTAAGCTGTTCCATCTACCTGGAGACGTCACTCAGTATAGTATTTTCGATTGGACTGTTTTTTTTTTCGGGAGTGCTGTTACTTTTGGGTGGGTCATTACTTTCGGGAATTACTAGAAAGGTCCGAAAATTAACGTTACTTTCGGGGGCTGCTACTTTTGGAACTCTATGGTTGTACTCATCCCCAGGTTTTCCTGGGTGACCTCCTAGGATGGCTGCTGATTTGTGCATTAATTCTCTTTGCAGATAATAGAGATTGAGTGTACAATGGATCACGTGGTATCAGGCCTGGAAGATCCCAACACTAACGTCAAGTTAGCAGCAGTGAAGTGTCTCCATAGTCTGTCTCGCTCTGTTCAACAGCTCAGAACAAGTTTTCAGGACACAGCAGTTTGGAAACCGATCATGAAGCTGCTACAGGATGCGTCTGATAATATGATGACCGTGGCTTCTTCAGCGCTCTGCAATCTGCTGTTAGAGTTCTCTCCAAGTAAAGAGGTAAACATGATGATGAATTGTTTCAAGTCTTCAGAGGGCAGGTTATGTTTGATGTTCAAAAGCAATCATGTCTTAACCCTTAAAGCCCCAATAATGAAAAGCAAATTCTTCTCACTGGTCTCCATAGTTTTCTTGTGGTACAAGTTAAGAGATTCTATTCAAACATCAAGACAAATTAAACATGATGATCATTTCCATTAGTTCTCATGACTTGTAAGGTGGGTCATGCATTGATATCACAAGGAGAAATTGGACGCTCATCACTATTGGGTCTTAAAGGGTTAACTGAGGTTAATGTTTGCTCTTCTCAAACTCATTAATTATTCATGAGGTTATCAGCCAATGAGGGGAAAGTATTTCGTCACATGCATGAATCTAGATACCCAATGAAAACCCATATCCAAATCACTAGTGATCAGGATATGCGTTTTTATTGGACATCTAGATTCATGCATGCCATGAACTGCAAATAAGAAAAACTACACATTCAATAACACAATGAATCTTTTATTGATAGTAACAGATGAATGGTAGCTGATAATGATGAGTCCAAAATTATGCAACCAATGAAAAGAACATAACAATAGTGTTACGATTTAGGTGATAATTAATATAGGCAGTTTGAGAAGCAATCTAAAAAACTCGTGCTTCGGGTTTGATCGTGGTATCCAAACATCTCGAAACAAATAAAAGCACTCAGCCGAAGCGGCCTCGTGCTTTCATTTGTTTCTCGATATTTGGATACCACGATCAAACCCTCGCACTTGTTTTTTATATACTACATCTTGCTTTACTTTCAGCTGTTCTTAGTTATGACAAAACCCACATGTAACACGATCAAATCTATCAGAACTAACATGGAACCTGCTAACTGCTTTTCCGTGCTTGACATTGGTTCCATGTTTTTTATTTATTTAAGTTCTGATTGAATTGGTGCATGTAGTTTTGTTGCAATTGGAAAGGTGTGCTAACTTTGTTTTTGGATTTACTGCAGAAAATAGAAAACTGTCCTATAACCCCAATTCCAGCTGTATAAGACAACTGTTCATAATTTTTATGCATTTCTCGTTTCATATTTTAGCCCATACTAGAGGCGGGCGCTGTGAACTTACTCTCAAATTTGACCAGACGCCAAGAAACTGCACTGCGACTCAACGGTGTATGGGCGCTTATGGTAGGTAGTGCATAATAAAGTTACCGTTATTCAAAAAGTGCATAGTAGCATTGACTCTCTTTTGCATTCTCGAAGATCTTGAATTCTCATCAACTCTTGTTCCCGCATGGCCAGGGTTTGAATTCTCATCAACTCTTGGTGGTCAGGGTTTGAATTATCATCAACTCTTGTTCCCATGTGGTCAGGGTTTGAATTATCATCAACTCTTGTTCCCATGTGGTCAGGGTTTGAATTCTCATCAACTCTTGTTCCCGCATGGCCAGGGTTTGAATTCTTATCAACTCTTGTTCCCATGTGGTCAGGGTTTGAATTCTCATCAACTCTTGTTCCCATGTGGTCAGGGTTTGAATTCTCATCAACTCTTGTTCCCATGTGGTCAGGGTTTGCAGTTATGATGCTGAACGGATCAGAAGAACCAGAAGCTCCTTTCTTGAAAGGGACACTGTCCCGCGGAAATCACAAAATTTAGCTTAGCTTATTTCCATGTTATATCGCCAAATGTCACCAAATATACAACTAGATTGGATAAAAATATTCTACAGAGCAAAACACAAGCAGTAGTTTGGAGCTAAAGTACAGGATTGCAAGGATGGAAGTGGATTGCAATTCATCAAATTTGATTTCATGACAGGCGGTCAAGAAATCCAAATTGCCATTCTTGTGGAATTTTCCCTCTTTTAGCAGTTATTTTGTCGTTTTAGTTAATATTTCTTCGCTTTCATCAGTTTTGGCGATTTTTCCTTCCTATTTCAAGGTAAAAAAGCAAGCTGGCCGGGAAAGTGTCCTTCTAATTTAGGTTTGTTTTGCTGAACCTTATGTGGTTGCTTGACAAAAGTCAACATTTTATTTTGCGCAGAATATGGCATATCAAGCGGATGACGTAACCAAAAACAAAATCTTGGAAGTGCTGGGACCAGAACAGTTATTCAGGTTAGAATGTATGACTTTCACTTTCAAGATAAAAATGCAAGTAGAATACGAAGCGGGGTGGTGGGGGGATGGTTCAGGGGGGTGGATTCACTGGATTGAAACTGAAAAAGCCATGGTTGCTGTTCACAGTCTAAGTAGATTTGCTTCAATTCTCTCATATTTTACAATTGTCTTGAAGAAGCGCTATTCGATTCGATGCACACGGTCTATAAAATCAAAATGTTGGCTGATTCCTTGGAATGTTTCCTAGCCATTAGCGCTTTTGCTTTTCCACTCTACACACACACTCACAAATTCCGCGCGCGCTTCTTACTCGTGTAATGTGAAAGAGCGACTTGGAGTCAGTCTAACATTACGTCGTCAGAGCGTAAGCTTGTACCTGTCAAAACAAGCAAACAAATTCTTCCCACTAGTCTTCACACATGTACATTAATACGTTCTGGGGGAATTACTTGATTATGATTTGACGTGTAACTTCCTAGTTGGTCTTCTGCTACATATTATCTGTCAATTTTGCGATTTTTTTATGTCATGTTACACGTGTTCTAACCATCGTGATGTTTCAAATAGTAGCTGGGCAAATATCTACCAAGTGGATAAAATGTTACCGTTGGAATTAATTTTACCGCTTGAAAGGGAATATGCCAGTTCTAAAAGCTCTTCACCAAGCCAAGCCGTTTGATTAGTTAAAAGGCTAAATGACAACTCGGGAAAATGGTGCATTATATACTAAATGAAGTCTTCCGCCCCTTGTTCAATGAAGGTCGGCATGTTTATTCATTTGCACATCGTTGTTCTCTTAGCAGCCTCCTTGATGATCCCGACACTCAAGTGACAATGAAAACATTAGGACTAATGAGGAATCTTCTGTCAGGAAGAGAGGTAACACATTAAATCTTTCCTTGTTCATGTCGGAAATATAAACAACGGCCATCTTCCTCAAGCGCACATAAATAAATAAATAAATAAATAAATAAATAAAGGACAAGAACAAATAATAACAATAATAATTAATATTTCTATGGCGCAAATTAACATGTAGATATGATCAAATGCGCCTAACAAACTATGTAAATAAAATAATTAATTAAAAGTAATTATTTGCAATTCTGTATGTATAACGGATAATAAAATTACAAAAATCAAAAGCTATACAGAGGATATGCTAATCTAAATAAAAATGTCTTCAATTTGGACTTAAACGCTCAAAATTGTCAAAATTGTCCTTATTGTACTCGGCAGTTTATTCCTGAACCAACAACAAACTTAACCCGGGTTCGATTCTCGGTGGCGACGCCAAATGTGGCCACATTGGTGCAAAGCGAGTGCTCTCACCATTGTTCCATCCCTGCTCCCAAAATACTGGCTCATGGTCAAACTCCAAAATGGTGAGGGTTGATCTAGATCCTCGCGAACCTACCAAACCAAGTCGATGTATTCACACTTTTTCGGCAGTCCTTTGTTCTTCTTATACGCGCACGTATAAGACAAACTGACTCCTCAAATTAGTGACTGTTGTTAGTCTAACTTAAAGCCCCAGTACTAAATTTCTCCTTGTAAAATCGAAGCATAATCAATCACAGAGGTTATAAGAATTAAAAACATGATCACCCAAGATGACTTTTTGACATTTCAACAACTTCTCTCCACAACGTCTTTGAAAACGTATTGGGACGAGGAAGGAGAATTGGTATTTAATCAGACACTTGATGGTGTTGTCAAGGGTGCTGTCGTTTATTGTGTTCATAGAACAACAAGGTTTACTCTCTTTAGATGTGTTCTTTATTTCATCATCTGGATTTAAGACGGTTTTTTATTCTACAAAGTTATCCTACCCTATATACATTTGTATCCTTCATTCGATCCGATTCGCTTACAATGCAACTCACACTTATCTGTAGTTTTCTTTTTGTTTAAGAAGTAATTTTCCTGTGATGGCCGGGATACTTTAAAATCAATAAATAATGGAAAATGTTAATGTAGAAAAGTGCCGAAAATTTGAAAGTTTTCAGACGTTTCGGCCTTGGTCCTTCTTCGGCTGACTCGTACCAAGATTGAAAATTAGCCGCATCTCATGTCTCTTTCTTTGCTTGCTTGCGCCGCAGTGCTTCACACCACGCACTTCAGCGTCATGCAGAGAGTGGCCGTTTGCATTGAAATGTTGTGCGACGGGGAAACCAGGCAAGTTTTTTCAATGCTGCGGAGGTGTTCGCCAAAGCGTTACCTAAGAGCACGCCTAGTTTCACCAATGTAAACTGCAGAGCAGCGACGACAGGAGATGCAGTAAATGATATTTGATGTCTCGCGAGTGAAGGCTTCTTTAATGATGATGGTGCCTTTGGGGCCTTGCAGGGTGGTGTCGGAGGAGATGTGTTGACACGTCCGACAGCGAGCGTGTTGGCAAGCAGAAGAGCCTGCGAGACGATCAGGTGAATTTCTATCGGCAGTGTGGACCAAGATGTCACGCACGTTTTGATCATGGCGATATGCAACCATGAGATGCGGCTAATTTTCAAGCTTGGTACGAGTCAGCCGCGCGGCCTTAATACTGACTTCCGGTTTATTTCAAATATTATTTTTTAAATGGCGTGTTATACAAGAACAGAACCGTCAACCGTTTAAAATTGACACTTCACTGAAGAAGGGCTAAGTCCGAAACGTCTGAAAACTTTCACATTTTCGGCACTTTTCAACATTAACATTTTCCATTATTTATTGTGCCACAAGTGCCACGCAGTTTTTTGAACTTTTTTGTTCAACTATTTTACCTACTTTAAAATCACTCAACCTTCGTCATTTTTCACGCGGAATTAAGCAGATTTCGCCAAATAATTATTAGATACAGGATAACACAATCAAAAAGTTTATCTTGCACAGCTGTTTTTCCCAATCCTTATTTAGGAACTCTTTAATATGCGCATTCTAATCCTCGAAGGTAATCTCCTGTCACGCAACGCGTGACGATGACGTCACACATTACACGACACTCTGGGATCTTTCTCAGTTTGCTCGTTCAGGAACGAGGCTGGTCAAAACATAATTATGGATATCGTAAATGTATTATAAGCAAGAAACAACTTTCCGCTGTTCATAAACGTGACATCGTCATTGAAATATAAAATTTGTGATGGACTATCCGGTCAATGGATAGTGGCAATGTGTTTCGCTTTAAGCTACAGAAAAGCAGAGTGTAGGTTCCGGCAGCTGTAGGCCACTAGGCACGAAATTGTACAGTCATAAAGTGTAGGAGTAGAAATACTCGTTGCCTGCTCAGTGCGTCACAAATCAGGATAAAACACCTGTATTTCACCTCTAGGCTTCTACGATTCACTCCAGAAAAACGACTTCTGGCGACCGGTATGCTTCATTCTTGGACACGATCTCGGTGGAACATACCAAACCAGCATTGGTGGAAGTGCTTGAGAGGTTTCTCGGTTTGGGCTCCCTGTTTGAGTTCTGCGGCAGCGCGTAACACAATTTTTCCCAGAACCACTTATTGCTGACACTCAGATAAGTGTTAGTGCGCATGTACAGCTTCATTTCGTCATCCAGCTCGTCCATGTTGACGTCATCAAACAGAATGATTATCAGGTAATTAGTGCGATCTTCTAGAACTTTCTGGTGAGCGGCGCGAAACTCGAGCAAACACCACTCGCTCTTGATGAAGTTCTGCGATAACACCATGAGCATACGCTTGCTTTGGTTAACGCTGTTCATAATGTTTTCTTGGATAGGCGCGCCTGCTACGAAATCTCGGTCGTGGATGCACAACCTGTACGGCGGGTCGTGATTTTCTAAACGTTCCCACAGCGTGTTTAAAACCCACTCCCAATCGCCGCCGCTGTAGGAAACGAACGCGTCGTAAATCTTACTGGGATCTGAGTCGTCTATGCGGTCAAACGGGTGCCAATTGAAGTGGGTGTACATGAAGACCTTTACTTCGCCGCGGTACTTATAGGCTAGGATGAAAACGACCAGAATCACAACCAGTAAGCCGCCGAGCGTGAACGCGATCACTTTGAAAGTCCAGTTATTTGTTATGGAATTTGTGTTAGGGGAGTCTTGTTTGCCGTTTTTGCAAACAAACTCTTCATCCGGGAGTGTGTATATCGCTTTCCCCTGAGCATCCTCGGAATTACATAGAACGTTTTCGATGTTTTTTATGTGAGGTTTTTGTCTTGTTAACCATTGCTTCATCCACTTTGTTGTGCAGTCGCACTTGAAGAAATTGTGATGCAATGCAAGAGTTGTGAAGCTAACGTTTTCAATATTCCTAGGTAAGGCAGTCAGTTTGTTTGAATCGATGAACAGAATTTTAATCCGCTGAAGCTTTTGCACTGTTGACTCATTTAACGCGTCAATCTTGTTGTGTGTCAAATACATAGCCGTCACATTTGTCATGTAAGGATAGGGTGGAATCTCCCGTATGTTGTTGTTCTGTAACTGAAGCTCTGTCTGACCGTGTGGAACTTTGTAAGGCATGGTGACGAGATTCCTTCCTTTACAATCAATGACCACAGTTCCATCTAGCGCACGAACGAAACACGAACATTTCTCAGGGCAGTTTTCTAAATCTCTCTGACATTGGAACTGATCTTCGTCGACCGATAGAATGGGTTTGTCTTTCAGTACAACCGGAGCGGCACATTTCCAAGTTAAAAAATGCCGAGATCGCACGCGATCGTCGTTTTGTATCAAGTCTTGAAGCCAGCGGACAAGACGCAAAAATTTGCAGTCGCAAAGGAGGGGATTCCCCGTCATGTCGATTTCGAAAACACTCAAAAATAGCTTGAACATAGCGCGCTTCGTTTTGTTAAACCCCTCGATGTTTATCGTTGTGAAATTGTTATACGCGAAGCTGATACGCTTTAAATTCTCTTGCAATCTAAATTGAGGCGAGCTTGCTGTCTCGCGATGTTGAAACAGAAATGTATCCGAATCTAGTTCTTGTAGCAGATTTTCAAGGTCTTGAAAATTGATCAGATTTGACGACAAATCAATTTGGTTTGCTTGCCGCTGCAATAGCAGTGACCTCGGTAAGCGGGTTATTCTGTTGTTTTTTAGGTAAATTTTGCCCAGTGAGCTTGATTCTAAGGGGAAAGCTTTGTCATCGACTCGAGTGATTTGGTTGTATTCTAAATGCAGAACTTCAACGGTGTTTAGCTTGCTGAATAATTCCTCCGGAATAAAGCTAAGTTTGTTATGATCCAAGTCAATTCGTTTGATCTGAGCCTGACTTTTAAACAGCTTTTCTGGCAGCTTTGAAATGTTGTTGTTATCAAGTCTCAAATCGAGCAGATCATCCAGTCCTTGAAACAATTGTGCAGGTAAATCTGCTAACTTATTCTCGCTGAGATCAATCACATGAATTCCCTTCAAATTGCGAAAACACGACGGCCCAATAATCTTTAAGCCGTTCCCTTCGAGAGTCAGCTTGTTCAGTAATCCGCGAAATTCATGTGTTGATAAATCTTCGATGTTGTTGAACGCCAGATCGAAAAAGCGTCGATAAATCTTTGGATGTACGATAGTGCCGTATTGGTAGTGGTGATTTCCAGTTTGTGTTCTTCTCAACCCTCTTGGTAGTTGGAGAGTGGAGTTGCACCAAGGAAAGGCCGGTGGCTTAGTCAACTTGTTGCCTGAAACCTGAAGCGATTGAAGTAACGGCATTGTTGTGTTAAGCTCAGCAGGAATTGAAGTGAGTTGTAAGTTAGAAAATTGGACCTCTGCCATTCTTGGCCAGACGTATTTCTTGAATATGCCGGGAAATGTTTTTGGTTTTGATTTGTAAAACCCAAGCGTACCAAGGTTTTCTGCCCCTCGAAGAGATCCGTTCACCATCTGTAAATCGTTTTCTTCAAGGAAAAATGTGGCGTTGTCCAACATATAAAAGACTCGAAAATCCGTAGCGTTTCCCCATCGAGCTATATCCTCAGCCGATAAACTGCAGTGTCCTCGCATTTGTATGTACGATATAGCGTGTTTTCTTGTGACGTTTTGCGAATTTTTTAAAATAATGTTCATTGGAGTTAAACACAAAGCTCCAAAATACAGCACAACATCCTGGTACGTTGTCAGTGTTTTCAATATCACAGCAATATCCATCACACATTTGTCGTGAATCTTGTCGCTCTTTAGAATACATTTTACGACGTGCGTAGGAACCGAACCTTTCGTTGTTTCGAAGAATGGCGGCACAGTTTTCGGAACGATACAAACAGATCCCCCGCAATGTGTTAAGGGTATTATCTTTTGTCCTTGTGCTTCGACCGCAATGACAACCAGTATGGCGAGCAAAAGCGTACAGCCTTTCGTTTTCATCGCAGTAATTGAATGACAGGGTAATCGGAGTACAACACTCACCTATACAGACTTCATTACATTTGTGTCGACCACAATGTTGTCACCCAAACCACCGAAATGTACTATAGTTCCGCGTCCCTTCCTTCCGAGTCCTTGCCTTTCGGCTATGAGTTAAGTGCCAAAAATAACCTCAAACCTTCTTGTATTGTTGCGCTATGTGGGCGTTGGTCTGAAAGTAATAGCTAGCTGGCAAGCCTAGGTATTGTTCAATTCAAAAGCCGATGACCTTTTCAGACAGACTGTGAGATTTAGTTTCGTTTCAGCGCAATCCACACTTAAACGTCATGCTTGCATTTCAATTCTACTTCCGGTTGTGGCTGAATTTTGCCTTATACGGCAACTTAAAGATTGTCTAGCTTATTAAGAAGATTATGAATATTAAAAAAGACCATTGCACCTAATGTTTTGTACTCAAAAACGTCATAAATGTCAACTTTGAAGTGCATTATCTTATGATAATCTCTCCAAACTTATTAGATGACAGACTCAGCAGACTGAGGCAATTTTGACGAAGTTCAATGATTTCAAGGTTATTTATTTCGTTCATACGAATTTAAACTTGCACTAAGTCGCTCGATCAGCAGAAATTCGCGGATTTTGCTCTCATCGCGCGCGTCTTATAATGTGTGCGCGCATAAGTCTCTCTTGTCCCATCCCCGCGAGAGAAAAAGATAAACGAGCAACTTGGACCAAGTCTAACATGAATTATATGATCCTAAAATATCGAATCAAAGCTTTAAGAGGGGATTCCCCTTCAATACAAGTCGAACATGCTAATATTCTCTATTTTCGAATTGCCCATATCCCCATAATACACTTTGTTTGCCCCCCAAATTTTGCATAAACTATTGTTTTGAAATGCTCTTGGGAATATGCAGTCCTCCCAAGAGCATTTTCAAACAATAGTTTATGCAAACTTTGGGGGCAAACAAAGTGTATTATGGGCAATTCGAAAATAGAGAATTGAGGTCTACTTGCGAAAAACGAGACAATAGATTTTCCGGCATGACTGCGCACAGTGGCGTGGTTAGATGCAAATTACTTGTGAGCACAAGTTGGTACACAGTTGACTAGCTCGATAAACAAAGTCGCAGGACTAAAGTACGATATGCATAAAACGCTAAATCAACAGTACAAATATTTTTTCTGATCAAGTCAAGTTTTATTTGAACTTAATTCAGCAAAATATCGTATTAGAGCCTGGTGTAACACTATGCCCACTTTTTGTTAATTTTTGGGAAATTTTACGTGCTCGTCAGGCTTAAAAAGATGTTTTGTTATCTCATGAGTATTGAATGCTCGCATGGCTGAAGTGTTTTTGATTGGTTAAGCCTGAGAATTAGACTACAACCTTTTTGTCATCATAGGATTTTTGAAGTCTCCCATGACTCCAGAATCGTAAACCAAAACGCAGAGAGCTCGTTCCCTGTGGAATTCAAAGTTGCGCGCCCACGTGCTTTTAGCTGCAAGGCTGTACTGTCATTGGTCAAGTGCGCTCCCAAGTAAAGTAAGGGGTAGACCTTACTTTGAACTGCACTTGGATCCTTTTGTTTTACGCTTATCGCCAGGGCAACAAAGAAACCAAAAAGTGTGGTTTTTGCGTTGCAAGTTTTTGAAGCCAATTCAAAAACTTCGCCACGCAAAAATTGCGAAGAAAATCGTCCGCGCACCCATTGCATGTTGCGCTAAAAATAGTCGTTGTAAATCGTCCCGTGTAACATCACCTTTAAGTGACTCCGCACAAACAAACAGCACGTGTCATTCAAAAAGACGTTTTTGATAAAAAAATAAGGGAAATATGGAGCTTATAGCCGTGAACGAACTATTACAAATTATTAAACTTTTTAATTACATTCAGCTGAGATTAATTTTTACCTCTTTGATTCAATTTACAAAGAGATTTAAACATGTAAATAAATCAGATGAGTGCTTCCGGCTATTGAAACGTAAGTCAGACTAGAAAACGCTCTCAGAAAGGAGTTCATACTACAAGTACGTACCAAGTGCACTTAAGAGGCCCAGTGAGAACCGGCCTGATCTCTTTGCTTTGGATGAAATTCATAACAGTGACAATACAAATGTATGTAAGTAATCAGTACATTCCTGACGTGCTGTTTGCTTTTCAGTATTAGGTATAAATAAATGTGAATAAATTATTAGACTACTAGCTGTCCCTTTTCAATCAATCGAGCGGGCGAGCTGATCACGAAAACAAGCTCGGCGAGACTGGAGCGAGCGAATATCCAGAGAGGCACTGCTAGCAGTCTAATAAACTCTAGACTGCTAGCAGTCCCTCTGGATAATCGAGCGAGCGTGCATACAGCTATTTCAATTGAGGTTGTCGGATGAGAGCTTCAAGCGTACGCAACGAGACCGCAAGGTACTTTGGGATTTTTATGTACACCTAATTGCAATAACGTTGTCATAGAGAAATGAAAAATTTAAAAACGAAAATTGAAAAAAGGCCAATAGGAATTAGTTTGACATACAAATAACAATAGTCGCTGCACGCTTAATTTAAATTAACAATAGCCGCTGCACGCTTAACCCATTGACACCTGAACCGCCCGTAACCGCCCGTACAAGACTCCACTGCTTTAAAAAATTGTAACTTTCTCAATCGTGCGAACATTGCCTTAACTAGCAGTTGTGAGCATTGACTAGAAAGTCTTTCAAATTGAGATACCCAATAAACACAAAAAAGTCAGCGATTTTTGCAGAATATCAGCGTTTGAATTTGGACAATAACAAAAATTACCGTTTTTAACGTCATAGAAAAACAACAAAAATCACGTTTTTGCCTTTAGTTTTTTTATTCAAATCATCGTGGCAAACCCAAAAGTCAACATTTACAGCAAAATTCAGTCCTAGCTTAGCAGTGAATTTTTTTGCTCTTATTCGTTGCTCGGGCCTTGCTACAGCTTCTTATACTAGTGCATACTCACCTTGCCTCGATTTTCAACATCACCACCGCACTGCATGCTGGGAAATAAACAGATTTTTGGACAGCGCCCATTCCGTCCTCCACAATTTTCATATATATATACTAAGTCCACAGCCACTATGACCCACCGCCGAAATTTCGCGCTTGTTGTGTTCTCCTGTGGTCGCAACTTCCAAAATATGCCGCGGTAGGTCGAGAAATTCATCCAGAGTCGAGTGCCAAAGCCACTTCGTTTCCAGGCGGCCATTTTTCCCGTTCAACGAGCAACGAGCCAAATTCGTAAACGAAGTACAACACCTAACTCGCTTCATTGAGAAGTGGACTCTGAACTACCTCCAAGCTTAATGATGCTCATCAGGCAGCTACTAAAGATGAAAAATGGCTGTGAACTTACCAAAAATCGTAGATAATTCATATTGGACCCTTTATTGCAAATCAACCAAGCAAAATGAGATCGTCACAATGACGTTTCCAGTAAACTCGAGCCTTCAGTGTTTTAGAACAGCAGCACTTTCGATGGTAACTCCAAATATGAAGTCACGAAATCCTATGGGGCGTGTGTATGCAGAAAATCACTCAAAAACGTAAAAATCCTCAGGTGTCAATGGGTTAATCGTGCCGCGTGTCGCTGTGAATGATGATTAAGCTAATTAATTCCTATTTGGCTTTTTTCATTTTTTTTTCTATGACATTACTGCAATTAGGTGTATACGATAGATTGCCAAAGCAATTTAAAATACCTCGTCCATACAGCGAAGGCAAACATTTATGGTGCTAACATCCACCTCACTCAATGCACTAACAAACGCAAAAACCGCGAACTAAGCTAAGACCAATTTACAACTACCCATAGTTACTTGCGGTCTCGTTGCGTACGCTTGAAGCTCTCATCCGACAACCTAAATTGAAATAGCTGTATACATACATTGTATGCATCACGCCTCTCTAGACAATCGAGCGGGTGAACATCACGCCTCCCTGGATGGTCAAGTGAGCGAAAATCACGCCGCTCTTGATAGTCAAGTAAGCGTGGATCACGCCACTCTGGATAGTCAAGTGAGCGTGCATCACGCCTCTCTGGATAGACGAGTGAGTGTGCATTCACGCCTCTCTGGATAGTCAAGTGAGCGTGGATCATGCCTCTCTGGATAGTCAAGTGAGCGTGCATCACGCCTCTCTGGATAGACGAGTGAGCTTGCATCACGCCTCTCTGGATAGTCAAGTGAGTGTGCATCACGCCTCTATGAATAGTCAAGTGAGCGTGCATCACGGCTCTCTGGATAGTCAAGTGAGCGTGCATCACGGCTCTCTGGATAGACGAGTGAGCGTGCATCACTCCGAGCGAACATCACGCCTCTCTTGATAGTCAAGTGAGCGTGCATCACGGCTATCTGGATAGTCAAGTGAGCGTGCATCACGCCTCTCTGGATAGACGAGTGAGCGTGCATCACGCCTCTCTGGATAGTCAAGTAAGTGTGCATCACGCCTGTCTGGATAGACGAATGAGCGTGCATCACGCCTCTCTGGATTGACGAGTGAGTGTGCATCACGCCTCTCTGGATAGATGAGTGAGCGCGCATCGCGCCTCTCTGGATAGACGAGTGAGCGTGCATCACGCCTCTCTGGATAGTCAAGTAAGTGTGCATCACGCCTCTCTGGATAGTCATGTGAGTGTGCATCACGCCTCTCTGGATAGACAAGTGAGTGTGCATCACGCCTCTCTGGATAGACAAGTGAGTGTGCATCACGCCTCTCTGGATAGACGAGTAAGCGTGCATCACGCCTCTCTGGATAGACAAGTGAGTGTGCATCACGCCTCTCTGGATAGACAAGTGAGTGTGCATCACGCCTCTCTGGATAGACAAGTGAGTGTGCATCACGCCTCTCTGGATAGTCATGTGAGTGTGCATCACGCCTCTCTGGATAGACGAGTGAGCGTGCATCACGCCTCTCTGGATAGACAAGTGAGTGTGCATCACGCCTCTCTGGATAGACAAGTGAGTGTGCATCACGCCTCTCTGGATAGACGAGTAAGCGTGCATCACGCCTCTCTGGATAGACAAGTGAGTGTGCATCACGCCTCTCTGGATAGACAAGTGAGTGTGCATCACGCCTCTCTGGATAGACGAGTAAGCGTGCATCACGCCTCTCTGGATAGACAAGTGAGTGTGCATCACGCCTCTCTGGGTAGACAAGTGAGTGTGCATCACGCCTCTCTGGATAGACAAGTGAGTGTGCATCACGCCTCTCTGGATAGACAAGTGAGTGTGCATCACGCCTCTCTGGATAGACGAGTAAGCGTACATCACGCCTCTCTGGATAATCAAGTGAGTGTGCATCACGCCTCTCTGGATAGACAAGTGAGTGTGCATCACGCCTCTCTGGATAGACAAGTGAGTGTGCATCGCGCCTCTCTGGATAGACGAGTGAGCGAACATCACGCCTCTCTGAATAGTCAAGTGAGCGTGCATCACGCCTCTCTTGATAGACGAGTAAGCGTGCATCACGCCTCTCTGGATAGACAAGTGAGTGTGCATCACGCCTCTTTGGATAGACAAGTGAGTGTGCATCACGCCTCTCTGGATAGACAAGTGAGTGTGCATCACGCCTCTCTGGATAGACAAGTGAGTGTGCATCACGCCTCTCTGGATAGACAAGTGAGTGTGCATCACGCCTCTCTGGATAGACAAGCGAGTGTGCATCACGCCTCTCTGGATAGACAAGTGAGCGAACATCACGCCTCTCTGAATAGTCAAGTGAGCGTGCATCACGCCTCTCTTGATAGACGAGTAAGCGTGCATCACGCCTCTCTGGATAGACAAGTGAGTGTGCATCACGCCTCTCTGGATAGACAAGTGAGTGTGCATCACGCCTCTCTGGATAGACAAGTGAGTGTGCATCACGCCTCTCTGGATAGACAAGTGAGTGTGCATCACGCCTCTCTGGATAGACGAGTGAGCGAACATCACGCCTCTCTGAATAGTCAAGTGAGCGTGCATCACGCCTCTCTTGATAGACGAGTAAGCGTGCATCACGCCTCTCTGGATAGACAAGTGAGTGTGCATCACGCCTCTCTGGATAGACAAGTGAGTGTGCATCACGCCTCTCTGGATAGACAAGTGAGTGTGCATCACGCCTCTCTGGATAGACAAGTGAGTGTGCATCACGCCTCTCTGGATAGACAAGTGAGTGTGCATCACGCCTCTCTGGATAGACAAGTGAGTGTGCATCACGCCTCTCTGGATAGACAAGTGAGTGTGCATCACGCCTCTCTGGATAGACAAGTGAGTGTGCATCACGCCTCTCTGGATAGACAAGTGAGTGTGCATCACGCCTCTCTGGATAGACAAGTGAGTGTGCATCACGCCTCTCTGGATAGACGAGTAAGCGTGCATCACGCCTCTCTGGATAGACAAGTGAGTGTGCATCGCGCCTCTCTGGATAGACGAGTGAGCGAACATCACGCCTCTCTGAATAGTCCAGTGAGCGTGCATCACGCCTCTCTTGATAGACGAGTAAGCGTGCATCACGCCTCTCTGGATAGTCAAGTGAGTGTGCATCACGCCTCTCTGGATAGACAAGTGAGTGTGCATCACGCCTCTCTGGATAGACAAGTGAGTGTGCATCACGCCTCTCTGGATAGACGAGTGAGCGAACATCACCCCTCTCTGAATAGACAAGTGAGCGTGCATCACGCCTCTCTGGATAGTCAAGTGAGTGTGCATCACGCCTCTCTGGATAGACAAGTGAGTGTGCATCACGCCTCTCTGGATAGACAAGTGAGTGTGCATCACGCCTCTCTGGATAGACAAGTGAGTGTGCATCACGCCTCTCTGGATAGACAAGTGAGTGTGCATCGCGCCTCTCTGGATAGACAAGTGAGTGTGCATCACGCCTCTCTGGATAGACAAGTGAGTGTGCATCACGCCTCTCTGGATAGACAAGTGAGTGTGCATCACGCCTCTCTGGATAAACAAGTGAGTGTGCATCGCGCCTCTCTGGATAGACGAGTGAGCGAACATCACGCCTCTCTGAATAGTCAAGTGAGCGTGCATCACGCCTCTCTTGAAAGACAAGTAAGCGTGCATCACGCCTCTCTGGATAGAGAAGTGAGTGTGCATCACGCCTCTCTGGATAGACAAGTGAGTGTGCATCACGCCTCTCTGGATAGACAAGTGAGTGTGCATCACGCCTCTCTGGATAGACAAGTGAGTGTGCATCACGCCTCTCTGGATAGACGAGTGAGCGAACATCACCCCTCTCTGAATAGACAAGTGAGCGTGCATCACGCCTCTCTGGATAGTCAAGTGAGTATGCATCACGCCTCTCTGGATAGACAAGTGAGTGTGCATCACGCCTCTCTGGATAGACAAGTGAGTGTGCATCACGCCTGTCTGAATAGACGAGTGAGCGTGCATCACACCTCTCTGGATAGACGAGCGAGCGTGCATCACGCTGACCATCGAGATATTCAAACCATTTCAGCAATACAACACGTACAGATAATTCTTGAGATCAGCAAAGAATGAGTGAAATCATTAGCATCAGGTTGAAGAGTGGAATCATTAGTCCTAACGAGTGGAATAATTAGTCATAGCAACAGGCTGAAGAGTGGAATAATAAGTCATAGCAACAGGCTTAATATTGGAATAATTAGTCATAGCAACAGGCTTAATATTGAAATAATTAGTCATAGCAACAGGCTGAAGAATGGAATAATCAGTCAAAGCAACAGGCTTAAGATTCGAATAATTCGTCATAGCAACAGGCTGCAGAGTGGAATAATTAGTCATAGCAACAGGCTGAAGAATGGAATAAATTAGTCGTAGCAACAGGCTGAAGGCTCGCCACAATCATTGCTACTCTCCTTGGATAGAAGGCTTATCTACCGCTGGTTTCTCTTAGCGTTCCCTTACGTTTTGCTTAATTATTCACCCGAACCCACTTATACACCAAGGCGGAGAAAGAGAATGCGAAGCAAAATTTCTTTTCCGTGACTTAAATTTGAAGTTCGGCAGTACCACTCCTAGTAATCCTGTTCAGCAGTACCACTCCTAGTAATCCTGTTCGGCAGTACCACTCCTAGTAATCCTGTTCGGCAGTGCCACTCCTAGTAATCCAGTTCGGCAGTACCACTCCTAGTAATCCTGTTCAGCAGTACCACTCCTAGTAATCCTGTTCAGCAGTACCACTCCTAGTAATCCTGTTCAGCAGTACCACTCCTAGTAATCCTGTTCGGCAGTACCACTCCTAGTAATCCTGTTCAGCAGTACCACTCCTAGTAATCCTGTTCGGCAGTACCACTCCTAGTAATCCTGTTCAGCAGTACCACTCCTAGTAATCCTGTTCAGCAGTACCACTCCTAGTAATCCTGTTCAGCAGTACCACTCCTAGTAATCCTGTTCGGCAGTACCACTCCTAGTAATCCTGTTCGGCAGTACCACTCCTAGTAATCCTGTTCGGCAGTACCACTCCTAGTAATCCTGTTCGGCTGTACCACTCCTAGTAATCCTGTTCAGCAGTACCACTCCTAGTAATCCTGTTCGGCAGTACCACTCCTAGTAATCCTGTTCGGCAGTACCACTCCTAGTAATCCTGTTCGGCTGTACCACTCCTAGTAATCCTGTTCAGCAGTACCACTCCTAGTAATCCTGTTCGGCAGTACCACTCCTAGTAATCCTGTTCGGCAGTACCACTCCTAGTAATCCTGTTCGGCAGTACCACTCCTAGTAATCCTGTTCAGCAGTACCACTCCTAGTAATCCTGTTCGGCAGTACCACTCCTAGTAATCCTGTTCGGCAGTACCACTCCTAGTAATCCTGTTCGGCTGTACCACTCCTAGTAATCCTGTTCGGCTGTACCACTCCTAGTAATCCTGTTCAGCAGTACCACTCCTAGTAATCCTGTTCGGCAGTACCACTCCTAGTAATCCTGTTCGGCAGTACCACTCCTAGTAATCCTGTTCAGCAGTACCACTCCTAGTAATCCTGTTCGGCAGTACCACTCCTAGTAATCCTGTTCGGCAGTACCACTCCTAGTAATCCTGTTCAGTAGTACCACTCCTAGTAATCCTGTTCGGCAGTACCACTCCTAGTAATCCTATTCGGCAGTACCACTCCTAGTAATCCTGTTCAGCAGTACCACTCCTAGTAATCCTGTTCGGCAGTACCACTCCTAGTAATCCTGTTCGGCAGTACCACTCCTAGTAATCCTGTTCAGTAGTACCACTCCTAGTAATCCTGTTCGGCAGTACCACTCCTAGTAATCCTATTCGGCAGTACCACTCCTAGTAATCCTGTTCAGCAGTATCACTCCTAGTAATCCTGTTCGGCAGTACCACTCCTAGTAATCCTGTTCGGCAGTACCACTCCTAGTAATCCTGTTCAGCAGTACCACTCCTAGTTTTTAATGCCGTTTATTATAGCGGTTTTTAATTAGGTGTCGAATGCAATTTCGCGATTGCTTTGTTTTTGCATAACTTCGCTTTGTGATTGGCTAAAAAAAAACAATGAGAAGTAAAAACCAAAACCAATCGTGACTTAATGTGGCTACATGTATTCACTTCGAGTTCTGATTGGTTCATTGGAAGGACTGCCTCTGTTGTGATTGGTCAGAGTAATTACTTTGGTTTTGGTTTTACGACACTGAACTGAAAATCGCTCCATTCAACAGTATTTTAGATTTAATACCTCCGATCTGTTTATAAGTGGCTCATTGTTTTTCTAGTCTATACTACATGCCTTCTTGACACTGTTTATAGTAAGTAATGTTTTTGTGCATGGGTTGGCCACATTGAAATTGGTTTACACCGCGGTTTTGTTAAACGCCGTCTAAACATGTTTATCGTCGTCATGGTGATATCGATTTTACCAGAAAATATGTCATGTCAAACTTCAATTCAAAACCAGTTAGTGGTGAAAATTTCGCGTTGATCTGACTTGGAGATTACCGCTTAAAAGCCCATTGCAAAATATGTAGGTATCACTTCCAGAAAACTGTATCGAAACACCTTAAATGAATAAATCTTCTTTTTCTTCTTTTTTTGTTTTGTTTTGCTATCGTGAGATAGCAAAGTTTTTCTTTTCTTTTGCGGCGTAAAACAAATAAGTTCTGTCCTTAAACAAACGGTTTAAGTTCGTGGACAAATATTGAACGGTGATAATCTTCGTGGATAAAAAGTAACTACTTGCGATTAAGCCCGACTTCGCAAGTAAACTCGAAATTCAAATGTAGTAAACGATACTCGGAAAATAAATCTTTTCCGAGGGAATTACCTCAGTTGAAAGTTCCTGTCTTGACCTGTTTTCCGTCTTCGCTGTTTTTACGTAGTAGAGATACTACCCGGGTCCATCACTTTGATAACGCGCGTTGATGCTCTGAACTGAATAAACGATTGAACGGTGGTTGAAAAGTTCGGTGAGCACTAAAGGAGGATATTACCATCTTCCCGGCATGCATTGCTGTAATTTATGCAATAAAATGCCAACTGGAAGGGTAAGTGGCTAAATATGCCATAATTCAAGGTGATTTTTCTCGGAAACTTTGTCGAAAATGGTAAGTTGTTCAAGAAAATCGTGTTAAGTGATGTTTTTATGAATCGTTGATTTGGTTTTATTTTCATGGCGATATTGCGTTACGGTTGTTCGTTCTTTTGTTTGTGACCTTTCTTACGTGAATCCGACCTCCTGTATTGAACAGACTACTTTGTAATTGCTGAATCACTTAGACAACAAAGCGTCCTTAGCATAATATTATGATAATTTAGTACATTTGTAGTCACACAATCTTGGAAATAGACTACGAGTAGTCCCTCCTTTTTCCTCAGGAATAGTAGAGCGAGCGAAACGCGAGCGCGCATGAAAATCACCCCACGCCAGAAAGGCGAGACGCGCGGCGGGGAGAGAGAAAAAGGAGGAACTACAGACAAAGCCCAAGCTTTTGACCTTATGCGTTGCTCTCACAACTCAGAATTCTGATTGGCTCTTCGATGGCAACCTGTCAACATCTGTCCAAAACGCGCCAGCCGCTATCAACACTCGACATAATTTCAGTTTCTGTCAATGGCTGACAAACTTCAGGCATGTCTGGAAAAAATTCCAAACATAACATCGCTGAAACCGGAACAGACTCAAATGTAAAATGGTAGTGGCAGGCCTACACGGACTCTTACCTCATGTTTTTAATGCCATTTGCTTCTTCTATATGTTTTGAACGGGTATTCTACATTTAGTTTGTAAAAGAGGATTTTAGTTTAGACTGAGTTTTCAAACCTTTAAGAAGCCGCGTGCGACGGACTAGAGGTCAAATCTGTCGGTTGTGGTTTCCCGTGGCATGTTGCGCTTGTAGATTTTAACCTCATTTTAGCGTCCGGTTTTTTGTATTTGCATGTAGATTTTTATGTAGGAAAGGTTTGAATTTATCTAACTTATCTCTCTGAAATATCGGACATGACAGGATCTGAAAAGATCTGTTGGCCGTTAATGTCTTTCCCGCTATTAATGTCACGCTGGGCCCAGCTATTTTAGTTTCGTCTTTGCACGATTTGAATTTTCAGGATCCAAGCTTTATAGCAGAGAGAGTTGTAGCTTAATAAGCTATTCAATTTGTAGAGAGTTGAAGTTCTAAAAACATAACATACTTACATCACCTTTATTTAAAACACCTCGAAATTACAGAATAGCTTAAATCTAACTCATATTTCCGCGAAAAAAGATACATAATTGACCGCGAAAATATACATTGCCGTATTACAAAACTTAGAGTTAACTATTAGAAACCTTTTTTGTTAATCTTGTGTCTTTATCAACACAGGATATTGACCGTATCATGTTGCTGCATGGTGCTCGTGTCATGGAGAGTGTGAAGCCCATACTGGACAGCGAAACACGAACAGAGGATGTTAAAGAACAGGTAAACAGGCGAAAGCAATCTTACCCTTGCTTAAGTTTTGGGTTTGCTGAATTCTATAAGTAGTTCTTAAAAAGAGCTTGTGTTATGTGCTCTAACTAATAAAGGCAAATATCCTTTTTTTCGAGCGATTTAGTAACTACTCTGGCCAATCAAAACAGAGGCAAACAATCCAATGAACCAATCAGAACAGAGGCAAACAATCCAATGAACCAATTACAACAGAGGCAAACAATCCAATGAACCAATCACAACAGAGGCAAACAATCCAATGAACCAATCACAACAGAGGCAAACAATCCAATGAACCAATCACAACAGAGGCAAACAATCCAATGAACCAATCACAACAGAGGCAAACAATCCAATGAACCAATCACAACAGAGGCAAACAATCCAATGAACCAATCACAACAGAGGCAAACAATCCAATGAACCAATCAGTTGAAACAAATACTTTTACTTCTGATTGGTTGAGAAAGTGGCGCGAGATCTTTTTATCAATCACAAAGCGTAGTTATGCAAACCAAAGCAATGGCGACACAATCGAATACCGCTCTCATTATTTTCCAACCAACCAAACCCGTCTTTTCCCTTTTTAGATCCGGGTGAAAATACTTCCGCGTTTAGCAATTAGCCTGCCTAGCAGGCGCCAGCTTAATGTAAGGTCCACGGAATAGGCCATTTTACGAGTTGCCTTTAGCCTCTCTATCAAAGCGAGGCTAGGTGCGAAACCTTTCATATGAAAATGATTTTCATTCACATGCAAATAAACATTATTTGCATGTGAATGAAAACTCATTTTCATATGAAAGGTTTCGCACCTAGCCTTGCTTTGATAGAGAGGCTAAAGGCAACTCGGAAATGGCCTATTCCACCCTAAAAAACACTAAAAACAGGCGCCAACGCTTATTTCCCTTTCGTAAACAGTCGATGCCATTTTTAACGATCGATGCCATCATTAGTAACCATATCATGTGTCGATGCCATTTCTGCTCTAGTTTATACCTGGATTAGAACGAAAGTTATCCATCATTATTAGAAAAAATTGGACCTAGATAAAGCGATTATTACACCTATGTTTGATTCACGCTTAGGTTAGATATAGGGATGGAGTCACCCGTTAAAGAAAAAGAAAGAAAAGCAACTTTTATTATTAAATTTTTCGTCGGTTTGCCGGATCAACGCAGTGGTATAGTGGCGATTAAGGGATGAAAGCATGCAAGAGGTTCTAGGTAGTTAGTTACTAAAATGGTGACACTATAAAGACCAAGAAATCGCGCTCAATAGTAACAGGCGCAGTGTAATACAGGTACCTCAATATCACGCTCTTTATTAATCTAGCGCCTGGTACGCAGGCTACTTAGCTTGACACTCGGCGACGTTTCCTGCTTTTAACATCCTCATAGTCATATTTTCACCACTCACAAGAATACTGAGCCCTGGGTAAGGGGCATTACCTGATTCTATGTTAAAAACCACAATCAGTCCTCCGTTCTTTTTCTGCATAGGCAGTATTTTTTATTCTCAATGCAAGTGTACGGCAGAAACTGTCGAAACTCACTCACGGATTTAATAAACCCTTTCACTTCCAGAGTCAATTATGGAGACATGTAGTGTAGTTCTAACTTTTGAGTCTGTTGATGAAATCCTATGGTTAAATGAAACCTCTTCGGCAGTACTTTTGCATGATACCATTTTTTTTTTTCACCATTTTACAAAATGAAATTTGGCATTTTTCTTAAATTTTGATTTTTGGCACCCTTGGTTAAAGTTATTCCATTCCTTTGTTTACACAGGCGCTCTGCGTGATCGCTAACATCGCCAACGGTTCAACAGCCAAGGAATTCGTGATGAGAGATGAAAGCTTGTTGAAACGACTGATGCAATATATGATGAACGACAGTGTCAAGCTACAAATGGCCGCTACATATTGTGTGTCTAATCTTGTGTGGAGCACAGAAGATGGCGCAGTGGAGAGACAGCAGAAACTCCGTGATCTGGGAGTACAGAAACTTCTACAGTCTCTACTAACAACGTCAGATGTCAATCTGTTTGAAAGGTAGGATGATTTCGAAAAAGGTTTAACATAAGCCCGGTTAAAGCTGTCCACAAGATGCTCCAAATTGTTAAAAAAAAGATGCTCAAAATTACTCGGAAAGTTGCTCAAAAGTTGCTCAAAAAATCTAAAAGTTGCTCAAAAATTCTAAATGTTCCTTTTCATATTTACTACAAGAAGGTGCTAATTATCCAACCAAAGAACCATTTTTCACTGTTCCTTGACTCCTGAGCTTTCAATAACTTGCTAAATTGAGTTACAACATTTTCTCATTTTCTTCCAATATTACTTACAGGGACACTGTCCCGGCTGAAATATAGTTTTTTCATAATTATGGCCAAGAGCTTGGTTTAAGCTGACTTTATCATCTTGAAAATGGACGAAACTATCACCATAAGTGATGGAAGCAAAGAAATTTTAACTAAACAACAAAATAACGGCGAGAAAAGTCAAAATTTCACAAGAATGGCAAGTTTGATTTATTGACAGGCAGTCAATAAATCAAATTTCATGAACTGTAATCCACTTCAATCCCTGCAATCTTGCATTTTATCTCCAAACTACTGCTTTTGTTTTGCTCTATAAAATCTTCTTATCCAACCAAGTTGTATATTTGATGGCATTTGCTAAGCAAAATTTTGCTATTTCGCCGGGACTGTAGCTACAGCAGAAACATAATTACTAAATTAATTATCTTTAGTTTATTTGCGTTTTATTTATCAAAGGAACGCTACCCTTTCCAGTTATGATTTGTCATTTAAGAGAAAGTTCTATATTACGTTTCTAGATCTTTCGAGATCTTTCCATTGTCGCAATTTATCGCGCGTACATTTTAAGCACACGATAGTGTACACGACAGTACTTAAAATACAAAATTTTGCGTTGTCGCAAGCAAATCGCAAGAAAAGTTACAAAAAGGTTACAAGCAAGTTACAAGAAAAAAGTTGCAAGCGAAAAGTTGCAAGCAAGGATTACAAGTTTAGTTGCTAAAACAACAAGTTTCAAGTTACTAGTTTCAGTGATTGCTCAGGGCAGAACCAAGTTCTTACGGTGTTTACGGTGTTTACGGTGTTTACGGTGTTTGCATAGCAAGTATTAAAGATCCTCAAGGTAAACAGCAGTAAAAGAACTCGTTTTGAATTCACTGGAGCTATAGTAAGAACTTGTTTCATCACAAGCCGACGGATTGCATTAAAAAAATTAAAGGAAGTGTAGCCGCCGACTTGACAAAGTGAAGCGACAAGCGCAGTGAAGCGTGGCAGATAAACAAACCAAGGATCACAGCAGTGAAAGAACATTTGACGTTTCGCCAAATAGATAACACAGTAAATACAAGTTTAAGTAGTTTAGAAAGTGTTTAGTTACGTTGAAGCGTTGAATATTAGAGACACTGTTGTAGTTAAGAAGACTTTGTTTAGCTACCATTACGATAGCAAGTTACTTTATAGCATAGTCAGTAATTAGTAGAGTTAATTTAGTTTACTCTAGTTTAAGCCTAAGTATTACATAGTGCTATCGCTCTTCCGAGAGCAAAGATAATATTAGCTTTTAAAGTGCCATTACTTAAGAATTAAGGACAATTATACTAAGGCTCGCTTGCAAAATGTCCGACCTGGAAAATCCCGAAAAGCAGCTCTCGCCAACTGGAGATCTCATCCACGAAGAAACTGAAGTGTACCCGGGAGTTGATGATCTGCAAGCGAATGAACATGACAATTTAATCGAAGATTCGATTGAAAATCAATCTGAACAATTACGGCGAAGCGTTGGAGCTCAAACACTCACTGAGAAAGGTCAAGCCTTTCAAAAACAACGCGAAAAGGAAAAAGACATGATAGAAGATCACCTCGCAAGGAAATTTAACGATGCTTTCGAAGCATGGGAATCAAAGGCCGCAAGGATTGAATCATACCTGGCGTCGCAGCTGCCAACATCGCAGACGGAGAAGGATGAGAAAATATCCAACTTAGGTGATCTCTGTGAAAACGTTCACAAAGCTTACGAGAAGCTACGGCAAATTCAACTACCAAAACATGAGATACGCCGCAAGGTTGACATCTGTGATACTCAAACTCGAAGTCTTCGGCACAAACTGGAACTGCAGTCTTTGGAAAGGACATCGGCACTCAAGGATGAAGATAAAAGGTCAGTCCGCAGTAAGGTATCCTTAAGGTCAGGAGCTAGCAGACTTTCAAGGGCATCCTCCATTCTCTGCTTAAAGAAGGCCGATGCTGCTGCAGAATTAGCTGCGAAACAGGTTGAATTCGACGCTCTGCAAGCTGAGGCGAAGCATAAAGAAGAAACTGCAAGAATGGAGGCAGAACTTGTTCGGAGAAAAGTAGAGTTGGAACAGATGGAATTGAAGAAGCAAATACAAATAGCAAGCGCAAAACTGACGGCTTACCAAGAAGTCGAACAATTTGAAGAAGCACAACACGGTGTTGAATCAGTTGACGAAGATGATTTATTGCGCATGCGTACCAAGACAAGACCATTCTCTTTCCCAGGGCCCGCGCAAGATTTCTCTCTTCAGCCTCCGACTAGCTCAAGGCTACCCTTGCAGCCCACTCAGCAGCCTCACAAGACAAATCAGTCTTCTCTTCATGAAAACTATCAGCTCCCACATGACCAGCGGTCTTCTAATTCTCAAGAGTTAACACCAAGATCAGATAGCACCGCCGCAATCGTCACCGCGATAACAGATTCCTTCAGTATGAGTCGCCTCCCTGTGCCTGAGCCAACTGTCTTCGATGGTGAACCTACTCAGTACACAGATTGGAAATCTTCATTCCATGCTCTCATAGACCGAAAGAACTTACCGTCAAGTGACAAGATGTACTATCTAAAACGATACGTAGATGGATCTGCGAAGGAAGCTATCAGCGGACTCTTCTTGCAAAGTTCCTCTGAAGCCTATGAACGGGCGTGGCATATCCTGGACGAGAGGTTTGGTCACCCATTCATAATATCAAAGGCCTACAGAGACAAATTACAGCGATGGCCAAAGATTGGTGTCAGAGATAACCAGGGCCTCAGGAAATTCGCCGATTTCTTATCAAGCGTGGAAACCGCTATGCAAATGGTCCAAGGTCTTTCTGTCTTGAATGATTACATGGAGAACCAGAAGTTGCTCACCAAGTTACCGGATTGGCTCGTTACTCGGTGGAACAGGGAAGCCACTAAGCGCATGAAGGACAGCAAGACGTACCCAGACTTTAAGACGTTTACAACCTTCATCACTGAAGAAGCTGATCTCGCATGCAATCCAATTTCCTCCTGCAACGCTGTGAAAGAGTCAGAAACGCCATCAGACAACGCGCGTAAGGGACAAAGAACCAAAGATACCAAAGGTAACAAGACTGTTCTATCTGGCAAGACTACTGAAGAGAAATCTATGGAGCCAGATGAAACTGTAAATCAACAGCTAAAATGTGCATTCTGCAAGAAGCCAGATCATCACTTAGATGCCTGTTCAAAGTTCAAAACTGAGACACCCGAGAATAAGATGAAGTTTGTTAAGGAAAACGGAATTTGCTTCGGATGCCTAAGAAAGGGTCATATGTCCAAAGATTGCAGAAAGAGGTTGACTTGTCAGACATGTAACAAAAGACATCCCACCTGTCTTCATCAAGATAGAAGTATTCCAAAGGGAAAAGAAGACAGAAGTGAAGATGAATCCACAAGCGTTCCCAAGTCAACTTCCTGCACCTCTCAAGGAGTCTCAAACAACAGCACCTCAATGATAGTTCCTGTGTGGTTGTCAACCTGCTCCAAGCCCCACAATGAAGTATTGGTCTACGCGATTTTGGATACTCAGAGCGATGCGACATTCGTTCTAAAAGAAACCTGTGAAGAACTCAGTACTAAAACAGAGCCAACGAAACTTCGATTGAATACCATCACCACTCATGAATTACTCGTCAACAGCCAAAGGGTCTCAAATCTACAAGTAAGAGGGTTTAACTCCGACCTCAAGATCCCGATTCCTACAGCATACACAAGTACTGCGATCCCTGCAGATGAAGGTCACGTACCCACTAAAACCACAGCCAAGAAATGGGAACACCTACGATTGATAGAACCCGAAATGCAAGATTTACTAGACTGCAATGTTGGATTGCTTATCGGATACGACTGCTCTCAAGCGTTGACCCCAAGAGAAGTGATTACTGGCAAACCTAATGAACCATATGGAATCAGGACAGACCTCGGCTGGAGTATTGTTGGTGGCAGTAACATGAACAGTGGCAGATCGTTTTGTCACCGAGTTGCCGTAAATGAGCTTCCCGTAATAACAATGAAGGACATAGTGCGAGTCCTTGAGTCAGATTTTCAAGAAAATAAGGATACCAAGATGACTTCTCAAGAAGACTTGCAGTTCCTAAGGATTATAGAACAAGGAATCAAGGAAGCAGAAGATGGACACTATGAAATGCCATTACCATTCAAGGAACGGCCCATTTTGCCTAACAATCGCTCGAGTGCGCTCACTCGACTCGAACATCTCAAACGAAGATTTGTGAAGGATTCAAAGTACAAGGAAGACTACGTGAAGTTTATGAACGAAATCTTAAGCAGAGGAGATGCCGAGGAAGCACCAGCACTTAAGCAAGATGAAGAAGTGAAGTGGTATATACCTCATCATGGTGTTTATCACCCAAAGAAGAACAAGATCAGAGTGGTATTTGACTGCTCAGCAAAATTCAAGGGATCGTCTCTCAACGACCATCTTCTTAGCGGACCTGACCTTACTAACAACTTGATTGGCGTACTGTGCAGGTTCAGAAGGTACCCCTATGCCATTACTTGCGATGTGGAGAAGATGTTCCATCAGTTCGTTGTTCGCGAAGAAGACCGAGATTACTTGCGATTCCTTTGGTGGCCAAACGGCGATGTCAAGCAAGAGCCTAAGGAGTACAGAATGAAGGTCCATTTGTTTGGAGCAACATCATCCCCTGGTTGTGCCAGCTATGGCTTGAAACATATGGCACATAGAGAGAAAGAAGCGTATCCCATAGCGGCTCAGTTTATCTCGCACGACTTCTACGTAGACGATGGATTGGCTAGTCTTGAAACTGCGGAGGAAGCAGTGGACCTCATCCAAGGAGCGCGAGATATTTGCAAGAAAGGCGGCCTTCGTCTTCACAAGTTTGTCTCGAACGATCTCTCAGTTATTGAGTCAATACCGAAGAGTGAGAGAGCAGTTGATGCCATCTTGGATCTACCGTCCGAACAACTTCCGATAGAGAGAGTTCTTGGTGTTCAATGGTCAGTGGGGATAGACTGTTTTGGTTTCTCTATCGTGCTAAAGGATCAGCCCTTGACTAGGAGAGGAGTGTTATCGACCGTGGCGTCCGTTTACGACCCCCTTGGATTTCTGGCCCCCTTGGTTCTAAGAGCGAAAAGGATTCTTCAGGAGGTATGTCAAAGGGGCATCAGCTGGGATGAACCTCTGCCAGATGAACTTCGGCCAAGGTGGGAGCGATGGAAGCTAGACCTTCTGCGTCTCAAGGAGTTAAAAGTACCAAGATGTTTTGAGCCTAAGACGATGGGTCAAGGAAAGACCTACGAGTTACACAATTTTGCAGACGCTAGTACAGTTGGATACGGACAGTGCTCATACTTAAGAGTCAAAGATGAAAACGACAACGTAAATGTCTCCCTGGTAATGGGAAAGTCCCGTGTCGCTCCATCGAAGATGACCACTATTCCGAGACTGGAGCTTACAGCAGCGGTTGTTGCAGCGAAAGTTGGCATCATGCTTCAAGAAGAATTGAATTATGCTAATCTAAAGCAGTATTACTGGACGGACTCCAAGGTAGTACTTGGTTACATAAACAATGATGCTAAGAGGTTCCATACCTTTGTCGCAAACAGAGTACAGATAATCAGGTCCAACACAGACACCAAAGAATGGCGATACATCGACACAAAGAACAATCCAGCTGATCATGCATCCAGAGGTCTAAGCGTTGAGGAGTTAATGAAGTCCAATTGGTTCAGTGGACCTGCATTTCTCTGGGAGAAAGAAACATCGTTTGATGAAGAAGAGATTCCCGGCATTCAGATTGGAGATCCGGAGGTTAAAGCTACAGTACGCACGACTACAGTCAAGGAGTCTTTTAACCTCATCGACTGCGTGTCAAGATTCTCTGATTGGACAACGGCAGTTGGAGTGGTTTCATACTTAAAGAGACCTTTCAAGAGGAACAAGCCGAAATCAGTTGTCACAACTGTAGCAGAACGACAAGATGCTGAATTGCTTATTTTCAAGGAGTTACAACGTACAGCCTTCCAAAGTGAAATGACAAGACTTCGTCGTCAAGAAGGATCCGGCAAGCTTACGAAGAATAGTTCTCTCCTGAACCTGGATCCCTTTCTTGATGATCAGGGACTATTGAGAGTTGGAGGAAGACTGGAAAAATCGTCTCTACCGTTTGAAATAAAGCACCCAATCATCATACCCAGACGTTCTCAGGTTACAAGCTTGATCATAGATCACTTCCACAAGAAGGTGATGCACCAAGGAAAAGGAATGACGATGAACGAAATCCGTTCTAATGGACTATGGATCGTAGGACTGTCCGCCGCAGTATCCTCACATATCCATAAATGTGTGTGCTGTAGACGTCAAAGACGACCAACAGAAGGTCAAAAGATGGCTAATCTCCCCGAAGAAAGAGTAGAGTCCGCTCCGCCCTTTACATATTGTGGAATGGATTGTTTTGGGCCATTCACCGTCAGAGATGGGAGAAAAGAGTCGAAGAGATACGCAGTAATATTTACTTGCATGAGCTCCCGAGCAGTACACATAGAACAGTTAGATGACATGACGACCGACGCCTTCATTAACGCGTTAAGATGCTTTATTGCTATTCGAGGACCTGTCCAGCAGCTAAGGTCGGATCAAGGATCAAATTTCGTAGGAGCAAGAAACGAACTTGCAAACGCCATCAAGGAGCTGGACAACGGTAGGATTCAATCCTATTTGATGAAGAATCACTGTGACTTTGTCACGAACGTTCCTTACTCCAGTCACTGGGGAGGAGTATGGGAAAGACAAATTAAAACAACAAGAAGCATCCTAAATGCTATCCTCAGCGATTTCAAGGGAAGACTTGATACGTCGTCACTTCGCACCTTCCTGTACGAGGTCATGGCTATAATCAACAGTCGACCATTGACCTGCCAATGCCTGAACGACCCCAAGAGTTTAGAGCCTCTAACTCCCAATCATCTCTTGACAATGAAGAACAAGATACTGCCTCCGCCTCCAGGAAAATTCGTTAAGGAAGACATCTATGCTCGAAAGCGATGGCGACGGGTTCAGTATCTGGCAGAACAATTTTGGAGTAGATGGCGAAAGGAGTACCTCATCAACTTGAATTACAGACAGAAATGGTTAGTGCCCAAGAGGAATCTGAAGATTGGAGATGTTGTCATGGTTCAAGATGAAGCTCCACGAAATGAGTGGCCCCTTGGCAAAATCACAGAGGTATCATCAGACGAACAAGGTCTCGTTCGCTCAGTCAAGATCAAGCTAGGAGATAGAAACCTCCAGGAGGAAAAAATCAGTTCTAGATGCACCATAATCGAAAGACCAGTACAGAAGGTGGTCCTTCTCCTGGAAGTCGTTGACTAAAGCAGCCTTATCTATCTATTATCGTGAAAAATTATTTATGATTCTCCCAAAGAAAACCATTAATAATTTGGTGGGAGTGTAGCTACAGCAGAAACATAATTACTAAATTAATTATCTTTAGTTTATTTGCGTTTTATTTATCAAAGGAACGCTACCCTTTCCAGTTATGATTTGTCATTTAAGAGAAAGTTCTATATTACGTTTCTAGATCTTTCGAGATCTTTCCATTGTCGCAATTTATCGCGCGTACATTTTAAGCACACGATAGTGTACACGACAGTACTTAAAATACAAAATTTTGCGTTGTCGCAAGCAAATCGCAAGAAAAGTTACAAAAAGGTTACAAGCAAGTTACAAGAAAAAAGTTGCAAGCGAAAAGTTGCAAGCAAGGATTACAAGTTTAGTTGCTAAAACAACAAGTTTCAAGTTACTAGTTTCAGTGATTGCTCAGGGCAGAACCAAGTTCTTACGGTGTTTACGGTGTTTACGGTGTTTACGGTGTTTGCATAGCAAGTATTAAAGATCCTCAAGGTAAACAGCAGTAAAAGAACTCGTTTTGAATTCACTGGAGCTATAGGGACAGTGTCCCTTTAAGCAAACAATCAATCTTATGACTGAATGTTTAACTTGCTAAAACGTGTTACAACATTTTCTTACCCATGTGTGGAGTACTCAGTCTGGTACCCGCTGTAGCTGCTATCTCCAAACGATTTTAAAAATCCTCAGAGGCACTCGAGCATGATGAGGCATCGCCATTGTCCGACTTTTAGAATTTAAAATGATCCCACCCACAGTTGGCCACCAGAATCGCCTTTTTAATAACCACAGACAAACCAATGCTCCACATTCCACAACGTTTACTTACTGAGTACTGTTAACAAACTTGTACTGCATGTGACGGTTGTGACCAAAAAGCGAAAAAAAAACATTTAGTGCTTAAAATGCCTGTTTGGTTTGTTTTAATCAATGATATTGTCTTAGAAAGGAAGAAGTTGCCCGAAATTGGAAAAGTTGCCCGAAATCGGAAAAGTTGCCTAAAAGTTGCCGAGCATCTTGTGGACAGCCTTAAGCTCGGTTTACACAACAAACGTTTTGGGCGCGGCACCCCTAACTTTGGGCACCCGTCTTAGCAACCACACCCGTGAACGACCAATCCTTCTCGGCAACTGACTTTTCCCAGAAATTTGGGCGTTCACTTACTACAAGTTTAATTGCATACTGTAGAAGCAGATACCGATACAACGTACTAGATTTTCTTTTTTGAGTACCTGAACACGACGCAAAATGATCCCCGACGCAAAATGATCCCCGACGCGAAATGATCCCCAAATAGAACTAAACACGACGCGAAATGATCCCCAAATAATTATCGGAATGGAATGGGATGACGTTTCTTCCCCGGAATAAAATGAAAGAGTTTTAAATATTTTCAGGTCTAAAAATGGCTAATCGATTTAGGTTTAGGTTTTTCAATCGCCTAGCTGTTTAATTTCTCGTTTATTATTAATTTCACGGTTCTTTATGTTCACTCCTTCTCATAAAATAGTGTGTACTTTAAAAGGCGGAGGGTTTTATTCGGTCCTTGTTACAGTTCAAAATCATCTGATTTTTATACCCACAAATATTGATTTTAGAATTGACGAAATAAACGGTAACGTGAATACTACGTATGTTAATGCTACTACAGGAAGTGATAACTTTTATACATGTTACTTGCTACCGGTTACATTTTGCCATTTCCACGATTTTAATACTTATTAGAACTATGAAAGTTTCTTGAAAATTCATTAAAAAAATTAGTTATAATTATTTCGTAAATTGTTTAAAATTAATAAATACATGAACACTTCAAACAATTCGAGTCAACATTTCTTTATTTTACTTTATTTTAGTAATTCTGGCATCCTCGGGACATAAATGTCATCCCATTCTATTCCGATAATTCCTTGGGGATCATTTTGCGTCGTGTTTAGTTCTATTTGGGGATCATTTTGCGTCTAGTACAGTACTAGTTTTCTTTCCTTTCTTTCCTTCTTTCTTTTTCTTTTTTGAGTTTTTTTTGTACCTGAAGTAGGCTGGTTTAGCCAGCCGAAATATATTACTCAAAAAACTAAAATGATTTAGTGCGTTATATAGGTCTCTGTTTCTACAGTATATCTTCACTTGTTTAGGCCGATTAGTTCGCGGTCAATTTGATCCAATGCACACCAGCAGGATTGTCGTCCACAGTTACCTGCTTCAACATTTTGTTCAATTGTACTTCGTCCTTTTCTTAGAAGTATTGTATGGTATAATTCTTGCTCACTTTCTTACTTAACGAAAATAAGAGTTGGCGAGCGTTTTTAAAAAATCTCTTTGAGAGCGCACAGTTGACGAAAGTGCAGCTTTGTTGGGCAAAAGAAAACGAGACTTTGAACTTTCGTCGTCTCTCGTTTTTGTTTGTCCCGGGCTTTAGATGCGTTTTAAAGTAAAGACGGCTACGTGTAGTTGTCTAAATTGAAAGCTAGCTGGAAACAGAACTCAATATTAAGATCAGAACACTCGGAAAAGATCAAAATCTCCGCCAGCCCATGTTTTGTTTTCTGTTTTTATCACTACATCGTATTCACTATTTTTCTTTTCTTTCTCTCTCTCTTCAGAGTGAAGACAGCACTTCAGCAGTTTACGTGACATTTTTTCTATTTTAAATCCTTGTACAAAGTCGCTTCTTTATCAATAAAGTATTCATTGTTGTTATCATAAAATGTTTCTAAAGAGTTCATTTTTCGTTGTTAAAAGTTGCATCGTTAAGGCTTTTATCGCGATAAAACTTCACTGATGCAAATTATAAGTGTCAGTTTTACTACTCCCCCTTCCCCATTTATTATTCCTCGTTCTTGAAACGTTCCCCGCTAAAAGAATGTTATTTGGCTTGGCGTAACTAATTGAACGTTTGGCAATCGAACCTTATCGCCCGTGGCTCAGTCCATGAATTTCGTTTCATCCGGCCAGTGGCAGTATACTGATAACTGCATAGAAAATCATTGCACAACTAGGGCGGAAACCTATCGATTGCCCGTTCTTTTCCAACATTTTCCCGTCTTTAAGGTAAGCAAATGGCTAAAATGCACTGTAAGTAAGCGAGGTTATATTCCACATGGCTTGGTTTCCTTTGTTCTCGTAGGGGATTATATTGAGTAATCCCCGCTAATTATCAACTGTCTGAAAAGCTGGTGGCGGCTATTGATTGTTACAGGGGAGTGCGCGGCTGAAACAATACAAAACAATGGAATATATTCACCTCATCATATTCCCCCGACACATTCCCCTCCCAACACCCAAAGTTGCAAACAAAAATAACAGCAAAGCGAAAAAAATTTGTCACCAATTTTAAAGATTCTTACATTTTAAACACAACCGAGCGCATGAGTATAGGCTGCTTGAAGCCTCTTGTTTAAACATAGGTACGCATTGCGTGCATGAGCTATTTTGAAAATTACCTAAACGATATGAAATGGTGAAAGCAACAAAACAGCGGAAGTAAACTCGCACAAATAACCGCTTGCAGATATACGTTTTTCAAATCCTCCGGCCCGCCCACTACCAAAAAAAATACCGAGATCACGAACTGGGTCCCGTTTCTCGAAAGTCCCGATAACTTTTCGTGCCCGGAAAGCCATCTTATGTGCGCAATGTATTCATTAAAGATTAAAATTTTGTTGGGTTTTAAAGCTAAGCAATAAAATTCTAAATTGACAAAACAAGTCAGGCTGGTTTGAGGGCTAAAAAAATGCATCGCCATTTTATAGATTCTGATTTTAATATAGTTCCGGGCCCGAAAAGTTATCGGGACTTTCGAGAAACGGGCCCTCTGTGACCAAAACTCTATTGAGGTGGAAAAATGCAAAGTTTGCTTTTGTATTCTAGCCTAAAGGGTTAAGTATGAAAATGGGTGGGAACAAAATCACAAGTTTTGGCTAGCTTTTTTTTGACGGGATTTCCGGAGTTATTTTATGACGAAACTACGGCCCCAGTGAATGAGCAACTTGTTTCAGTAATCAGTGTATTAAATGACAACCAGAAAAGTCCTGCACAGCCTAAAACTACTGTGATAAAACGGTAAAATCCAATCTTTCGCCGATCAACGGCATCATCAGGGATAAAAAGAAAAATATTCCGCGTCGGTTTATATACAAATGTAAAGTAAAATGTGTAAAAAGCGTAAGAATGTGACAAGTATGTGAAATACATAAGAATAAGAATAACGAGGTATAAATAATAAGGTACAAATATAAATCGAATAAAATGGTCTAACAAGCAAGTGTCATTGAACAAAGACTCTCTCCAGATATGTTAAAATATAGTCACTAGAACAAAAGGTCCGCGAATCCGCTGCATTCTTCTCGGGAGTTAAATTGCAACTAACATTTTTTAACCATGTTAATAATGTTTCGCGGGCGGCGTCTGACATGTCCGTGTGTCCGAACGAACGTTTTTCGCGCGGCTACACAGCCGAATGTCACGTCAGCTCTGTACGCTCAACACTCTTGTCGAGTCAGTGGTTAACCGTTTAGATTAGCCGAGAAAACCATTTGTAAAGTTGTTTTTCCCGGCATTTATCCGCGGTTTGCTATTCAACACAGGTTTCACATTTCTCAAACAGTGGTCAAGACCGCATTTGAGGCTGCGTAACTCTGCAAGTCAAGCGTTTTTAGAGGAATAAAGAGCTAAGAGGTTATTTTTAAACCTGATTTCGTCTTAAATTGAAGCTTGTAGTGTGCTTCCGACCTTTTCACCTTAGTTAAGCTTAATATCATTACTTTACTGTTCTCTATTGTGCAATTTTGGCTTGCATTTAAAAAGGTTTCAATTTTGAATAATTAGATTATATAAAACGTGCTTAAATTCAGTCAGAAACTTATGGAGATTTGAATAAAATTTTTCGAAAGAAGATTGTGTTGTCCATTTTTATGTCTTTGGTTGAAAAGCGATTTTATGTAAACAAAACAAGACTTGAATTTTATATACAGTAGTTCTAACTTCACTCGCGTGGCCTTATGCAAATATGTTTGTGTAGTTTTTGCAATTTTGATTTCCAAATCAGTTTCTCGGGTAATTTTTGACAAGCAACAACTGTATTTTATTTGGAAAGTAGTCGTACTAGTTATTCCAGACGGAGAAAAAGATGTTTTTGTGAACTTTTGTACGGTCGAAATGTACTGTGCAGACGGTTGCGTAATACTGTTTTTGAGAATTGCTAAAATTCAAAAATAGCCCGATCGTCAATCTTAATTCTTGTGCTTTCGACCTATTACCTTAGTTAAGTTTCACCTTAGTTAAGCTTGTTTAGAAAGCGACGCTGTTAGGCTCAGGCTATCTATATATGTTACCATTCATGCATAGAGCACATTATAGGTGGTATTTCCGAATAAATATATTGCCATAGCCAGTCGGGATTAGAGAACAGTTCCCAACCAACAAATTTTCAAAACTCTACACTTTTAGTGTTTGAGGCAACAATCGCGGAGATTCAAAATGGCTGATTTTCAATTCATGTCAAGTGCCCTTCTTTGACCTTCAGTAATACCAATTTAGAAGCGAGAATTTGATTGGCTGACATAGTACATGGTGTACATACTAGAAGTAATATGATTGGTGTGACATAACCCAAGACAAACATACAAACAAACATGCAAACATCACAAACCAACCTTTGCACCTGCTAATAAGCAATTTTTTTTTTCAGAATAGCTCAAAAATGAGTCTTTGTTCCCTTAACTTAACTTCTTGCCATCGTCATTAATCTCTATCTTGTTGCAAACTGCTGCGATATCTTGACATTGCTCGGCATCTTGGAACAACGACTCAGTCACTTCTGCAACGCTAAACTGCGCGTTATCTGCGCGTTATCTGCGCGTTAAACTGCACCTCGAGGCTGTTCAGTCGCTAGCTGCTCGTCTAGCTTACTGCTTACATTTAGCGAACCACTGAAACTGTTCTGAGTAAGAAACAAGTCGTCTTCTGAGTCACTCATGTCTTCTAATGTCGGAGTGAATAAAGCTCAGACACGACGCAAAACATGTTTGTTCTGTACGAATTTACCCAGTGTTCGACACTAACGCTTGCCTACTTGCCCGGGGCAAGTAAAATGATGCGTTGGGCAAGTGTGTAAGCTGCAATGGTTGCCCGTTTGGGCAAGTGGTTTAAAGATAATACTCGCGTCGCGGGCACGGTCAACGCATTTGGATGCCCCATCCTCCGGGGTAAATATCAAATCCAATAAAATCTGCAGCAAAATCTTGAACTATTTGAAAATATAAGTGAGATGAACATAGAAGGAGAAATGAACAAAAAAAAACAAGTACCGTATCCTTAAACAAATACATCAAGCGTTATTTCCTTTTCCGCCATGTTTTTCTTCACGAGCAAGTATTCATGGGTAAGTTCGTGGCCCAGCCCTCTCACGAATTGCTATTCCCAAACAAACATGGCGGCCTGATGTGCGAGATACGATCATGAGTCTATTTCGGTTTGGTTTCACGCGAAAGTCACAGGGCACAGTCACTGACAGAGAGGAAGTCCAAGCAGCACAAGAGTTGAATCCTACAGAGCCAGGAGACAAGAGAAATGCTGAGCCAGACGTCTCCGTAGGGAAAAGCAAACGAGATCGAAAATACCAAACGTCATGTAAGCGTGACTTTCCTGGCTGTGTTAATTATAACAAAATAAAGTTGAAATTTTTTGCAATGAGTTGTTACAAGTAAGCAGGCAATGGAACCGTAGCCTATGATAAGGCTCTCTTGATTGGGATTCACGCTAGTAAGCGTGAATCACGAGTTTTGGATCACGAGTTTTTGAATCACGAGTGCTGTGAAGCACGAGTTTTGGGCAACCAAAAAATACACTGGGCAACTAAAACTAGAGACACGGTTGCCCAAAGGGCAAGTTAGCAGGAAAGTTAGTGTTACCACGTCGAAATCCCAGTGCGCACGTTCAGCATTTGTGACCTCTCACGCGAAAACGTACACTAACGGCTTTCCGTTAAACGGGTAAAACGCACGGCTATCGAACGGGTTAGAAACGGCTTACCAAGCCGTTTCAAACGGGTGAAACTGAACGGCTGAACGGCTTATCAATTATTTACCAGTGGTAAATTTCGTCTGCAACGCTTCCCAGCCGAAGACTATATTTTAATATATTTTATATAGACTAGACTATATTTTAATATTCAGTCGTTTTAAAAAACGACTGAATAACAAAAATAACTTGAAGGGCAAAACAAAACAAGCGAACTGCAAGCGAACTACGTTGAACTCCTTGTATCAATGGATGTCACTAGTCTGTACACAAACACACTGCAGGAGGAACGCATTACTTGGAGAACTTGTGAATTGGCGGTACATTTTAATAGTTCTGAACATGACATTTCACAAATTAGCTTTATTCTTATCGAACAAATTAGATCATTTCAAAATACACTTCACCTTGTTGCTCACTAGGGAGGCTTATTGGACAACCCAATAGGCCATTTCCGAGTTGCCTTTAGCCTCTCTATCAAAGCGAGGCTAGGTGCGAAACTTTTCATATGAAAATAAGTTTTCATTCACATGTAAATAAGTTTTATTTGCATTTGAATGAAAACTCATTTTCATATGAAAGGTTTCGCACCTAGCCTCGCTTTGATAGAGAGGCTAAAGGCAACTCGGAAATGGCCTATTGTTTACGCTCAATCCGCATGGCCTTAACAAGAGACGTGAATTTAGATCAAAACACCGAATTAACTATAATAATTAACGCACGTATCTTGCAAAAATAGGATTGTCTTTTTCTTTTCCTAGTTTTATTCTTTGTATTGTTTGTAGTTGTTTTGTGTTCGAACGTTCTGTCGGGGGCACTTGGTAAGACGTGCTGGTCCCGTCATTCCGACAGTGACCTATATGATTATTCGGGGGCCCTCGACAGGGAGTTTGTAATGTATTTCGTACGTTTATTTGTTAACTATTCCTCTCATGTTGTAATTGTTTTTGTTAGCGTTAGTCACTCTTTCTCTGTTTCAATTTTTAATTAAGGTTTTTATCACATCATGTTTGTTATTTTTAGCGTTAAATTTTCCTTGTAATTTAGTTCTTTTGTTATGTTACGTAACCTCGTTTTCTTTTGTTTTTGTCGATTGCATTGTAAAGGGCGATTGAAATTTGTCAAACCACTAATTGTCAATTCTCTGGGAAAGATTTTGTGCAAAAACTGCTATGGGCCCCCAAAACGCATGTAGTTATGCTGATTTGGCAATGGAATTGATCGATGAGAAAGCTAAGTTTGGAGGCGATGTAAAGCCCATGTTATGGTGGAGATACAGGGATGACGTTTTTGATATTTGATCACGCGAAAAGCAACAAGAACTTTGGACTTGTTCTTCGTGCAATTTTCTGTGCTGATTGTTATTATAATTTCAACCCGTGTGGTATGTTTGAGTCTTTGACGTCACTTTCTCCCATTCGCAACCAAGCTTTGGAACAAGGTTGACCGTAAATTCTCGGACCGTAAATTCTCGGAAATAGATGTTAAAATAAAATGACTTTTGATTTTCAAGATTTTATCCCTAAAAGCTTTTCTTTTTCCACTAAAGCGGCTTCTGAGCATTCTTTAAAGGTTTCTCTTTCCATCTTGAATATTTTAAATGTGTTATTACTCCAATAAGACCTGATAGGATGAAACTACGGTTTCAAGCACTTGCACGTGTTTGAAGCACTTGCACGACGTCGTACGCACATGTTGGGCGACGTCATACGCGCCCGCGATCTAGCCCTGCGCGACGTCGCGCCCGCGAAACATTCCACTAGCCATGACCATAAAAAATGCGGGCATGGTTCTGTGAGTATGGAGCTCCGCGAGCGAGCCCGCGAGAGCTCCGCTATAAAGTACATCTCCACCCAAAGGAACGTCTTTTTAACCTACTACACGAGACGAAATGTTGGAGATCGTAGCTTCTATAAGCGGCGTCACGTTACTTTGCGTGACTTTGAAAAGGGCCAGAAAAAATATTATGATTCGTTTATCAGCGAACGTAATAGGTGGAAAGTCAAACCATTCGACAAAATGACACGATTTGACGTCATGCATGATGTGACTTTCTAACTCAGGGCATGAGCTGTGCTACAACGACTGTACATGGGGAAGGTGCGCTGTTTCTTTTAGCGATAAAATAGAGTGATTTGAACTTGTTCGGCAGAGCGCTATTTGCGCGTTTTGTCATGTGTTAGTTCATCACGTAGATAATATTTTTGATATTTTGGGCCCGTTTCTCGAAAGTCCCGATAACTTTTCGGGCCCGGTAAGCTATTTTATGCGCGCAATGTTTACATTAAAGATTCAAATTTTGTTGGCATAGAAATCTAAGCAATAAAATTTTAGCAGTTGACGAAACAAGTCAGGCAGGTTAGCGGGCTAAAACGTACACCACCATTCTAAAGATTCTGATTTTTAAATAAAGCTCCGGACCCGATAAGTTGTCGGGACTTTCGAGAAACGGGCCCCTGGTACGAGAACTAACCATTTGAGTTTCCAAAACACAGTCAAAACGTGTTCGACAGAGTTCTATTGGTGCGTTACGTGTTACTTTTATCGAGTAGATGATAAATTTCTGACATTTGGAAACTAACCTTTCGTCATATGAGGTGTCTTAAATATTCGACTTTCCAAAACTTCGCCAGGAGAGCCTCCAATTCTGCGTTTTGTGTTAGTTTCATGGGGGGGGGGGGGTTGGCAAATACCAAAAAAAATTCGAGCACAACCTTGAACTGCGAAAAAAATCGTGCAAAACAAAAACCCCAGAAAAAAAATTCCTGCAAAGCTTTATATTTTTAGAACAATATTTTATATCAGCAGATGGTCAGAACACAAATAAATCACAAACTAGGAGACTAGTCATAGCTTGTTACTGTGCCAGCGTACACGACGCGCACTGCATGGAAATGATGACGACATAGGAAACCAAAGCGCCTAGGCAGTGCAACATGTATTTCTAGGACAAGTGGCGGGAACGTTTTTTAAGCAACGACAAACACATTCTGACTCTGTAAGATACGTGTTCAGTGTGTATTGACTTTCAGTACAGGGACGACGTAACCGGGGGGACGGGTTAGGTGAAGTTAAGTTAAGCCAGGATATATGTATCAAGTATTATATGTAAATATCAAGCTAACAAAATTTATCTGTAAGCACTAAAAATACCTGTCATTTTACACTTGATCGAGATTGATTTTTTGACGAAATATCTCGTGTAGAATGCTGAAAATAGCATTTCCGAGCCTAGATTTAAAAAAATTCAGGGGAGGGGGGCATGCCCTCAGACTCCCGTAGTGGCTATCTGTCAATGAATAAGGTTTAGATAACTGATTATTTTTTTAACCTTTGGAGGGAGGGCTTAATATAGTATTAAAGTAGGTTAATTATTGAATAAACCTGGTAGACAATTGGAAAAAAACCGGTGGAAAATTAGCCGACCCGGTGAAAACATTAGTGGCGTTTTTACGAAAACCTGGTAAGGATATAGAATCCACCGGGTCTGTTATAGCCTGTGAACAGGCTTCTTTTTGGGGAATTGGGTTAAGTTAAAATCGGCGAGCAAAGCGAGGACTGGGTAAGAGGGATGGGAGCTCTAACCTAACCCAATTCCCCAAAAGGAAGCCTGTTCACAGGCTAGGTCTGTTACAGAGGGGTGTGCTCTTGGTATAACAATGGTGTTTCTTTGGCTCAATTTCAAAGAGTTGCATGATCAGTAGTAGCCGCTTAAGTAGGAATTATTCGCTGCTTAGGATCAGTTCATTTCTCAGTCCGTGATTTAATGTGAGCGCATAAGTCCGCGGTTAGCATAACTTCTGATACAGTGTTTCTTCGTCACGACTAAAAGATTCTAAGATCCAAGTCTTATGCGATAGTCACGGTCTATATTGGGATAGTGCCATCTTGTAATTGTTTTTAGTTCCTCAGAGTTTATTCTGAAGTTTATGTGTTTCTCGGGGCCTAGGGCCATATTCACGAAAGCATCCTAACTCCAAAGAGCCTCCTAAGATATAACTTAGGAGATAACTGGTATTCACGAAGACCTCCTATTTTAAGACATGTATTATTTTTTTCTCCTAAACTCAGGACCTCCTAAATTTTTAAGACATGTCTTAACTGGTATTCACGAAGACCTCCTAACGTAAGATATGTCTTAATTTTTCTCCTACTATTTAGGAGGTCAAAATTGACCTCCTAACTTATTAAAACATGTTTTGACGGTGGCTACATTTGATGTTGACGAGTTTTACGTCGATTTTAAGCGTGATTGTTGTGTATCACAATAGTTACCGAATTAAATATTTTCTAGTAATGTCAAACAACACGGTCAATTACATATAGGCCTTCGTGTCATCAACGGGTTCCACATTTCTTTCTCATTGCAGAGTTATATTTCCGTTTTTCGTAAAAATAAACCCTTGTACCAGAAATATCGAAATACCCCATTAAAATGATGATGGATTTGTTTGTTGCTTTCGCTACTGACCATGAACGAAAATATTATCAGGGAGTGCTATCTTAAATTCGAGATGAAATAAAGGTTATTGTATTGTCGGCAACAATTTACACAATACTATGCACTTATTGACTGAGTGGGAAGGCCGGACGGGAAAATATTTGCGCCATGACCGAGAGCCAAATATTTTCCCGTCCGGCCCGACCTAACTCAGTCAATAAGTATTTTATAATATGACTAGAAAGTACAAGAATAGTCGTGCAGTGCGAGGTCGCTTGAACTCGAGCGGAGCCGGACGGCTTTTTTCGGACCGGCTCACGTCAACCCGTCCGGCCCCGCTCACGTCACCTTGCGATTGTATTTTCTGTAGGATTGCGTCAGTGGGGCCGTATTAAAAAAATATTCATTCATGTCATTTTCATAACTTATTATTCATAAGAGCGCGCTATATAAACTATCTCTGATTGGTTTACTTTTACTAATCGATAACTGCCCGCGACCATTAAACTTAGGAGACTGTTAAGTTACGCTTACCTTAGGATGGTCATAAGATATCGTTCGTGAATAGCACTAAGGACATATCTTAGGAAGCTCCTAAATTTTCTTTTAAGTTATATCTTAAGATATATCTTAGGTAGGATTTCGTGAATACCGCCCCTAGGCAGTAACTCCATTGTCAGAAGTATGGCGTCATTGCATCCAGTTTGAAATATTTGAATCTCCAGCATGATAGCTGTTTTGTAAATCTTACAGATGCAATTAGTTTTTTGGACACTTTTTCAGCAAGACTCGAGTTTCCGTTCTTTGGTGAACCTCATTAGTTGCGCTCCCATGTAGAGAGATCTCGTAGAATGATTTGACATTGTAGAATGTTAGCGACTTATGAGCGCTTGGGGAGGATCAAATGTCCTAACTTTTCACTGGCTTGTTTAGTTTAGCCAATAACAATGGTTTATTTTCGATCCGACGTAAGTTGTTTCGTTGTAGGCTTTTTAGCTGATTTCTTAAGCATGTAAGATATTTTCTGACGCAAGGAATTGCTCTTTTATACTTTTATAGTTATACAGTGGCATTGTAGGTATATCTCAATGGATGAGAAATACTTTGTTACGTGTTGTACAACCAGCTTGTAATTGTAAGATGGCTGGGTGTACTACGATGGGTTGTGGGAGCGACATCAACAGGGGGCTGGTGTAAAGAAAATTGTAGGGGCAGTTACAACACCACGGCCAGGCTTCATGCTATCAAGTTGCCGTTACATCAGATCTGACTTGCTATAGTATTCCTGTCCTAGTATTTCTAACACGTATATGTGTCAGGCATTAAAACATAGACTCGTAAAAAAAATATCCTGCAAGCAAATCATGGCAAAAAGAAAAAATCCTGCACAGTCTCGAGCGTAGAAAAAAATATCCTGCACCAAAAAATTGCCCGTGCATGACATAGAATGGCGTTGCGACGTGAATTGCGTGCGCAGTAAGTATGCGCATAAACAATTTGCGCGAACGCAAACACTGCAGCATTTTAACAATTTTTAATGTGTGAAATTTCCTTTTCGAAATGTTGTGGTTTATTTTTTTCTTTGGTTTGAAAAGTTTTAAACCGGTGTAAATGTTCTTTTCTTTTGTGTTCGATTCGCTGCCATAACCTGAGACAAAAGAAAAGAAAATTCAACTGGTTTGAAAATTTTCAAATCAAAGAAAAATTTGAACCACAACATACTGTAAGTATCACCAAAGACGTCATTTATTTTTTAGCTGAAGAAAGTCGCAGTGCGCAACCGAAACGTCCAAAACATGTGAAAGTTCAGCCAATGTCAAGTTTTTTGTTCTTGTTCGTTTATTAATTTTTTTTTTTTTATGTACACTTATTATCCATTAACAAAAAGCTTAGGAAAAGATGTTTAACATTTGGTAATTACAGTGTAGTGTCATCTACCAATGGAACATTGTCGTTTCAGGTGAGATTGTAATTAATTCTTATGTTCCAGCATCCTATATTTTTTCTGGCTCATTTGTTCAAAGAGCAGGTGACTTATTCTAGAGGATAAATTGCTATCATCATCAGTCCTTATCAGCGCCACGGGACGCATTAGGCCTCAAATTTGCGATCCAGTTGATCAAATGTTTCATTTGGTGGACACTTTGTTCATAGGAAAGCGATTTGCCCACTGCATTAAGTTCCCTTCTCTTTGAATAATGGGACTAAAAATGATGAAGAAAAACAAGAAAGTTAAGAGAAATGACATTGCACCTTTATTACGAACCTAACTTCCTATGTCTTTTTCTGTGTATCACTTCACCTTGAAACAGCCCACTTTACTCGTTAGTTAATTTTTTTTACATTAAAATACTTATTTTCCTGTCACTTCAGTAGAGACCATTTCAGCTGATCTTTAGCCGTCTGTAACACCTAAAAATAAAAAACAGTTAGAAAAAGAGTAAAACAGAATTGGCTTAAGTAACACATGTTTCAACATTATTCAAGCTGTACACTTTGACTTGACAAGGTGGTTGAAGGTTTGGGACTGTACAAGCACTGGCATTATTTATGGATACAATATCGAAAATTTATTGTAAATTTTTTTTTGGCGTCAAAATAAAGTTTACAGAATGAACTTTCATCCAAAAAAAAATTATCGAAAAATAGTGAAAATTGACGGAGAAATGACGGTATAACTTTTGTGGGCGGAGTTTGTTTATGAAGCGATATGTTTTTCTAAGCGCTGTTTTCTCAAAGTTAATTTTTCGCTTGCAGGGGACACTTTAAAGAGCTACAACTCAAAGGGAATTTGTTCGATTTTCCTCAAATTTGGACAGAAGCTTGGCTAACATATAATCAACGAAAACGTGTCGGCGAATTTCTTATTTCCGAAAACTTTTTCGTCAAGAGCCATTTCCGTGCGATCACTCCAACTTTTTTTCTCCCTTTTTCGAAAATATTCTGTAACTTTTCATTGCAATTGAATATGGGAAATCGCCGACACGTTTTCTTAGCGCTTCGTGTCCGAAAACCCGAGAACAAATCAAATTAGCAAAATACAATAATCGCTTTGAGTTATAGCGTTTAAAAGTTGATTCGGACGTTCGAATTTAGACGTCGAAAAAATTCGACAATTCATTTTCTTACCAAATGGTTTCCATATTTAGATAGCCAGCTTTATAAGCTTTAATTTGATATTTGGGTTTAGGTATATTAAGTGTAATCTTAAGACGCTAGAGGTGTTATACTGGAGACACCCCCGAAGGTACACTGTAACCTTAAGACATAGTTTTGTACCTGGGCAACTGTTTGTTCTGTAATTGGAACGTCATCAGTCTGAAAAAGAAGAATGTAAAACACTGTGATAGTTTTCTGACCATTTTAAATAGACAGCCAGGAAATGCATTGGTTTTTTTTTCATGCTAGAAATTCAAACTTGCAAATAACTTGAGTAGAGGACTTCACAACCTCATATATACCTGTTTTTGTCAGCTGTTTTCAGTCAGGGAATATTTTTTGTACTATTTCAAGTTCTACATTATAAAAAAAATAGTTCATTCTTGTGCCTGTTACCGGTGGAATGAATTACCATTTTGACAGTATTCGTAACAAACAGTTATTATGACAAGAAATCAAACCTTGATGGCAACTCTTTGCATGATAGACGAGGCATCAGCTTCCAATATAACTCTGCAAAATAATACACAGTCCATTTACATTAATATTATCAATAATGCAGCTACTAATTTTAAAGTGTCTTTGAAATGTAATTTTTTTCTTCATTTTTCTGTACAGTTGAACCTCTCTAATACGGACCCCGAAGGGACAGAGCAAAGTGTCCGTAATAGAGAGGTGTCCTTATTATAGAGGTCACCACAATGATGTCACTTTTAAGACTCCACTGACAGTTTTTGTTCAGTAACTAAAAACAGGCCCACACTTGGTCTTTTAACTGCATCTAAATTGATTAATATACAGCATTGAGACACTGTCTATCAGTAGTGTACTAAATTGTAAAATTCTCAGCTACATGTACATAAGGTATATGAATCACTGTTTTAAAACGAAACAAACTGTGCAACACAATGCTGCATGTGAAAAATATAAAGTACAATTTTGAAAACGTCTGGCGATATATGTAATGTTTGTAACCACAAACAGGAAATCGTATTACTTACTCAAACTATCATCACCTGATCACCGGAGTGTCCATAATAAAGAGGTTAAGTTTATATGGGCCCAGATTTAGTGTCTGTTGTCCGTATTAGAGAGGGTCCATATTATAGAGGTCGTTTTTAAAGAAAATATGTGAGAATTTTGTCGGGTCATACGAAACTGTCCATAATAGAGAGGTGCCCGTATTAGAGAGGGCATGTATTATAGAGCTCTTTTTTAAAGAAAATATGTGAGAATTTTGTCGGGAAATAGGAAACTGTCCGTAATAGAGAGGTGTCCGTATTAGAGAGGTGTCCATAAGGAGAGGTTCGACCGTAGTTTATTGTGTCCAGGAACGAAAATAAATTATTTCCCAAGGAAATAAGTGTTTTTGAGATAGAAAGTAGATAAATTGATTAAAAGGTTGTTTATGTAAAGCGTATTTTCTAATCTCGTCAGGTATTGGTCTGGGCGCAGGGGATTGTGGGAGGAATTGGGCTGGATGCTATGTGATTTCAGGGTTTGGACGCCATCTTGGACTGGCTGGCTGGCTGGCTGGCACAGATGGCCTCGACCTCATGTGATAATTTTTCTCGGCCACCGGGAACTAGTATTTACAAGTGCAGTGAAATTACTCGAGACCATGTTTTCTGTTTTTGTTTGTGCCTTCCTTCATGCTTTTTCTCTGCCTTTGCTGTTTTTCGCAGTTTTCCCCAAGGTAAGTGAACTTTTGTAGATTTATTTGAACTTCCACTTGAAAATATGACTGAAGCTACTTATCAGAATATCAAAAAACTGTGCAGTGGTGTGTTTTCTAGGAAACAGGCGCTGCGATTCGCCCCGTTGTGATGTGTAAATTCAGCTGCTTTTCTTAGGAAATACAACTTCTCTCTGTGCTCAGACTTGTGAGACTCAACCAATATAAAACTCCAGGAGTCTCATATGTACATGTAGCTCTTAGCAGGAATAAAACATTATCATCATGTGTTATTGAGCTAATGACCTATGAGCGGTTATCAAGTTTAAAATCATCAAATACTTTGCGGTATCGACTGACTGAGGAAGGCAGACTAGACCGAATGGCATTAGCACAATAGATTTCATAACACTGAACACCATCATGGTCCATCATTAGTTCTGTTATAATCCAACCAAAGTGTTTAGACATGGTTTTACAGCTAGGGGAATATTTGTGTTTCCCCCGACTTGCAATAATATAATTTTTGTCAATTAGGTAAGTAGGACAAACATGTGTTAAAGGTAATTTACTCTTAGTTGAACTGTTCCTCACTTCAATTTTCTTTGCTCTTATCTTGTTCTTTTCTCAGGTTATTTACCCATTCCTTAGGTAAGGTAACTCCTTGACTTTTGTGAATTGTTGATGCTAATTGATAACTATGACAGGGTTCTCCTTATCAGGCGGTAACCGGTAAAATTTACTGCTTGAAGCAGCACTTATTACCGCCTGTAACCGCTTGAAGGTTTTGAAAATTCAACAAGTTGTTAAAAAAAATACGCAATTTGTTCCATCCATGTAGTCGTGATCGTAACTGAGAAAATAAATGAAAAGATGGAAAAATAAGAAGTGTACGCAGCTATTATCTGTGAGTACTTTATTTAATTGCTGGCTGGTACAGTACCTTTCGAAGCAAGAGCAATTTTTTGTGGGCTTTCTGTCGCAATTCGATCCTTTCGTACAGCTGCATGTGACCCGTACGCGTGTCGCTGCTCAGTTTCATGATGAAGCGGCAGCAGTCAATGCTTTCTTTTCTTTCCGTGGATAACAAGAGGACACGTAGCCAAGCAGGTAAGAATACCATAAGAACTAAACATTAAGCTTACTATGTAAACCTTTAAGCTTTAAAAGCGAGGAGAAAATTGTTGATTTCCCGAAAAGTTTGACTTGTGTTGCTGAATTGACCGTAGCGGCAAAGCAGTCTTCGTCGTGAATTTCTTCGTCGCGAGGTGTTTTTTTTTTATTTTAAAAAATATGTTCCGGTGAACTGTTTGACAGGATGCTCGAAAATAATAGCCTTCAAGAACTCGAATGTTTAGAATTTAAGGCACTGAAAGTATAAACAAATTTGCGATTTCGAAGCAGGAATGAAATGAGACCGCTGACTTTCAAATGTATCTTCATGTACGCCACAGCAAAGGTATCACCGAATTTTGTATGATTTTTCTTAGGCTACGTATTTAAGCTCAGAATAACACATCAGTCGATTTGCATAAAATAGGTCTCAATATGCAGAACCTAGAACCTAGCTCTTAAAAATTTTCAGGGGGAACATGCCCCCACACCCCCCTAGGAAAGTGTGCATCCAGTACACAGTTTTTCCTTTACCGCTTAACAACAATTAACAAAAATCCCCTACCTGCTGACCTGAAATTTAGGGAGAACCCTGTATGATAACAAGAATGTTTGCCCAGAGAATGATTTTGGAAAGTATAGAATAATCCTCACGACTCAAATCTATCAAGCAGAACTTCGAAAACAAGATCTTGAAAGTTTGACTTACATGTACTAAGAGTCAAATTAAACATGTTACATGTATATTATCATATGACCCAAACAGCCTCGTGTGTGCATTCTATTCAAAACTATTTACAAAATACCCGTATGGAAACTCAAAGTTTCAACTAGAAGGTTTAGAGTTTCAAGGATTGACTGGCTGAAGTTTCGTGGGATTGTCACTTACTGTACATTTGACCAGTACTATATGATGGGTGTTAAGGAGAAATTTGAAGCTGAGCTTACCCTCCATCCACAATCTCATCCACTATTGACAAGACACCATCTAAATTGTCCATCAGTGCTCTCTTCTCTACGTTTTTTCGCAGCATTTGACTGATGGCATCATAGAAAGCATTTAATACACTAACAAGGATCAACTGTAAAAAAAAAAGGAAAACACAAACCATTTGTCATGCAATTTAATAATAAACAGGGTAATACTGCCAGTGGAATCCTGATGTTTCCAACCCTGGATTTTTCAAGCCTCCCAATTGAAGGCCTCCTGGCAAGAATGTCCTAAGTATTTTTTGGCAACTTTCACTAAAACTGTATGTTTTAGGCCTTTAAAAACACAGTTTTGTCAAATTAATGATTTTTTATTGTTAAGGTACTTAAAACAGATCCAAAATAGGGAAGAAAATCCACATCTTTGAGAAAATGTCTTGGGCCTTAGGACACCCTATGTAACTTTTCAAGATAAAATTTTATTCTGTTTGAAGATTTATTGACCTGGTTGAAATCCTTTCAGTCATATTAATTTACATGATCCAGTCATAATTTTGGCAAGTGAGTCCCTTTTGAGGCCAAAAATCCAAGATTTCAGTGAAAATTTTCCAAAAAGCTACATTAGGACATACTTGCCAGGAGGCCTTCAATTGAAGATGTCGGAGCATGTCCAACCTACATGTACAGTGTATGTCGAATTTGAGACCTTTTTTTTTCGCGCTCATTTTGCCTCATTTTTGGCATGTGATCTACAAATTAATTGCAAAACATTGTTCAGAATTTTTTTATGCTGTAGTTTCCGTCGTTTTAGAGAAATAACGTATGCAAAAAATAAAAATTAACTAAACTCCGTCTTTCCGTTGAATCCCGCTCGAGAAAATGAATCCCAAAGTTTACCCGAATTTCTTGATTTTATGCCGAGAATTTTTTCACTTCAGATGGCCAAGTTTGGGCCTGTGCCGCTAAATCCCGCTCAAGAAAAATTTATCCCAAAGTTTATTCCCTCAAAATCGCTTCATTTTTATCGCCGATGGTCAGCAAAGGTGTCGCAAAGCATGTCGGGATATCAATGGAGACATCGAGCACGGAATGTCCACCGCAACAAAATACGGAAAATATTGTAAGTCTCGAAGCACTTCGGATATCGGGCATTTTGACTACGGCACAGGATGGCAAATGGGCCACAACTCACAACGCTGCCCCTTTTCTGATCCGAAGTGATTCCAGACTTTCCCGCCGGATCCGTCTTGCCAACCAATGTCTATTTTCACCTCGAGTTCTTTGAGAGGTGCTAGAGACTTACAGATTTCAGGACTTAATGATGTCCTTCCATCACCGGACGGGCCTCAAACATACACACGCTACGGACAATGTGTTACTGTAACCGAAGCGAACTCGCGATCGATAAGCGAGCCAGGCGCGCGTAAATAGCTGTATTTTTGTTCAGGTTGTTGGCACTGGTCAAGAGCATTGTGGTCGCATAGTCTCACGGCCAATCTGCTTTAAATGGCGTCGTTTTGTACAGTTTTGGAAGGAACTACGCTCGGATGTACGGTCAAATCACTAGAGGGCCAGAACTCATCTTTCTTCAGGTAGTTTAGTTTAGTTAATTTCACTTTTTATATACGTTTTTTTTCTCTAAAATGATGGGAAAACCAGCATACAAATTTCTGAATGATGTTTTGAAGTTAATTTGTAGGTGACATGCCAAAAATGAGGCAAAATAAGCGCCAAAAGACAAAAAAAGGTCTGAAATTCGACATAGGTTGGTAACGCTCCGGACGCTTCAATTATTCGAACCAAAACTCTGTTCCTTCGGATTTGATTTCAGTCAATGCTACCATCAATTTTTTGAACTCCCAATTTTTCAAACCAATTTCCGCTAGCAGGTTTGAAAAATCGGGATTCCACCGTAATATTTTTTATTATTACTATTTGACAGACTGTTTGAAGAAATGTTAAGAAGCTCAAAGCAAATACCTGGTACTTTAAACCCTTTTACTCCCAAGAGTGCCAAAAATCAAAATTCAAGAAAAATCCATTTATTTCATTTTGTAAAATATTGAAAAACCAATGGTACCATGCAAAAGTACTGCTGAAGAGGTTTTATTTGAATGGTCACACCATAGGATTTCATCCACAGACTCAAAAGTTATAACAAATGGTACCATGCAAAAGTACTGCTGAAGAGGCTTCATTTGAATGGTCACACCATAGGATTTTATCAACAGACTGAATAGTTAGAACTACTGTACATGTCTCCATAACTGACTCTGGGAGTGAAAGGGTTAAAACATGCAATAATTATTGAACCAACCGTGAGTGGCAAAAGTAAAATACTGTAAAAACATGTAACTCGTATCACAAATAACTCTTACCTCATTTTCATTGGATGAGCCCATGACGTAAAAAAAGAGGTCCACATTACTTCTGTACACACAAGTCAAGCCATCTAACATTATAATTTCAGCTGAATCAGGAAAAAAGATAAAAAATAACATTCATATGTGCTTATTGACTAAGTGGGGGCCAAATAGGAAACTATTTGGCTCAAAGTCATGGTATAAGGCTGTATGCTATGCTAATGTGAACAGCCCTCGCATAGGGATTTTGCAAGTAGCTTTGTAAAGAAAGTCACATAAATATTTGGTATAGGAAATAAAAGCTCACCGTTAGCTCTGTGTGTTTTGTTAAAAAGATTCTTCTCAAACTCTTTTTGTTCCTTTGTTGTTGGATATGTGTCATCATAATACTAGAAAACAGTGAAGCAAAGTCATCAAAGGATCAGATATATCCAGTAGCTCAGTGACATAACAATTATTTGTAAATTCATGCAGTGGTGGAATTTCTTGCATGTTAGCAAGAAAGATTTGCATGACAACATAAATGTTTATATAACTTGTGCAAGCCACTGAGCCCGCAAGATAATTATATAGTTTATACATTCCCAGGGCTGGATATTAGCACTTGTCCGCTCACCAATGCGAGTATACAGTAAATCATATCATCCTCAATCCTAATATTATCATTTACCAAAACTGAAAATCATACTCGCCAAACTGGGCAAGTGATGCACAATGTTGGCTGAAGAAGAACTTTGCTTTCGGGCGAGTAAAAAAACTAATCTTGGCGAGTGATCTCAGAATTAAGTTTCCAACCCTGCCTTCCTTGTTGTATAAGAAACATATAGACCTACTTTTCTAGTTCTTTAAATGTGTGGTTCCAGAAAATATCTCCACCCCCACACGGAGGGAAGTTCACTATGGACCCCCCACCTCCCTGGATTTTCCTTTTTTTCCCAGACAACAGTAACCCCCCCCCCCCCCCCCCCCCCCCCCCCCCCATTTGGGAAGAATATGTTGAAGAATAGCGAACACAAATACAGTGGCCATGTTCTGTTATATTAATATTCGCTCTAAATAAAACAGATAAGGGTAATTTGGAAAATTTTGATGAAAGTCGAGCATTTCAGTTGTTTGCCATTCATAAATTTTTATTTTATCAAGTTGAAAGAACTCAATGGCCAACAGAAATTATGGCCAGGAAAATTCATCGCTGAAACAAAATGTAAACAACGTGTGTTATAATGCATGTGTCCTGTGACGGGTTTCTTGTAACTTTTGCTTGAATGTTTCTCAGGCGAAAACAGCCTTGAAAGTCACCCTGTCTTTGAGAGGAATATAAATTGGATACTTTTCGTATCACCAATCATAAGCTGTTTTATGAAATGGTTGCGTTATGCGTTATCGAAAAAGGTTTTAAATTACTTTTGACAAATGCAAATTTATTATATTTCTTACCGCAACTAAAATAAATACAAAATTATTTCGAAGGGCTAAATTTGTTATTAATAATCATCCTAAACTAGTGTATCCAAAAGATAGTAATTGCTGCGGTAAATTTGTTGTAATAATGCTGTTTTATCGCCTCGCTGGTATTACAGAATTTTCTCTTTCGTTTTTTGAGGGAAAGCAAAGCAAATGTAACCGGGATGAATCGACGAAAACTCCAGCTGATAGGACTAATTTTGTTTTGTAATTCACGCATCAAGTTCTTGCAATGTCTGTAGAATATTGTTGAGCAAAGGACGCGTTCACCACGGGGAAGGTGTGAAAATTTAGGTTTAACTTAATTATTGATAATGAATATGTTGCGTTACCAGCTAGCCGTATCGTATTCGCGTCTCCACGCGCTCAGCTCAGGTTTCGCGTCCCCACGCGCTCAGCTCAGTCTCATCGACCGCTGTCGGAGTGATTTCAAAATAAATTTGTCTTTTATTCCGTACAATCTTCGAAAATCTTTGCTATCCAACAGTCCTATCACCATGCCTCACAGTCCTCGCTCAACTCGCGGTAGTCTTCGACACTTCAGTTCCGATTACGACTGGCACATGTTGGACCAAAATATTACAAATCTCGCAGCCAACAGCTTGAAGCAGCAAGCGAGGCTATTGTTCGTGGCGCAGTGAATTCTGGCCCAAAATGTGTGTGTGGTGCAGTGAATTCTGGCCCAAAATGTGTGCGTGGCGCAGTGAATTCTGGCCCAAAATGTGTGCGTGGCGCAGTGAATTCTGGTAAAAAGCGATCAAATTGAGATTTTTCGTAGCTTATATTTTTTTCTCATATATTTCTCTTAAATCCTGATTATGTTGCTGCTCACTCGCTACGCTCGTTCCGCAGCAATTACTGCTACTGTCGTTAACTTTGATTATAATTTTAAGTTTGATTCACAATTCACAAAGCAAACGTTTCTATTCAAAGATTGTTTTGACCCCAAGTACGTGTAATTTGTTTTAATTTATAATGTATGTGGTTAAACAGTAATCTTTCTTAAAATATTTGGGTAAAGCTTATAATATTTTTTCCTTGTAGGCTAAATAGCATCATGCCATTCAATTTTTTGGTAGCACTTCCTGAAATGCATTCCCTAAACAGTTTTCCATATCCTGTCTACTAAACAGTGCACATATTTATATTATTTTTGAATTTTTGTATTAGTTTTCCACTGTTCACCGTCACATAGCACATCTTCCGGAATTAGTGTTACCATTATTATAGGTCTGTTGAGAAGGAATAAACCTACGACTCTCATCACGATTAGCATCATCATACATTACACATACCTTTGCTACAACTCTTTCCCCATCGTTATCCAGAATAGCAATCGCTTTTACTGTGTACAGAGAAGGTTCCTGTGATACATCAAGGGATAAAAGTAACACTATATCAACTAAGCAACAAAACAAAAAACGCTTTAACAATAAGCTTTTGGAAGAAAAATATACCAACAAGTTCGTGTGACTTTAAAAGTACAAAGCTTGCATCAAGGATGAAATTTTCTCGGTAAAAGCATCCTATTTATATGTCGGTACTTTCTACTTTATGGTACTCATATGGATAGGCTTTGTAAATGTAAAATGTCGAAGAAAACCCTACCACTTACCGGTACTGCGGTGTCCATGTTGGATTTGGTGACGTTCCACTTCCAAGCGCGCGAGATGTGCTGGGAAGTGGTAGTGCCTGAACAAAGACTGGGAATGAGCACGGAACACAGTTTGCGCGCGCTCTTCAATTTCAGCTGCTTACGTAAGTCAGCGCGCGCAAAGTTTTGAGAAAAACAAATGTGGCGCATATTCAGCGATCATTTTATTTTGCTCAGCGTGGATCGCGAAAGTGTTGTTTTTCGTCTTAAAATGAAACAATTTGTTGTTTGTAAAAATGTTTGTTGAATCAATAGATAATATATAGAACCACTGAAGAAATACACTGCCTTTTTGGTCGTTTTTGTCTTTGGATCGAGAACCCAGTCAAATGCAACGCATGCGCAGTTGACCAAAAAATTGTGGTTGGATGTTTTAGCGACTTTCCTCGGAAACATCCTGATTTCTACGGAACCACTCATTAGAATTTCACGAAATTTGGCACAATAATAGTTCCGAATATGCCGAACTCAACTGCCACCAAAAATTTGAAATCTAACAGAGGAGATTTTTACAAAACGCAAACATATTAAACAACAAATTACGGAAGATCCCTCTGTCAAAATTACATGAGACTAGTGTTAACATGCGAATATTTTTACGAGTTTACTAGAAACAAATGATGGACAAAATCTAATGACTAGATTTTCTGAAAATAAACGAAACCAAATATTGCAGGCTGATTTCCAATCCACCGTGTTGCCATGGCAACACCCTAAAAGTTCAACAAAAATATCAAAATATAAAGCGTGTTGCTTAATCTTATGCTTCGCCAATTTTGGGCGTCCAGTCGTAAGTGGTTTTAAAATGACAATGAATGATGGATAGGTACAGTAAAACTGTGTTCAGCCACCTTAAACAGACTCTACAAAATCTCGAAGATAAAATGACGCAAAATACTAGTACTTGAAGTAGTCACCGAAATCTACCATCTTTCAGTTGCAGCACAGATGACCACCCTAAGCTCCTCCAACCATCCCTACATACTTTTTTTAGCACATGGAAAAAACTATAATAATGCCAAAACCACAGGCTCCCACACCGACAAACCAATCAAGAGTGCCGGATCTTTCGTAGATCTAGCCTGCGCGCAGACGTATCCGATTTCCTTGCTCCCCGCGGAAAACGGAGAGCAAGGAAATCTGATACGTCTGTGCGCAGGCTATCGTAGACCTGGATCAGTAAAAATCTTGAAATAACTCATCATCCCTAATATCAAACCAGTGGATAGTGTTTTTTTTTAAACTGAAGGAAATGAAAAACAAACTCTTTTTTTAATAAATTACACGGTTTGACTCACGCCGAGCTAGTTCTTTGACATTTCAGAAAGAGTAGCCAGTATCAGTCAAAGAGTAGCCAGTATCAGTCATTGCTTACACATTTTTAGCTCGACTTCCGAGAACCAAAAATAGCATTTTTTTTCTCTTGAAAACGTCAGGCGTAGACTTATATTGGGTCTGAAAACGTCAGTTTACATTTCCGGTTTAAGAACCTTAACTTTTTAGGTAATTGGAATCCGAAAATCTGAGGGCGATATGAGCATCACGATCAGCTATTTGGTGAAACAATTCGTTGGATGCCCCCACCCCATGACAAATGCTGATTACAACTTTTTAAATCACAAGTGGACAGCTGATGTTTTGCTTCTTCTCAAAAATTATAAAATCAGTTAACGGATGAAACGACGTTTGAGAGAAAACCGCGCGACAGAGTATGTTTAGGTTGTTTGTTTAATATTGTTAAAGTACTTGACTCTTGAGCAAGCAAGCCAGCAGGAAACTCGAGATTGCATTTAACCTTATTTTAACAGCTTTCGATTTAATGATTACAGGAAATTTAAAGCCGGCTGAGATTAAACAGAGAGATTAAATCGTTAAGAACAGAGAAATTAGCTATCGTAAAAGCCAAACCAAATTAAACAAATCTGGCCAATCAGTAGCAAATAGAATAATTAACCAATCAGGGAAAACGCGCGTAAACCAAGACAAGGTTGGTTTGGGAATATGTTACCACAGATACTGATCGGTTGAAAGCAGTATACTGTACGTCCCAATTATTTAGCCAGTTACAAATAATAATTTGTTGACATAAAATGCCTCATGTTAGGTTTACACTTGATTCCACAAATATGGTAATGGAGATATTTTAAATAGAAGTTTATTTTTTGTTATGTTACGAAAATTTCCATCGATTGTCAAGGATATTTCGAGTTCTTTCAAACTACTACGAATAACTGTTTGTTGAACGGAAGAGTTCTTTTATTACATAATCTCTTGAAAAATTATCATCCTTCTACAAAACACAACTAAGGAAATTTTCCACCAATCAAAGCACACGATTTTATTAACATGTTCCAAGATGGTGCGAGACCCTGGGAACGAGCTTGATAATTTCGAGATCTTTTTTCAAATGTTTCGGATGAAAAGTCTAAAATGGAAAAAGAGATAAAGAATAGTAGAAACCTGTTCAAAGGCATATAACACAAGCATGATACAGTCAATAAGACCCTTTCTCCCCTATCAATTCGCTGACAACTTAGTGCCATTCACATCAAATACACATTTTGAAGGGAAACATCGCTGCAATCACCACTGCTTAAAGAAAAAGTCAATATTAGAAAAGCTCAAAATTTTGATTATAATAATAAAAATATCAAAGAGAAGAAAACCTTCTTGAAAAGAATTTAGAATATAACCTCTTAGTCCTTGTTAGAGTCTCTCTCTTTAATAGATTGTGTTAAAATTAAAAAATCTCAAAAATCATTTCACTTAATTACATCGAAGCTTTGCCCGGCCAAGTGATATGTTCAAACTTTTTTTTGTTTATGTGTCATAAGCCACACAGTTTAAAAAAGACCTCGACAGCTGTTGAAATCGCAATTATTGGAAGTATACACAGCGGTTGAGATAAATATTAGGAAGAAAAAAAGTCGCGAAAAATCGTTCATGTAGTGTATGCATTTGAAACTATTTTGAGAATAATCTGATGATCAGCATCTAAATAAGAGATCCAAAAATGAAAAATGTTATCAGTGGTGTATTGACTTTTACATTAACTTTTTAAGATTATTTTTTGCGTCGCTGTGCTAATGTAAATTCGTATCCTCAGTAAGGTGGAGTCTAGTTATTTGCACTGTAAATATTAATAATTCGTCCATCTTGACATTGCTGGAGTTTGGATTTTCAAAATTGATTAGTTGTCACTTACGATCTATGGCTTAGAATAAGTAGGTAACATAGAATTACCTTCCATTCTTTGCTTCTCATTTGAAAATCAAGCAGAGAAGAATAAAAAGAGACCGCAGAAAAGTTATTGTCTTGAAAGAGAGAATTTCAACGTGATTTTAATTTGTTTTGTTTGTTTGGTCAAACAATTCAAGACATTCTGCATGCAGATTATTCTTCCAAGATGGTAAATGTTAAAGCGACTGCTGACAAAACCCATGTTCGATTGCGTGGCGAAAAGACAAAGGTTTTACATTAACTTGTAAATAGATCGGAAAATTATTCACGAAAAGTTGACAAAAACGAGGGGGAAGCATTATCTACGGAACTTTAAAATCCTCTGACATTAATCTATTCGATCACAAATCACTGACATTTGTTTTCGTTCGTCTGGCACGGTTTCAAAAGAGAATTGATCACGGCTGGATGGTAATCGTAGCTTCTCTGGGAGCCGAGGAGAAATATAACAAAAAAAATAGCTGAAAACGATAACTACACCCATTCAAGGTGACGTTGCAATCTCTAAACATTTCGACTGCAAAAAGGTATTTAAATTTTGAGGCCTAATCAAAAGTGAGCTGGACATTAAGCAGGTATATGTGTGTATATCTTTTCAAATTTCACCTGCTAACTTACGCTTTGACATTCTAACAATATGGTTTCAACTTTTAAGCTTCCCTTGCTACGGCAGCGAAGATTGCCAGTCCCTACGATGGACAACGCCTCATCACAACCAATGGATGGCGATTTCGAATTGTCAATTCTTTGTGAAGACGATCTTGGAGCTGGGTTTACAATTGTCGGTTTGGTGTTTATGTTCTTCATAACGATTTCCTGCCTTTTTGGCAACATCCTGGTGTGCGTAGCGAGTGTAAAATTCTCCTATTTGCAATCATTTTCACAGAATTTCATATCCAGCCTCGCTCTTTCGGACATCATGGTTGCGGCTTTAGTTTTGCCCTTCGATATAATATACTGGATAACATTTCCTCGCTGGCCTTTAGGGGGGCTAGTTTGCAATTTATGGAATTCGCTCTTTTTTCTCTCCCTAACCGCATCTGTTTTAAACCTTACATCGATAAGTATAGACAGATTTTTGGCAGTCGTGTATCCGCTTCGCTACCATACATGGATGACTCCGACACTTAACAAAATTATGATTGCATGTGTGTGGGTGTACTCTTCCGTCATTGCAGTTTTAATTTTTTTTCTCTTAGAGCCTCCGGAAGATGAAATGTATAGCTTTGATATAAATCCTTTTTTGCATGGTTTTCTCCTCATTGGAAATGTTGTATTTCCGTTTGTAATCATGATTGTCTTGTACTATAAGATATACATTATCGCTAAGAGGCACGCAAGGCGCGCTGGGATTGCTACATCATCGACTTCAAATCTGTCGTCTTCGACGAGTTACAGGAAATTTGCGCGGGAACTAAGAATCACAAAAACGCTCGGGATTGTCGTGCTCTGCTTTGTGATTTGCTGGTTGCCATTTGAAATAATCAACGTTATGATTCTCGTAGATGAAGGAGTGGCCAATTGCAACGTAGAAATCGCTGATACTGTGGCTTGCTGGCTCGCATACCTACATTCTTCTCTAAATCCACTTCTTTATGCATTAGGCACTTCAGAATACAGACGAGCTTTTAAGAAGCTGCTGTTCATCAGAACAGAAGGGACAATTGACATCGAGGCAGGAGAGTTAAACAGTCAAAGTAATACAGCTGGCAAGAGTGTTCAGCCTCCTCAACGATCCGATGGATATGAAGTAGGAAACTAACGCATATGATGTAATTATTATAGTACAAGTATAGAAATGACATCTGACCAATCATAAACGTAAATAACGCGATTGACCGATCAAAACTCGAAGCAAAAACATGCAACCAGTGACAAGCGCGGGAAACTTGCAACCAGTGCTAATATGTAAGCGCGGGAAAACTTGCAACTATATCTAGTGCCAGGAGTTAGTTATAGTAAGTATGCAACCTTTGCCTAACGCGCCGTAAATAGGCGCAAGTGATTCATGATTGGTTGAAAAAAATGTCTGTCTGATTAGTTCAAGGATGTTAAAAAATCGCGCGTGATGTCGCAAGATGTTTGTAAATAGAATTCGCAATTAGTAGGTAATGTTAGCTCTTACTTATGCAGGATGCAATTGTATCAACAAACGATAAAACTGACCAAACAGAAAAGTTGCCTTTATGATATTTTTTACTTTCCTATAATTAAGAAAGAACAACATGAATGTCAAGGATGGCTGATATTTTTATTTTTCTGAACAAAATCTCGCCTTTGATGGCTTGGAAAATAGAAAACAACTGTTTGCAACCGATGTCAACGTCATTTCGTTACTAGTTAGGTTGCTAGGTAACGCATAGTTAGTGAAACGACTACCAATCAAATGCAGTGCTGAAAAACTGTTACAAAGACAGTCAGACGTTTCGAAGATAACCCCTTCATCAGTGTTTATGACTTTCTTTATCACCGACGAACAGTTTCCCCAATGTACAACACTTGACAGCGGGTACAAATGATGGTATAAATAACACTGGTCGTGGTGCAGCTATGGCGTCCTTTGAGGTGTATGATTCCGTCCGTGTGGTTGATATTAGAAGCCCCTCCAGTGAAAGCACATGTCCTGCATCTTGCTCGTTTGCAAGGAAATGTTCCGGCTTGTGATTGTTCTTGGTCCGGGTGTGATGAAAAGGTGCTATGAACCAGAATGTCTCGAAGATTGGTATCCCGGCGATAAACGCACATGGGCGTGGTGAAAATGTGCTTTGTTCGAGGATTGTTGGTCAGAATGCTAAAATTCCTTAACAAGATTTTCTTGACATCCTGGTTCTTTGGGTGGTAGGTAAGTACATTTCAACCAACCGGGACACTTAATCAACAACATGTCGGTGTGGATGATAAAGAAAGTCATGGGAGCAACCGCCACGCGAAAGAGAGAAGAAATGAGGCTCATCTTTCGACACAAGACCTTGGCGCCTCATGGAATTAACATTGACTTAATTTTTCATTCTATGGAGTGTCGCATTTATGCGCGCTAAGCGCGCGCTCGAATTCGCGTTTTATTTGAATATTTTTTAATGACGTACACACAACAAATTTTACGTGAGCAAGAGCGTTTGTCTCGTGAGAACACAAACACTGATGAAGGGGTTATCCCCGAAACGTCTGACTGTCTTTGTAACAGTTTTTTCAGCACTCAAAAACATTTTTTGTACCAATCAAATGCAGTCCATTCTTGGAACTAAGTAACTTTATTACTCGAATAAACAAGAGGAAAATGCCTTGCCCACATAATATAGCATCATAAATATACCCAAATGTTATTATTTTTACGTCCCTCGAAAACACCCTTTGTCTAGATCTTTCTTCCAGAAACAGTTTTCTAATCAACAAATGCAAGCAACTGGAAATAAGCCGATATTTCGTCTTTATTTCAAAGACGTCGTCAGGGACTTCCAGTTATTGTTGATTACAAATATTATTACGTTTATACTAGGTAAAATCATCACTATGGTATTTCTCTTCCTCAGCAAAGAAGTGTTCTAGTTCAGCGTCTAGGCATGCGCGGTAGCCCTCTCTGTGATAAGCACTGTACATTGTAGAGGTGAAAAACTGATTCAGTGTCACGTGATGCGGGAAAATTCCACAGAAAATCCTGTAATTAAGTGATAAGTTAGAGTAATTAGTGCAAATGTACAGTCACTCGACTGGTATTTCGGTATCTTTAAAAGTTAGAATAAAATTAGGAGCAAAACAATTTTTAAAGGGACACTGTCACGGATTCGCATGCGCGGACCAGGCTCACTTCCGATTTCGACCACTCTTTCTTCTTTTCTTTTCAGCGAACCAAATATCCTTTTCCGTCCCGAATTTCTTCGTTTTCAACCGTGACCGCTGCCACTAGTCGACGCCATTTTGAAATTGATACTTCATCTTGAAAAATTCAGGCTGAACGTTTGAAGTTTCGATTCGAGAAACTGGCACATGCGCCCTTGTGACAGTGTCCCTTTAAAGCTTAAAAAGATGTTCTTTTTGAAAATGCTTTGGACAAGCAATTGGAAATGAATCATTTTTAATTTTACCTCAAAAAGCTTGTATAATCGATTTTAATTATATTTTAAGTTCTTAAATTTTATACCTTAGTAGATTGTAATTAGAACTTTGTAGCGGAGCTCTGCGGAGCCCCATGCTCATAGAACTAAACCTATGCCCGTCACTTTTCATGGTCATGGCTAGCGTGATGTTTCGCGGGCGCGTGTGCCCGCCGCCCGTGTTAGACAAAGCTAGTTCGCGGGCGCGTATGACGTCGCAAAACATGCGCGTATGACGCCACACAACTTCCGAGATGTTTGTTTTCATTACGGATTTCACAACCAAAGAAGCAGAGATTTAAAGAATTTCCAAGCAAGCGAGGGACTTAAAGGTAAAACAGATTACATTTTTCGACGGGAATTTATGTTGATATCAATCTGTGATTGACTTTTTCTTTGTGTTCTTGTGTAGTTTTGAAGAATTGTTTTAAAAACGTGCTTAAATTCAGTTGTATCGATTTCTTGAATTTCATCCAAGGCAGCTCGAACTCGATGCGCTATAAATGGTACGCGTTTTGCTTTTAAACATAAACTAATGGAGACTTGGGCAAGATTTCCGTATTACCCCATACGCGCCATTATAAAAGAGAACAGTAACCAATACAAAAGACTGCCTTTGGGAATAGCATACATTATACAAGTATTTTGCAATTTTGATTTCCAAATCAGTTTCTCGGGCAATTTTTGACAAGCAACAACTGTATTTTATTCGGAAAGTAGTCGTACTAGTTATTGTAGACGGAGGAAAAGTTGTTTTTGTGAACGTTTGTACGGTCTAAATGTAATGAGAATTGAGAATTGCTAAAATTTAAAAATAGCCCGGTCGTCAATCTTAATTCTTGTGCTTCCGACCTTTCGCCTTAGTTAAGTTTCACCTGAGTTAAGCTTGTTCAGAGAGCGACGCTGTTAGGCTCAGCCTATCTCTATATATATATATATATATATATTACTTTTGTTTATTCTCGAGGTCCATAACTTTGTTTTTAGTTTTTATGTAGTGTTTATTGTCAACCTCGATAACTTAAATTAAGTCACTTACTTATTTACTTACTTAAATGCTTATTTACTTACTAGAGAACAATTTAAGTGTTTACTGAGAATAAATATTCAAAGGTGTCTCCTTGTAACTGTTTAACTAGTTCAAAGCCGCAAGCGTGGAAACTGGTGTAAGCTAGCTGCAGTATAATGGAACGGAATCCCACCTTCATTACGAGCAAGTTATTCCTTCTGTATCACACTCACCCCCAACACGCTTTACAGCAGGTCACGTGACAACATTCGCAACAACAACCGGTGAGTCGGTCGACTTCTCCTGCCTCAAGGTCAGGACCTACTCCCCACTTCTTTCCGCTCATTGGCTGATCAGTTTCACTTGTATAATCGTTCCACGTACGTAACGACCCCGTGGGGGTGGGGGTGCCTTAACAGAAGGATACATCGTTATTAACAGCCTTATAAACTGCAGAACATTCGGCAAATTGGATATTGGATAGAGAGCATTCAGAAGGAGATGTGTTTAGCTCAATGGCTTCCATTCTTTTCCTTTTCTGTCGAGGTTTACAACAAACCCATACTAGTAAATCCTGTTTTCAGCATATATGACCTTGTTTCCCTATGTATATAAATTATAGGAAACTCTCGCTATCTTTAACAGAAACCGTCGTTTCCCTTGAAAACAGTAATTTACTGGCTATTCAGTACACTCCTTCCGTCATGTTCTCTTCTACCATATCACTGTTATTTAAACTTATTAAACTTTTCAAGGGGCCATGTCACCATATTTAGTGTAACTTTAAAAAGCTAAAGAACGTATTTATATCAGTAAAAACTAAAAAATAATGGTCCAGTTTTGTTTACAGTTATTCTACTTGTGCTCTAAGGGTAAACATAAGTGTCTTGGGCTGCAGATGGCCAGGATGGAAATGGATTGCATCTTTAAAAAAAATTGGGCTATTCAGTTTTCAAGTTTAACCCTTCTGTCTTGGAAAACTCACTAAAACTCTGATTATGGTTTATTTTCTCTTCAAAAATTCACTTAATATCTTCCACGTAGTGTTCTATCAGTATTTCGTGTATGACAAAAATACTTAGTTTTAATTTGGGTCAGGTTTGACCCAAAAAAACTGAAAATCACCATGACATAGCTCCTTTAAACTTCACCTCTCGCTACACGTATCTCTAACAGAATTCGAAACCCGTTTCCTTCCGCCAATTAACCTACACGTGGCAGTGACCAACTCAAAAGCGTTACGGCTACTTTGGTCCCTTTTCTGCACACAGTATTTGGTATTGTTTCTCCAAAAAAATGTATCTTCTTCCATACTTATGTAAACATATTTTCTGTATTTCTAACTAATTTATTTATTTCTAAAAAGTGTGTCAGAATAAAAATGAAACTAAAACCTACGAATATCAATATATGAAAATCATATTTGCGAACTGCGGATAAACATGAGCGAAATTTTGTGATCCTTACAGTGTGCTTTCAACTTAAGCAGTTGAAAAAGCAACCTGAAAACATTCAGGCTTGAACGGGATTCGAACCCATGAACTTGCGATACCGGTGCAATGCGCTATTCACTGAGCCAGTATCAAGCCACATGGATAGATGGTCAATTATGAGTTCGTAATATACCTGATGATAGTGAATATAAATGAATATGAATATATGAAAATCATATATGTGAACTGCGGATAAACATGAGTGAAATTTTGTGATCCTCGCAGTGTGCTTTCAACTGAAAACTGTTGTACATAAATTTACTTCTGCTGTTCTCGAATTCCCACTTTCTCCAACATTTTTTGTTTCCCTCCAATGTTTAATTAGTTTCAGTTACTAACGCTGAGAACGAATAATGCGATTTTTTTCTCCAAGTCCCCATTTAAGTAAACATAAGTTCAGACACAAAATTAAAAGAAAACGTTTGTGAGTCAGTAAGTTTATGATCATTTAATTTTAATATATAACTTCAGACAGACAGCTATGTTAACATTGGTAACAGAAGCGATGTTAAGTTGCCCTTTCCCAATAGCACTAGCCTCTTCCAGGCGTTCAGTTAGTGGGGCGCGAAAGAAAAATCGGGCGCAGGAGGCCTCCCCTCGGTTTTTTTCTCCTGCGCCCGATTTTTCTTTCGCGCCCCACTAACTGAACGCCTGGAAGAGGCTACAATAGCACGCTTACTAATGTCAAACTGATTTAAGTCCGCAAGAAGCCATTTCTCACATTGCAGATAATGTACTCTACACATATATCTAGGAAATATGTGGAATACGAGTCTCTCGAGTTTTCTTGAGTGAAACACGCGAACGCGCACGAAAATATTTCTCCTGAAGGTGTGTCGTGTGTCCGCGTGTTCGCATTTTTCGTTACAGACAAAGGGGGTCTAGGAAATCTAAGAATATTGACTTACCCTCATCAGGATGTCGAGGCAGTATTAACATTATGTCTCCGTCCCCAACTTTTTCATCTTCCAACCCATTTGCCTTTCTTTCTATATACAACACCCTAAACATATAAAACCGAGGTTTGTGGCGATCGGGCATTTCGTCAAGTTTACCCCGAAGATCTTCGGTAATATCTCGGCCGTCCATCGCCTTAAACGAGCACCTCAACTTTTTTCGCGCCAAATCGAGTGAGCGTAACAACTGTGACGATACGCTTTGACCCTGTTCCATGATGGTTCCGTCAACGACTACAATTTTTCTCAGCCTCTTTTTCAGGAGAGCAAGAAGTCCCAGGGCCTCGACGTGACCTCCGTCGCTGAGGTTGAGGATGGCTGGGGGGACTGGGCCAAGGTCGATAGTTTGTAGAAAAAGGCGAGCAAAGCGAACGTGATAAATGTTAACAATGCACCATCTGAAGAGTGAAAAAATCATTCTTAAGTGAAAAACGACAGTTTAGTATATGTGAGACCTTTTCACTCAAGCCTCATACGAAGGAAGGTTATAGACGCTTGACGTCAGGAAAATTTTATTTGCTGAACTGCCGCTGTTATAGTACAGCGGTTAAGATCAAGTAGTGTGCACGTTGACCTAAAAGCATGAAACGTTCCACAGTTAACAAACATATCATAAGGTTTATTTTCAGATTTGACCTATGACGTCACCAAAAGGTCAGTGACATCACACAGCAAGAAATGGCTAGTAAATCTTTAGATTTCTTACTAAAATGCTTAAAGGGAGGGTTTCACGGTTCGGCGCATGTGCAAGCTATGACGTAACCCATTTAATTTCATTGTTTAAACCAATCGTAAACGAGTAGATAACTCTGGCGGGAAATTTGCCCGTGAAAATGTCGCGGTCAGTCAGCTGATTGAATAGATGATTATACATACCCATGTGTGCATGAAAACCACCAGAGCGTAGAATAAATCCTTCAGGTCAAAGGTTTTATTTAGTGTTGACTTTGTCGGTGTAATCCGTTGAAATTTTCTGCGAATTTTGGTCATCCTTCGCTTTGTTTGGACTAATTATGGTATGTGATTATTGAAGTAAATGTGAGTTGCTTTTTAACCGTGCACATGCGCCGAACCGTGAAACCATCCCTTTAAGAGAAAGATCAATATGGTTTTAAAAGCTTGCAATCATCTTGATAAACTACAAAAGAACACGGCAACATGCTTTGGGCTTATTTTAATATATATAGATAGGCTGAGCCTAACAGCGTCGCTCTTTGAACAGAAAGCCGATGATAAACTTAACTGAGGTGAAACGTCGGAAGCACAAGAATAAAATTGACGACCGGGCTATTTTTTAATTTTAGCAATTCTCAAAAACAGACTTACGCGACCGTTTGCACAGTACATTTAGACCGTGCAAAAGTTCACAAAAACAACTTTTTCTCCGTCTCAGGTAAATTAAGGCAAGGGCCTAAAGTTGTAACGCCCAAAAGCTACGGAGGTGGTCTATCTCAAGAGGCTTTAGTCATGAGAACTCACTACTTTAAAAGAGTAAATAGTTAGCAAATGTGGTCCTTTTGTCAAGAATAACATATGCAAATTAGGTCACGTGACTTAATGCGGCCACAAAAACCAGAAAAAACTTTGAGCTAAGATGGCAATAGTTTATACCGATCATAATCAAATGTTATTGCTACCAGATAAGTCCCAAGGACAACAACAAAAAATCTGCGCTTGGCCTTTGTTGATTATTTCATTAAGTTTGAAAATAAACGGTAATTTGTACTAGTACCCAGTCCCCCGTAATAGAAATTTATTATTTTTTCTGTATTTTTTTAACTAATCTTAAAAAGGCCAAGCGCAGAAATGAAGTACATAATAACCTTTAAATCATAAAACTTCTAGCAGCCTCCAGGTATTGGTGAAAAGTGTTGCCATTTTGCTTGAAATATTTTTGACCTAAAAATAACCCTGACAGGTCACGTGACCTAATTTGCATATAATCTGCGAGCTAAAATGTCCAAACTTGCAAAATCTTTAGTCTACCCAAGATTTGAGTTCTCATGGTCAAAGCCTCAGATGATAGACCACCCCCTCACTTTTTTGAGTGAAATAGCTGGAGGCCCTTGCCTTAATTTACCTGAGGTCTAGAATAACTAGTACGACTAATTTCCAAATAAAATACACCTGTTGCTTATAAAAAATTGTCCGAGAAACTGATTTGGAAATCAAAATTGCAAAAAATACACAAACATATTTGCATAAGACCACGCGAGTGAAGTTTAGAACTATAAAATCCAAGTCTTGTTTTGTTTACATAAAATCGCTTTTCAACCTATGTAATGAATGAACAAACGCATAAAATGGACAACACAATCTTCTTTCGAAAAATTTTATTCAAATCTCCATAAGTTTATGTTTAAAAGCAAAACGCGAACCATTTATAGCTCATCGAGGCCGAGATGTCTCCGATGAAAGAAATCAAAACAACTGAATTTAATTGAGCACATTTTTAAACAATTCTCCAAAACTAGCGAGAACACAAAGAAAAAGTCAATCACAGATTGATATCAGCATAAATTCCCATCGACAAATGTAATCTGTTTTACCTTTAAGTCCCTCGCTTGCTTGGAACTTTAAATCTCCGCTTCTTTGGTGGTGAAATCCGTAATAAAAACAAACATCTCGGATGTTGTGTGGCGTCATACGCGCATGTTTTGCGACGTTATACGCGCCCGCGAAATAGCCCTGTCCAACACGGGCACACACACGCACGCGCCCGCGAAACATTCCGCTAGCCATGACCATGAAAAATGACGGGCATAGGTTTAGTTCTATGAGTATGGGGCTCCACGCGGGCCTTTGGACCGCAGAGCTCCGCTATTAACCCCCTCCAGACTAAGGGGAAGTGCCCGCGCTGACTTCGATCGTTTATAACTCCGAAAGCATTTAACCAATACCCACTAAACTTTGTCACTTTTTCTTAACATTATATGGGAACATCTTGATGTGATAGATGTCTGTTTGTGACACGTGATGTTTTCATGACAACCAAGGTTTGACCGGCAATTTTTCCCAAATTCAAGATTTTCTATTTGATCCAATTTTTAAATTCAAATATTTTAATGTTTTTTTTCCTCTGTAGTAATTTATATCTTTTAACATCATTTTAGCGTCCTTCTACTGATTTTGATTACTCCTGAGCTATTTTTGCGTTTCTCTTATGACATGGCAATCCAAGATGGCGGATCAAAGATGGCCGCCGTTCAGAGAATATGACGTAATTTTTACGTCACACAACGTCATGATATCATGAAGACGATTATAAATAGCACAGGTTTGGACGTAATATTTACCCTCCAAGTTTCATTTCCATAGCTTTAATAAATACTATGTTTAGAGTGGCCAAAACTGTATAAAACAATCCTACGTTTAGAGATACTGTGGAAGGGTTTCCTCCGTGTTGACAAAAAGTAAAAAGTATTCTTCAGTTTCCTGTCCCAACAAGTTACAAGTCAACCAACTACAGATAAAGTCGTCTACGCGACAGATAGCAGAGATGTTCTTTGTTCACTGGCAGAGGCGGACGTGGAAAACAGAATACCGTGCTTCCACGACACCTGTCTTCTGCACATAGCAGATTCTGTAAACAGAGGATGTAGAAATGTATGTGTGCGCAAGGTTGATACAGACGGCATGGTGTTGGCCATTGCGCCGTTTGATAGCGGCGCAAGTTTCAAATACATTACCTATCCATCAGCTTGTTGGCTCGATCGAGCCACAGATGTGCAGCACTCTAGCTGTCTTTCATGCTCTGACAGGGTGCGACACCGTTTCGTCTTTCAGTGATCGGGGTAAGGAAAATGCCTGGGACACATGACTCATAGCTGAGTTTCCCAGAAGTTACCGACGCACTTAACATTTAAAGACAACCATGATCAAAGATCAAATAACCCCACATAAAATAACCCCAAAGCGTTCTTCTGTAGTTTATTAAGATGATTGCAAGCTTTTACAACCAAGCCAGCCCAGTTCTTCCAGTGGGGCGATTTTCCTTCAATAGTTATGCTTTGGTTGTTCCATAGAATAAGGTCACTATTGTACTCGTCGTGAAAGTAAGAACGCAGTTCTCTGAAGTAACCAAGCATTTCTAGGTAGAAAGATGAAACATTCCTGTCTAAGTTTTTGGTGTTATAATTACATTTGAGCAAAAAGGTCAGACCTCCATATCTGTCAAAGAAAACATTTGAAATAGCCTTGCAAGCATCATTTGAGTCATTTAGCAATCCACTTATCCAACTCAACCGAAGCACTTTTACTGTAGTTCTAAAGTTCGGGAAGCCTTTAGGCCACCTTTGCTTGGCTGTTAAAATAGGACATCTCTATATATTTTGTATTTTTTGTTTCTCCAGAGGAAGTTAAACAGCTTCTCTTGAACCCTTTTAATTACTTCTTCAGGAATTGTTAACATTGAGGCCGAGTATTTAATACTTCTTAAAATCTTTAATACTTACTTTAATACTTACTTAAAATCAAGTTTGAAATACCTAAAGCTTTAACTAACAAAGTTCTTCCCATAAGAGTGAGATCACGAGATTACCAAATGTTCAGTTTCGTTTCCATTTTCTGAATTTTAATGCAAAAATTTTCATGATTATTCTTATGATAATTATACGAGATATGGGTTCCTAAACTTTTAACTGGTTCCTTGGTTATATTTATATTTATTTTTATTGTCCTTCAGCAAACCTATCCATATAGCCTTTGTCTTTTTACTGTTTAGTTTAAGACCTGATACTTTACCAAAGCTATTTAGTATTGTCATACTCTCTGTAAAGGATGTTGTGTCATCGGCAAATTGACTAAGTTTGACTTCCTCCGAATTTGGAAGCTCGATTCCCTTAGTTCTAGGATTTTGACGTATTTTCTGCGCTAGAAGTTCCGCAGATAGGATAAATAATAAAGGGTCGAGAGGGCAACCTTGGCGTACCCCCATTGATACCTTGAAATAGTTTGTCATATAACCTCCATACACCTTATTCCAAAATGGCGACCAATTTATTATTCTTTTATATGCATGTTAATTAGCCCTCTTGGCCTCACTTTCGCTTGAAAATTCTTTTGTATTTTGCACACGCTGACGAGGCCAAGAGGGCTAATTTACATGGATATAAAAGAATAATAAAATAGCCGCCATTTTGGAATAAGGTGTATTAATAACTCCACTTTCATTATCTTCTTGTACATCACAGATATCCATTTTTGGATATTTCGGCCAAAGTTAAAGAACTTTAAAGTGTGTTGGATAAATTGCCACTCTAAAGTATCGAACGCTTTTTCGAAGTCTATGAAAAGTACGATTCCTGGGACTTTTTGTAGGTCGGTGTATTCCATAAGGTCATTTAACAGTCTCACATTTTGACCAATATATCTTTCTTTGACAAAGTCAGTTTGGTCCGAGAGAATCAATTTAATTGGGTAACGTATTCTCTATTCTTTTCGCAATAACTCTAGCCAATATTTTATAGTCAACGTTGAGAAGTGTAATTAGGCGCCAGTTATTTAAAATGGTAATTGTTTTCATCTTTTGGAATTAGAGTGATAACACCTCTCCTCTGGGATACGGACGTTTTCCCTTCTTTAAAGGCTTCATTGAAAGAGTCCAACAGATTGTCGTCTATAAGCTCGAAAAACGTTTCATAGATTCTTTTGTAAGGCCGTCATCTCCTGATGTTTTATTTGGTTGAAACCCTTTTAGGGCATTTAACAGCTCTTACATTGTTAGCGATCCCGGCATATTCTAATTCATTTCTCTCATCATGGGATAATTTTGGATTATTCAATTCGGCTGAATATAGGTCAAAGTCCTTGTCGATTGTATGATCTTCTGATAAAATATTAGAAGTCAGAAAAGTCTTGTAAAAGTTTTCTATTTGGCCATTATTTTTTTTATCTCCGAGACGATTTCACCTTCGCTTGTTTTAAGCTGCGTTTTAACTTTCTTTTCATAATTGCGTTTTTCTAGATTAAAAAAATATTTTGTTGACTTCACGCCATTTTCTATCCACCTCACCTTAGACCTAAACATCGCCTCCTTTCCTTTTAGTAAATGTTACAAATAAAATTGCCTTCACAGAATTTCTTTTGTTTTGAATTTACTAGAGCAGTTTTCAATTGAGTGTCGTAAAACCAAAACCAAAGTAATTACTCTGACCAATCACAGCAGTCGTAAACAATCCAATGAACCAATCAGAGCTCGAAGCAATTACATGTCGCGGGCGCCAAGCGCGGGAAAACGCGTGCGAGCAAGTCACGATTGGTTTTGGTTTTACTTCTGATTGGTCGAGAAAGTGGCGCGAGATTTTTTAGCCAATCACAAAGCGTAGCAATGCAAAACCAAAGCAATTGGGTAATTACTTTCGACAGTCAATTGAAAACTGCTCTATTCGGAGCTTTCTTCGATTCTTGTACATTTTGTCTTTACTACAATAATTTGTAAAGCGGATAATAATTGGTCTTGGCTGAGTATTACCTGGCTTTTTTTATGCGATGACAGATATCTATATCCTCTGATTTCCATGCACCTTGCCAGGCTAAGGATTAGCTATTCGGTATCTTCTTCTTCTTCCTCTGGGACGCCATCACTTCCAACTTACATTTTCTTGTATATCGTTCGAGGTCATCGCGCATTATGATAACATCATCTAACTTCTTTTCTAAATTCGCTCTCTTTTCATCGCTTAACTTGAGTTTGTTTTCCAAAGTACGTATTTTTTCCTTTAGCTTTCGATTGGTCTTCTCCATTGTTTCCAATTTTTGTTTTAAATCTTTGTTTGTTTTTACAATGTCGTCCATCTTGGCCTACGTCAATTGTATGCTCTTTCTCAGTTCGTCGTGGCTGGTTTGTAGCATAATTTTTTTTGGTTCGCTCATGATTAGGTTAGTGTTCGCCTCAATTCTTTTCACAGCCTCCCAAATAGCCACTAAAGCCGGGACTTGATCTTCTCTGCTAGCAGTGTCTTTGTCTGAGATTTCATCTTCGTTCGTCGCCATGAGCTTTCCGTCGCTACGTTCCGCCTCCGGGGTGCCTTGAGAGTTTTCACTGCTTAGACTACTGAGATCCTCTTTTTACTCATGCGCAGTAAGCGCATGAGGTAGAGAATGGGTTGCGTTTCTTCGTCTTTTTGTCACATTAGTGCATGCAAATTTATGCACGCATATATCGGGTCGCAGGTCACATAAAAATTCTACAAAAATGGCTGCCGCGCTCGGCATGTGCTTGGTTTTCAAAACCATAGTTTTGTCTTGTCGGAATAATAACACACATTCAAAATACTCAAAATGGAAAGAGAAAGCTTTAAAGAATACTCAGAAGCCGCTGTAGTGGAGAAAAAGGAGAGCTGTAAGCGACGAAATCTTGCTTCAAGTTTTAGCAGTGCGGGGCGATCAAATCCGAAGAAGCGGAGTTTTAAAGAATTTTCAAGCAGGCGAGGGACTTTACCATAAAAGAAATTTCATTTTTCGGTGAGAATTTATGTTGATACCAATTTGTGATTGACTTTTTCTTTGTGTTATACTTGTTATTCTAGACCGAGAAAAAGTTGCCTTTGTGAGCTTTTGTGCACTCTAAACACAGAGTCAACGGACTGTCGCGTAATACAGTTTTTGAGAATTGCTAAAATTGAAAAATAACCCGGTCGTTTACTGATTTTAAGGATCTTTTAAAAGTAGTCTTTTCAAATGTAACAGAAAGCAGTCACGGTTTGGGAAACATTAGACGCAAACTTGTTCGAATGTTTTCTTCGTGAAGCCAGCTAATACACCTGAGCTAATAATCATGGTAAGGCACACTAGTAAATATAATTGAATTAAATAGCGCTTTATGAAATAAAGTTTGCTTTCAAGATTTTTTGATTCCCGAAAACATTATGCGAATCATCTTTACGGATAAGAATGGCATTCTATATACACAAGAAAAGTCGGAAATTTTAGAAAACACTAGATATAATAAAGCAGGTTGCTGAATTTAAATATTACTTTGTGATGTTTATAATATAATTCGCAGGCGCCAGCGCTGCGCGCTGCAATGAGGATAAATAAATCGCCAAGCCTTCCGAAAGCATAAAATCACTGAATTCTGATAGGCGTTTAACTCTTTTATTCAAGGGAAAGACATTTTCATTCAAGGAAATACGAGTTTCATTAAAAAGTTTTGACCTTTAGAACAAATATTTTGGTACAAGCAGCGCACGATCGAATTGCATTCCACACGAAATTTGCATATATGAAAGAAGTGTATTTGCGACAACACTTTGAAAAAACTGTGAAGCCTGGAAAAAACTAATACATGGCAAAATCAAAGCAGTTGTTTAAAGAACTAGCTTTATAGAAAAATGTCATTTCGATTTGGACTTGAAATCAAACGGGGGGGGGGGGGGGGGTCATGATGTGTCACGCAATATTTATTTTTATTAAAATGTTTCATCAATTTATAACACTAATCACCGATTACATGTATTTTTTTCATTACCTGTAAATTTAGGGCTTCCACAAATTTATTGGAAATCCGGGTAGGAGAAGGGGGCTCTGGGCTTGGAAATCCAGGCGGGAGAGAGGGGGGGAAGGGGTCAAACAATCTTATCATCCGTCGGTGGGGGGTGGATTCTTTCTGGAATAACCCAATGTAATAGAAATAGTTCACGGTTAACGTTTGGGAAGTATTACACTAGTGTGGGTTTGATCAGAATCAATAAATTAAATATTCAAAGTGACTACGGAAAAATTGGTAGCCTCAATCAATGTGTCTTAGAGTCTCATGCGCATAAGTATAGGCTATGTTTAGCCCCTTGTTCCGTTTTACTTCACGTTTTACTTCACCTTTTACAACCATATAGATTTTCCTCTTAAGTATTTTGGCAAGAAATCTAAAGGATTACTAGCCTTTAACATTTTTAAAAGGTCAACCAGGATCAAAGGTCAAAGTCCATAAAATAAGCCCAAAGCATGTCGCCATGTTTTTTTGTAGTTTAGCAAGATAATTATAAGCTTTAAAGACCATATTGATTTTCCTCTTTAAAAGCATTTTAGTAAGAAATCTTAAGGTTTACTTGGCATTTCTCACTGTGTGATGTCATGGACCATTAAGTGACGTCACAAGTAAAATCTGAGATGGCTCCAAATCTAAAAGTAAACCTTATGGTCTGTTTGTTAGGGGGGTGAAACTTAACTACAGCTAGTTTTAGAGTCGTTGCCAGGGACATTATTTCATGGTTAGCATTTCTCATGTGTCATAAAATGCTAATATGGTGGAAACTATGAAACTCAACACAAGACATCACTAAATCGACATTGCACATGCGCAACTAGTGCCAGTCTCCAACCGCGCGTAAGAATGAAAAAACGTAAAAGTCCGATTTTTTTGGCGAATCATAGGCAATTCAACTCTTTTAAAAATCTGTAGCATGGAATTGCTGTTAGGCGAAAAGAAAGGAAAGCTATTAAAGAAAATGTACTAAAATACACCTTTATGACGTCATAGCTTTTTCAATAACGTGAATTTTAACAAATCCATGCTACAGATTTTTTATTAGGATGTTCTTAAGCCGTTGACATTGATTTTAGTAGGAAAAAAATGTAAGATGTTTGAGTTTTAAGGGTTTTTATGTTCTGGTCACGTGACTTACCGAATATGGTTGTGACTCGTGAAATTAATGGAACCATTAACAGAATGAACGTGACGAAACATCATAGCCGAGGGAGTAAAGAAACTCATTATATGACATTTGGAACTCTGCCATAGCAACCACCCTGTAGTTATGTTTCTCCCCCCCTTAAAAGAATGAACGTGACCAAAAATCATAGCCGAGGGAATAAAAAAACTCATTATATGACGTTTGGAACTCTTCCATAGCACGACCTCACGAAGCTAGACCTGTGGGGAGCGGGGGGGAGGGGGATAATATTTCCCTTGAGTGGTTAAAGGGGGATCAAAATTAATAGATGCACATTTTGTCAAAGAGTCAGTACCTTAGAATTGTCATTAACAGCGGAGTTTTGTTTTCCACGTTCCGTTCGCCCACTAAAAACTGAAAATTATAGTGGGCGACACCCAAATTTTATTCATGACCGGAATTTTTCAGGACAGTCATCTTACAATCTCGTTCCCAGGGTCTCTCATCTTCCCGCCCCCTGGAGCGAGAAGTGGGCGGGAAGATGAGAGAACCTGAGAACGAGGTTGATTTTGAACTTGGCCATTATAGGACGGTTTTCTATTGAGTCTCGAAAGCGATTCGGTATTGCTTGGTTTTGCATTTCTAAGCTCTGTGATTGGCTAAAAATTCTCGCGCCACTTCCTCAACCAATTGGAAGTTAAACCAAAAGGAATTGTGAGTTGCTCGCACGCGTTTTCCCGCGCTTGGCGCCGGCTACATGCATTTCTTTCGAGCTCTGATTGATTCATTGGATTGTCTGCGTCTTTTGTGATTGGTCAGATTAATTACTTTGCTTTTGGTTTTACGACACTCAAGTGAAAACCGCTCAAAGATGTTAAAGAGTTAAACATGCTATTCCGACGCTCGCCCTTTTGGGGGAAATGTTTATGGACTACATATCTATCCATCTATTTTCACTTTTTATCACCTGACAAATTTATCAATTACTCCGCTCTTTTCACTCCCACTTGATATAGAAGCAATTAGCAGTGCCAAAGCGATGATGGTTAGATACCAGGTCACCACAATCACGTGCCAGTGGTTGCTAAGAAACGGCGGTAAAATGACAGGGACTACAATAAACAGCTGGATGATGACCGGAAGGAACTAGGAAGGAGTGAAACAAGGTGTTCATTATGAGTTTGTGCTCTAGAGAATCTAAACTGTTTCACAAAGTGATTAAAATAGAAGTTGAAGGCCGAAGAAGGAAAGTTACGGTAAGGTATGAGCCATTACCACTTGCGTCGTAATGACAATGGTCTCCTACTCAGCCACCCTAAAAGGTCCAACAAAAATTCATTGGGTGAGAAAGCATTTTCACGGGCTAAGCCACAACTATGGAACACTTAACCGCGGTCAAACGAGAGAAATTTGCAAAAGTTAAGCAAAGTACTTAAAGGGATAGTATCACGAGGTCGAAACTTGAAAACGTCGGCCCACTTTTTAAGGTTGATTCCGCAAATTCAAAAAGGCCGTCGAGAAGTGGAGGTATTTGTTGAATCAAAAAATCCGTTTTGATAGCCAAAAGAAAGAAAAAATCACTTTTAACAGTGATATGTCCAAAATTCCGGTGCAAGAATAGTGAACAGTGCCGCGCGTGGAACCTCGTGATACTATCCCTTTAAAAGTTAAGGTTGTCATTTTCACTGTTTAAAGTTTAATATATTGCCAATACACTGTCAATTTACCAAACGTTTTGAAAGTTTACTAAAAAAGTTCAAAGCGTTTAAAAACTGTGAACTGCAGAATTGTCGGCGCCATTTGCCAACATAATTTTGATCAGGCTCAAAGAGTTTTGGTCAGTTTTCAACGGAACAAAGCTCATCGTTTTGAGAAAAATTAAAAGAAAGTAACGTCAACTATTTTTTTAATACATCCTTGCCCATATTTCCATTTAATATTAAATAAAATCCCACTAAATGAAACGAAAAGCGCCTGTGACGTTTGACCGCGGTGGAATGGAACACTCTGCCTCAGGAGCTGCGTGACACAAATTCTATTGACATTTTTAATTCGAAACTGAAAACTTTTTTATTTTAAGCATTAGTCATCAATTCCCTAGAGCATTTTATCTGACTTTTTAGATTTTACCTTTATACAAGTATTTGGTTTTTAGTTTTTAGAATATTAACATTTTAAATTATTTTTAGCTCTTAACAATGTAAAGCGCGTTTGAATATTTTTATAGAAAGCGCGCTCTATAAATTCTATTATCATTATTATTATTATTACTATTATTATTATTAAGGTAAATAAGACATTATCAGAGTAGAAGCGCCTTGCCCTCTTTATAGCCGCCGGAGTCTGAGCACGAGGACCCTGGATCGCACGACAAGAAAGCTCGCGCGGAATATGTAAGTGCGTGTGTGGAATGGAAATGCAAAGCGAGATAAGTTAATTTTTACAGAACCAGCTGCAAACTTCAATCGAATAGCGAAACGAGCGACTTGGAGCAAGTCAACCTTAATGCGCGTAACATCTGGTGTCATAAGTCTGCGCATAACACTCAGAGCATGGTTTGTTGCTCTTACCCTGCAACATGAAATTGTTGATCCTGCGACGTCGCTATTTAGATCAGATATGACAGCTTTGCCGAAATTAAAGCCCAACACCATCTGTAGCTTTCTTATAGCCTCGGTTTTGACATCATATACTCCCATGTACAGCGCCAGGGCAGCTGCTGACGTAGCCATGACGTCAGACAGCTTTAGATCACATGGATGGATTTTACCTGTAAGATAAAAGTCACAATGATGGTTTCTTTTTTAATTATTTTCCTTTCTTACACTACAGACGGATTATATGTCTTTGTGTAAAAAGGGTATGCGGAGTTCGAAGACGGGTAAACGGGTCGCATTTTCGACGTAAAAAAAAAACGTTCAAAAGCCTGGAATAAGAAACGGCGCGTTGATTTGTGGGAAGGAAAACACGACGCCCAAAAAGAAGGCAGATAAGTGTTCAAAAGAAAAACATCTGTAAACTGAACATCAAGTGTTTTGGCATCGTTAGAAGACAGAGACGGACAGTGAGCTTTCGTTCTAGAAACCCTTGCGCCGAATACACTGCTATTATTACTAAGAATCAGAATGCCCTTTGCCAGCGTGGAACTTCGCTTACGATAAAGTGTTAGATCGTCGTTCAATTTTCTTTTCTTCTGGTATGAGAGACTTAGAACATACGAAATGGCCGTCCATTTGTAATAGAAATGTAACCGTGCTTCAGCTTCAAATCTGGTATATCCCGCGTCTTACGTGAATTCACGACGAGTAACACTAGGATGGATTACTTGTCAGACAGATCGTCACGCATCGCTCCTCTCTACTAGGGAGGTGAGGTGGTGGAGAGGAGCGTTGCGTGACGACCCAAATAACCGCTGCGTAGGAGACTATATCTTAACCTGCAAAGCTGCTGTGTTCGTCTGGGTTTTCGTCTAACCGTTCTATCCCCGTGGGGGAGAGGGTGAGAAGTTCAAAGGCTTCCGAGTTGTTTCCACTGGAAGTAATATCATGTTTCTTTTGCCAGTTGTTGACAACTGTATTGCAAAGGTACTCTGGCTTCATACCAGCAAGGTCACCTGATAGATAAAATTATTAGTAGCTGCAGGAGCCTAGTAGTGGTAGCTATAAGAATTAAAAAAAAAATAGGCACATTATGCGAACTAAAGGTTATATAGTATACTACCAACCTTCGAGTGTGTCCTTCGGGAAAAAATCGTACACTCAGAAAAACTCAAGAAATCAATAACAAACTATATATCAATAGAAAGCTTAATAAAAGTAGCTTGTAATAAAGGTATGAATATGAGTGATTTTTAAACCCGTGAATACGCGCAAGCGGAATGAACAGGTTATCGGTAACGGTGGCTAATTCATGATCACTCACTCGATCACTCGCTCACTCCTTCCATCAGCTGTAAACAAGTGGCGTAATGCTTTCTTACGAATGCGTTTCGTAACAAGAACAACTTGAATCCAGCGGTAACAAAAACTAATTTGTTGTAAACGAATATAACAACAATAAGCTTAAAGATGTTTTGCATTTGGATCGATCTTAAAGAATTTTTCAACCGAGACAAGCGTTTTGATGCGTATCTACCTTAAAATAATAAAATTTAGTCTTAAAGGGTGGTTTCACGGTTCGGCGCATGTGCACAGATTAAAATGCTTTATTCGCTTTCTTACCAGTTTTATCGGTTAAAAAACACTCACATTTACTTCAATAATCACATACTATAATTAGTCCCAAAAAAAGCGAAGGATGAAGAAAATTCACAGAAAGTTTCAACGGATTACACCGACAAAGTCGACACTGAATAAACCTTTGACCCGAAGGATTTATTCTACGCTCTGGTGGCTTTCATGGCGCACATGGGTATGTATAATCATCCATTCAATCAGCTGACTGACTGCGACATTTTCACGGGCAAATTTCCCGCCAGAGTTATCTACTCGCTTCCGATTGGTCTAAACAATCAAACTAAATGGAATACGTGAAACCCTCCCTTTAAGTAAGTATGCGTTCCGCGATGGTCGAGTAGTTAAGTGCTGAGAAAGGCAGTCGGGAGGTGCGAGCTTAAATTACGTCCCCCACCCCCTTTTTTCGGGTTGGACATTATGAAAGTGATGTACTGTTTTTTTTTTTTTTTTTTTTTTGCGTTCGTCAAAAATCTTACGTTTAATCGAACCGTGTCAGTGTGAAAACATAAGCTTACCGAAATATTGCGTTACGCGTTATCATTTCTTATTCACATGTTGGTTCTTAGGAGCCTTTGATTCTATTACAGTGTGGCGGTACTGGGGTAGATAGTAAATTTTGCTACATTTTTTTAACCAAATAATTTGATTTTCGAAAGTTCGCGAAAACCGATTATCAAAAACTGGATCGAAAGAAAGAACGAATTCACAAATGTATTTTTCTCTGTTTCCCGAATGCACATGGTCATGTTATAGGCATAATTAAAACAAAATGGTTGAAAAAAAAAGTTCAAAAAACTGCGTGGCACTTGTGACACAACAAAGAATGGAAAATGTTAATGTTGAAAAGTGCCGAAAATTTGAAATTTTTTCAAACGTTTCGGGCTTAGCCCTTCTTCAGTGAAATGTCAAGTTTAAACGGTTGACGGTTCTGTTATTGTATTCTGACGGTTTATTTAAGGCGCGCGCACTATTAAAATGGCGTGTTATACAAGAACAGAACCGTCAACCATTTAAAACAAGTTGGATAGTTCAATAACTAGCTACGGCAGGAGCCTGGGCTCCTGGCTCCGCAGTTTGGTTTCCCTGCAACAAATTTAACCAAGCGTACACAATCTTTGGATATCAATGAAAATTAACAAAATCAAACGCAAATTACTAAATCAGCCCATGAAATCGATGCAAACTCAAGACGAAAAAAATACATACGTTGACATACGCGAAAAAAAACACATATTCTTTTGAATGATTTAAAAAGCAGCATGTTTTCGCCGATTGATAAAATCACGTGACAGGCGTAAATATTCAAACCAATTTTAAGTTGAGTTTTAATGTCACTTACCTAGAGTAAGAAATCCCTTCTCCAGCTCCTCCCACTCAGTTGCATCTGCGCATGAGCAGAAAGGAATGCAATCATTCACTGATATCCCAGCGCACCCTAGGCGCCGGGTGCTTGCAGGAGAAAAGAATGCCTTCTGAAGGCGCCATCTTGAAAAAGGAGAAATTTGAAAATGATTGTTAATTGCAAAATGTTTCATGGCCCTCTTGGGTAAAATCGCAAATTCCGATCAAACTACTGCAAACATCTATTCTCTCCCCCCCCCCCCCCCCCCCCCCCCCCCCCCCCCCCCCCCCCCCCCCCCCCCCTCCCCGTCTACTCGTGTGTGTGAGCACTTTTTGTGAAAAGCCAGTGTTACCACGTCAAACCGACTTGAAACCAAAAGCAAACAATCATTTTGTCTACATCTTACTTGAAATTGATACACTAGTTTTGAATAAAAACGATTTCATGCCATCGCGTTCCGCAAGAGCAAATAAAAACATTCTGGTTAGTTTTTCAGATGTTAAAATCAGATTGAGCTTGTGAGCACAAGTACTTTCTTAGTCGACTGCGTAAAAATTTTATATTCAGTAAACTCGCTCGAAATGGTTTATTTGATCGATAATCTAGTTTTTATAGATCAACGAATGTTCTCTCAACATCTAGAATAAAGAACAACATTTTTCATGTTAGTTTTTCAGCTACTATGATGAATAATTATGCCGATTTTCGTGCAAAGACAACCAAAAAAATCCTTTTTGCATAGCGTGAGAACAGAGCGTAAAGGAAACATTTTACTGTCCACGACTGACTTGACATAGCTTACCTGTTGTAGGTCTGAACTGCGGCCATTTTGACGAGTCCTAGAAAAGGTGACGTCCACACGAGTATAGCAGATCCCAGCAATGACTTGTAAAACAAGTCTTCTGAGTAAATGAAAATAAGAACCGGGCTCCTATACACTCGCCATTTTGTTGTGTAGGCATAAGCGTACACTAACAGCGCTAACGATGCTGCGTTACGCAACGGTGGGAAACCAAGCCACAGAAAAACACTGCCAAGCAAGATGAAACCATTCACATAGACTGAGGTATGCGCTCGCAAAAAAGCCTCGAAAAACCACGGCAAAAAGGTCATGAGAAAAAGAGACCAAGCCATGACGTAGAACAATTGGAGTTTGCTGTGGACTGAGCATCGACAAGGCCGCAACAGAAATTTCAGGAGATAAAAGCCTGCTGTGGCCGTGAACAAAGCGCCGAACAGCATAAAGGTTTCATCTTGATTCTTGGTCGGTACGAGGATACAACCTTCGCTTTCAGTCGAGTTAAAAGTCGAAGAATTACTACCGGTAGGACAATAAAATCCAGCGCGAAGGAGATCTCCGAAGAGATAATCCACTGCAAAGGCCGTGGGAAAAGCAAATGCCAGTGAAGTGAAAGCAGGAAGAATAATAGCGACCACAACGCAAAGAAGAAGCAGTATTATCGTATCGATGATTCCAGTGAAAGGGTTTTTCCACGAACAGATAACCCCACAACGCCTTCGGAGGTGATTAAAGAATTTCTGGTGCCATTCCTTGGTGTCTAATTGATTGTGGCGATATTTCCAGTCCAGATAGGCCGCTCCAGTAAACCCACCGCCCGAAACACAGCTCAAATAATCGAACACGATTTTGTATTGCAGCAGATAACGCAAAACACCGGAACAAAGGGCTGCGGATCGCATTCCACCGCCGGAAAATGCTACACCTCTCGAAGGCATACTGTTCTGTGACCCCGTCTGTGACAAACTAGCTTGAACGTTGCTCAAAACGTTCAAAGAGTATCTGTCATTTGTTCTTATTCAAAGCCGTCTTTACTCCAATCAGTTTCCAGCTCTCCGTGGTCAAAATTGAGACAACTGTTTATACTTGTGTATTATCGCTTCTTCTCGAGGTTAAGCTGTGATCGACTCTGGTCTGATCGATGTCAGTCGGCCTTCCGTTTACATCTTTAATCTGTTCTTGTTTTCCTAGATATCTTGAATCGAACAATGAACATTGTTTTAGTTAGATCAGTTGTCTTTCTTGATTCGACAATTATCTAGTAGCTCAGCTTTGAGAGACATGAACTTCTAAGAATTAAAAAACAATAATTTTAAAATATTTAATACTGAGTAAGCTCTCATCACATTTCGTGGCTTTCTGAGAAGAACTGAAAGAAAATCGCAATAGTCATAAAAGCAAATCACACTAAAATACTACGAATTTTATTCGAATTTTTCTAAATTTAATTTTCTTCCTGAATTTTTTAGTCCGTGTACGAATCAGCAGTACAGCGGTGCTAATTTAATTTTTAATTAAAAAAAATTCCAAAAAAAAAATGGCAATTTTTTACTTTCTTTACTCCCTTTCTACATTTACCATAGATATTGAATACCTGGTTATCACCTTTAATTAAAACTATCCAGGATTTTCACTTCAGTAGGTAGTTTGATCTTCACGCTTTTCTTGTACCGTTTTTATCGCCACAAAAACGGCCTTGGTCTAAATTTGTTTAGAAGACAATTTAAACGCCATTTCATGTAAAACATTCGCTTCATTTGTTAGCTTATAAGAGCAATACACGATGTGATTTAATTAAATGACAAAGCGGGTGGGACCAGTGTTGGTAAAATAGCCCCCTCAGGAGAGTTTCATTAAATTTTACATGCTACTGAATACACATAATAACAAAATTTCGGTGAAGAATTATTGTTGCCTGGAAACTGTTCTTTCAGCCAGGGGTACTTTTTTTTTGCCTGAGGCCGACCAGTTAGCCAAGTGTTGTCCGTAACGATTGATCAAGGGGAATGTTGTCGTTTTCCCATCCCTTCCATACGTAGAAGTCAATTCTGCAGTATTAACCGTTTCTTATAATAATGTTCGTTTTCAGTATTTTACAAAATCAAGTTTGGGATTTTTCTAAAGTTCATGATTGGCAGCTAAGAGATTTTAATACAACAATGGCGAATTTCTGTCGGTCATACCGGTTGAATCGAAAACAAAGAAACCCACTACCTCATCCTTTGGATATTTTCCCTTTAACCTTAAGGTCGCTAAGGGTTTTATGGTTCCAGGGTTTCAGCCTAACAAATGCAGGGCTCCAGGCGTACGTTTCTCAAAAGAATCGAAAGTTTTTCGGGCCCGAAAAGCTATTCTATGTGCAGGCTAATTTACCAACAGAGATTCAAGATTGAACTGAGTCAAGAGGAAACTTTGTACTGGTTTTCCGGCTAAAAACTTCTCTGCTATATATATTCGTTAAACAATACTTTCCTGCATTTCTGGACATAACTGAATAAAACACGTACTGTGCTAGTTAACAAAGCTTTCACTCCCCCGAACGTTGAATGTAATTCTCTTGATAGCTTGGGTCTAAACCTCGCGTCAATCTTCGAGTTGCCCTTAAAGATCACTTAAGAAAACAAGTTAAGATGTTTCCAATATAAGATGATTCATAATATAATAGCACCAACGGATAGACTTTACAAAATGAAAATTTCGACAGATCCTAATAGCCCAATTTCGATATATTAAATTGAACTTGGAACAAAAGACATCACTACGAGGCTTAGGGGAATGATATAAGGGATTTATATGCTTTATTCCCCTAAGCCTCGTAGTGATGTCTTGTTTTAAGTTCAATTTTAATATATCGAAATTGGGCTATTGTCAATTTTGTAATTCTGCCTGTGAAACCCTAACACATGTTTTTTGAATGCCCTGAAATCAAATCTTTCTGGTTTATTGTAATTGGACGGTCCAAGAAAAAACGAGATGATCACGTCACTGTCACTTCAACTGACGTATTGTACAGATACAAAATTGAATCGATTTCCACTTCCGCTTTCAACCACCATCCCATTATAGCGAAATTATATATTTATCAATGAAAGTTAAACTTTCGAGGCTTTCCGTGTCTTCCTTAATGACAAAATTTGTAGTGAAAAAAATTACAAACGCGCGAAATATGTATCCGAATGGACAACACTCCATGTATGATTTCTGTGCCTCAACCTCTTTATCCACTCTAATCCAGCCCTTTTTTAGTGTGATTGGAAGATTTATTGTTGTTATCCATATAGCCATTTTGCTATGAGACAAGCAAGTTTTTGACAAAATTGGGCGACACAAGCTCGCACACACTCCCAGCTTACGCTCTAATGATGTTTTTCCCGATGTTCCCATATGTTGCGAAATAACGGGACGGAGAACAATTTTTCATGATTATCATGCCCACCTTTCTTGCTGTATTTTATCGGTCAGTGCTGGAAATAATTCTTCTTACTTAGAAGGACACGTGTTCTTTCAAACCTCCATTCTGATTGGACATTTTACAAAATTGGTGGGACATCCGCCATTTAGATTTCCCCCGAGACACAACCTGACGGCATACATAACATCCTATAAGAATATGCGCTTTACAATGAATTATTGGGCGATTTCAAAACACACTGCCTTTTCTAAATTTTCTCAAATCGAGAGAGCATTTTACAGCAAAATGAACTGTACAAACAGCATAAATTCTTATTTTAATGTTTTTGGAATCAAATGCGATGGCTTAAGGACGGTGCCACCTATTGTTATTGCGCATACGTTCTGCGCATGCATTGCGCGATTGTCGCGCGAGACACTTGTTATTTTTTTAACGCGAACGCGCGAGATAAAGGCTAAGTTCCGCCCACTTTTCATGTCAATCTGTCAACTCCCTGGCTCAGTTTCTAAACTTACAAGATAAATAGAGTTCTCAAAAATCTACGAAAATGTGTTTATAGACCTTCTGCAGCCTAAAAGTGCTAAATTCTTTCTATATTTTGCAAACGACAGAGCCTCGGTAATGAAACTATTTTGATGCCGCCTCGATCAGCAGAACGCGTACGTTTTGCCTTACTTTACGAAGATTGTTTACATTGGCTTCTTTTCTCCATTCAAAATTTGAACAAAACTTCAAGTCAACCGGCCAGACTAGTGTTTTTTTTTATATATAAAACAAGCACACTCAAGGCATAAAATCCAAGGAAAGGCTGGCATGTTATTTCCAATTTGCACAAGTTTTTGTTTTGGCGGACAAACTCGCGTTGTTTGAAATTTTTGTTTATCTGCAAAAATCTTTTGCCAGTGACCATTTTTGCGAATAAAAAAAAGTAATGATATAACAAAAGCAGAAAAACAACTGTTCCAGTTAAATCAAACAAACGTCAAAAAGAGAATTGAGATGAGCATAGCGTTTTCAAAAAGATCGTTTTTGACAATATTATTGGTGAAGATATAAAAACAACTGGCTGAAGCCAGCAACTAAAGAAAACTGGCCGCTCCAAAGCCGGGAAGCATCCGACTAAAGTATTCTCTCCCTCGATTGCTGGCAAGCATGGTTTTTAGTGTAATCTTTCGTAAACACATTCGTGCATTTCGGTACAATTGATTTCCATTGTTCTCTATCATAAGCAAGTGGTGTTTTTCGAAGTCGCATCTTGTCAGTTCTCAACTGCTTTGCATTAGAACAAATTTTGATAGGCGAAAAACGTGCCATGATAAACTGAAAAGAAATCTTATCTTTTTAGATCAAATAAAGCCGTAGACTTCGGCAAAAAAAGTGTTTTATTATTTCACGATTTTTTTTTAAATTAAAGTGTACCGACTAATTTTTCCAAAGTAATCAGAGAATCCATGAAAACTACAGGAGCTTCACAAGAAAATAAACACGCGGCCAAATGAAATGACAAAACTCGAGCGAGCACTTTTCGACAAATATTTCTTACATTTTGACTCCAAATAACCGTTAAAAGACTAACCTGCCAATCTAGAGTTTTTCGGCAGTCGCCGGACCAGTCACCTCGATATAGCACTGATGTTTTCAAGTTGGTAATGGATCGGAAGAAAGTTCTTGTGCCCGAAGGAACATAATAAGCTTAAGGACGTTCGCGCGAAAATCTTCTAACATTGATTTTTTTATAAAACTTTTGCTACAGCTAGGTTATGAGTTACTCGTGTCAGAAATGCAAAAAAATGAGGGGGTCACCGACTTCGTTTCTGAGATAAGCTATCTGAAAGGCGACCCTAATTTTGAAAAACTGGTCTTCCTTACGGGATGTGATCCGAATGTCTGTTAGTCTAAAAATATTGCAAATGAATCTCTGAAATGCAACTTTCTTTCCCAAATTTTATGCTAGTAGGTCTGTTCAGCTAATTCATTCAATTGGTGACGTTACTTGAACTAAATTTCATCTTTAAACGACAGCATTTGCAAACTCTGACAGCCGCAAGTTGGCAGGATTCGATGGCGCGCGGGTAGAAAAATGGAACAAATTTAAACTTCCTACATTGATTTTTTGTTCATTTTTTCACAATCTGTCGAGAATTGGCAAAGAAAATTATCTATGAAAAAAAAAATTGGGGGTCACCGACCATCCAAGCGAGTTAAATCAAAGCAAAGTTAACGCAACCGCTATCAGCCCTTTATGTGCTTAGATTTTCTTCTCTTGCGCGCGCGCTCGTGCATGACGAAGCATGGCGTTGCGACATGAATTGCGTGCGCAGTAAGGATGCGCATAAACAATTAGCGCGAACGTCCTTAAATCCGTAGATCCACTGTAGATCAATGGAAGTGAACCGATTTTGCGTTTTTACTCCTTTACTGTGCTGCTTGACCTTGAAATCCCGGAAAATGTTTCTCAAAAGAGCAACTTACAGCTACAAATAGAATTAATTTTGAATTCTACAATGTTTGTCTTTTTATTGTACCTGAAAGTAAAAGTTTTGAACGGTAAGCCGTCGAGTGGAAATCCCAGCATGCCCCCGAAAAAGACACGCACAATATTTAACTTACTAGGGAGGGCATAGAAAAAAATTTCGCGGACCCCGAAAGCCATTCCGTAAAAGTTGAAAACATCTAAATATAACTTGTAAAAACGCGTGGTGACCCCTACTTTTTATCTTATAAAAGGGAAGTGGTAAGCATATTGAGCACACAATTAATTTTTTGTTGTGGGCAAAAGTTATTAAGACTGTATTTTTGGCGAACGTGGGAAACCTGTCAGGGTCGATAATGGCTCCGTTGTGATGATTTTTGTAACTTAAAACACGTAAACAGTAGTTGTTATGTTACCATTCGTTATGTATTTTAGAGATTTTTAGAATTATTGTTGCTTTTGTGTATGTAAAGGCGAATTCTAAAGAAATCCGCGAAGAAAGTTGTATTTTTCCGTTTTTCGAAAAAATGCTGATGTCAGCATTTTTTCCAGATTGAAGCCTTATTATCTCCGAAAAATGCGTGGTTACCCCCAATTTTCTCTTTGGATTCCAATAGCCCCTGCTAAGATCTACTTTTCCCGCATAGTCAAAAACCTGGCAAAAAACTTCGCTATTAGGTGGCACCGTCCTTAAGGACGTTCGCGCTAATTGTTTATGCGCATCCTTACTGCGCACGCAATTCATGTCGCAACGCCATGCTACGTCATGCACGAGCGCGCGCGCAAGAGAAGAAATCAAATTAAGTACATGAAGGGCTGGTAGCTGTTGCGTTAACTTTGCTTAGATTTAACTCGCTTGGATGGTCGGTGGCCCCCAATATTTTTTTTGATAGATAATTTTCTTTGCCACGTTTCGACAAATTGTGAAAAAATGAACAAAAAATCAATGAAGGAAGTTTATTTTTTTTTCCATTTTTCTACCCGCGCGACATCGAATCCTGCCAATTTGCGGCTGTCAGAGTTTGCAAATGCTGTTGTTTAAAGATTAAATTTACTTTAAAAAACGTCACCAGTTCAATGAATTTGCTGAACAGACCTACTCGCATAAAATTTGGTAAAGAAAATTGCATTTTAGAGATTTATTTGCAATATTTTTAGACTAACAGACATTGGGGTCTCATCCCGTAAGGAAGACCAATTTTTCAAAATTAGGGTCGCCTTTCAGATATCTTATCTCGTAAACGGAGTCGGTGACCCCTCATTTTTTTGCATTTCTGACACGAACAACTCATAACCTAGCTGTAGCAAAAGTTTTATAAAAAAATTGTTAGAAGATTTTCGCGCGAACGTCCTTAAGGTGTTTCGTTACAGTTTTCTGCAGACCATACCTACATTTTTCAATCGGCTTTTAAGCGGCCTTCTCCAAGTCTGATCAACGTGAAATTTTCACCACTCACTGGTTTTGAATTGAAGTTTGGCTAGATGTATTTTTCTGGTAAAATCGATATTACCATGACGACGACAAACAAGAAACTTCGAAATCAGTAAAAGTGAAATGTCGCGCGTTTAAAAATTCGCATTGTAAATCCCACATATACATCTTAAAATATGGTGTATGGCATGTATATTTTGCAAGAATAAAAAAATTATGTATGTTTGATTTCAAATAAATCGCAATAACCTTTTAAATCTTACTATTTGTGTACTGGTAATAAATTGATCGAGAGATTAACACTGGTTTTGTGAAATTACTTAAAGATAGTGTCGAAAAGTAGCTTAATGTTATGTTTGTAAACCTTCAAAGTTTTGTTTACTTTCTCTTTTGCGATCTTGAGAACTAACTTTTTCCCTAACATTGCTTCATGTGCAATTTTTGGGTATTTTTCGATTTTAATCGCTTTTGCAAAAATCTGAGAAACGGTTCGAGCAATTTTTTAAAACGTTCACCACGCATGCTTACCGATGTGCAAAATATTATCTGAAAGTTTTATTGACATTGATTCACTGGAACGCCTTTAAATTTAAAGATGAAGACGACGCTCGAACCGGCCGAAAAGTTTGCGTTACAAATTCACTTTTTTAAGTTATGCTTTTAAAATAATGATTTCAGATCAGTGCGCACTACATTTTTCCGTGATTTATACATTTCGTTGTCATCTGCTCTGCATCTATTATTATCTGTATTCGAGCATGATTGTACCTTATTACTCTCCTTACAACTTTCCAGATTCCCTTAAGTCTCTGTTTAGGATTATTTTGAGCAATAAACGTCCTTTTGCGTTTCAAAAACGTCTTTGCAGCAGGCATTTTGAACGCAAAAGAAAACAACGAGCATACATTGATATGTTTCAATCACGGAGGAATGTAGTGCGCATTGATTTGAAATTATTATTGAGCATAATTTAAAAAAGTGAATTTGTAACGCAAACGTTTTGGCCGGTTCGTACGTCGTCTTAATCTTTAAATTTAAAGGCGTTCCAGTGAATCAATGTCAATAAAACTTTCAGATAATATTTTGCACATCGGTAAGCATGCGTGGTGAACGTTTTAAAAAAATCCATCGAGACGTTTCTAAGATTTTTGCAAAAGCGATTAAAATCGAAAAATACCCAAAAATTGCACATGAAGCGATGTAAGGAAAAAAGGTAGTTCTCAAGATCGCAAAAGAGAAAGTAAACAAAACTTTGAAGGTGTACAAACATAACATCGTTACTTTTCGACACTATTTTTAAGTAATTTCACAAAACCAGTGTTAATCTCTCGATCAATTTATTACCAGTACACAAATAGTAAGGTTTGAAATGTTATTGCGATTTATTTGAAATCAAACAAACATAATTCAGTGTGACAATTATTTTAATGCCCGATGACCGACCGTTATTTCCAACATTGACAATGGCTAAAAAGAAAAAAGAATAACTTGGATTTTACTTTATTAAACGTGCTACCCGTCAATGCTGACGTTAAAACTCGGACCATCGCCCCAGATTACAAAGGTACCCTGCTCGCAGATCACGCAGAATGTGAGAATTACTTTTGTCGCTTGTACTCATGGGACCAAAGCATGGGATATGTTATAAAATAAAGGAACAAGGGAAACAGTCAACGCATACCATTCACTAATCATAATTTTGTTAAAAATAGACAGCAACTAAAAAAAAAAACAGAAGTACGACCCTCGCTTTTGTGGTTCACGTATCAAGAAGCATACGTATAACTAGACACAGCACTGAAAATACTCACTTTTGAAGTTAGCCTACGTGGCAGGCGGTAGAAAGGGGGACTTTGGGCGCGCGCAAAGTACGTGGGGAGAGCGCAGAGTTCCGCGCTCTCTCCACGCACCTCGCGCGCGCCAAAAATCCTTCCTTTTTTAGCGCCTGCCACGCAAGCTATTTTGAAGTCAAAGAGATAAAAGAGATGTACGAGAGATGCATACTTTTCAAGTAGCACAACATAAATTTAAAAAACAAGTCCTTAAGTAGATTGTTCGTTTTCCCAAGTTAGCCTGTTCAACCTGTTGGTCGCCTTCTAATCTTAAAAGCCATGTGGTGGCTGTATCTTGAACCAAATTGCTAGGTTTCTACAAAAGTGAGAAACTCCGTATGAACAACATCGTTTGTTCACTTTGAGCAGTTTGATGTGATCCTGAAACAAGAAACTGCTATTGAGCCGCGTGAAATCTCTTGAAGGAAGGGTGACGAAAAATTGAATATATATATTTTTGTCACGCAATGCACATGGTTTCGTGTTTCGTTTTTCAGTCCATTCATTGTTCCTCCACTTTCCCCAAACGAAACTTAGTATGTTCCATATCTTTTGTACATTCAACGTTCTTTCACGAAATGTCCAATATTCCAAATCTTTTGAAGGATCGCGTGACAACATTATGTATACCTCGTCACGTAAGGTACGTCGCTTGTCACGCAATGCACTTGACCGGTCACACCATCGCTGCTTGCTTTCCGTGTTCTTTTCCGTGTCCAAAAGAAACTTCGTGTACGTCAACAATCTGAACTTCGCCCTCCATTTAATCAAACTACAATCTGTGTGCATTTTGTCCGACTAATTTCCTCGGCTGTAGATATTATTTGCGTTCTACAATTGTATAAGTAAAAAATTATTCGTCATGACAGAATGGCCATGCTTCTTCTGCGAGGTGTCAGCGCATCGGCGCTTTTAGAGCGGTATAAGGTGGTCGGATTTAAATCACGAAAACTGTCATCACAAACACTTGAGAGCGCCTGCAGAAGAAAAAACACAGTTTCATTAGAAAGCCTATCCCCAGATCAGCAATTTATATTTTTTAACCAATTCAAGGTAGTGGAGGTATGACTCTCTAGGGGGACCCCTATACAACAGTGAAGGAGAATGATCATCGTACATTTTACGGGTTCAAATTTAAAACTAGTAGTAATCATAGATTATAGTGCGTCTCCTTATCCCGTGGCACCTCGTCTTGACCTAGTACCTCAGTTTCATGAATTAATTCAGCCACTGTTTAAAAGGGCTATGTCGCGAGATATGTCACGCAGGCAAAAACGTCGGGCCATCATCAAACAAGCCATCGCCGTGGAATCGGGCAAAATCCTGCCGTGCTGTGTACTCCGAAAGGTCTCAGATTTTTCCGACATATAAATAGTATATTTGTCTTGATTTCATTTCGGTTATTTCTCCGATTCTGAAATCATACTCCTCAGTACATGTACTAATACCGGAACCGGAAATGAGAAATTTCTAAGAAAGCCTGTTCTTGGACACCGCATTAATGGAGCATGAAATCGACGTTTAAGTCACGCAACATTCAACGTGAATTTCGCAGGATTTTTCGGATAAAATTACAACTACCAATTGCACGTAAGACACAAGACTGTTGAATATAATTCCTTTATTAGCTAGACAAATTTTAGTCACAAAACTGCGAAATCTTTAGTCGCAAATGCGCCCGATACAGGCGCAATTTCGAGCACTGTAAAGTTAATCTGCGTTAGCCTGGCGCAGCCGGTCAGTGAATTATTGCTACAAGACATAAGCGAATTGCACCGTACCGTAGAACATCGCGAAGAACGACGTCGGTATTTAGGTGAAAGCTTCCCAAATCAGGCAGAGAACCAAAGCAAAATCAAGATAGAACATTCAAAACATACCAGAACGATAGCGAGGAAAATCTGTAACTTCTTGCTTGATTCCAAAGAGACCCACCAAAATCGGGAAAATATCCGAAATTAAATCAAGACAAATAGATTATTCACATGTGACATTTGGGAACCCCAGCTCCCCAGGCAGGATGATGCCTGATTTCCACGCGATGCTGGATACTATTGTGACGTTTCAAGATGGCGCAGATTTGGTACCGACACTTTTCTCGATTCGTTCCGCCTAGCCGACAAGATTAAGGCCCGTTTACACAGGCGATTTTTGTGGCGATTTTTACGGCGATTTTTGCGGCGATTTACGCGGCGATTCCAAATCGCGCGTGTAAACTAGCGGCGATTTCATGGCGATTTCGTGGCGATTTCTTGGCAATTTTATGACCTTTTTGCAGCGGTCATCGCAGAGCGCATGCGATATGTTAACACAAAGCACGACAGCACCATGTCTCCAATTGTGCTACTTTGTTGCGAATGAAAACATAACATGTAACATGAATGGTTATATTGAAATAGACGTAGAGGCGACTCAAATAGAAATAAATGTGCTACCAAACTCATCATTTAATCCTCGCTGAATGTCAACTCTTGCAGCGATTTTCTTATCTAACTGCTTGTAGTCGGGTGAACATGTATTGAAGAGGCATTCTTTCTCTGCCCAACGGTTAATTATATACTCTTCTTCTAAAGCCGTCCAAGTTTTCTTGCTTCCTTTCTTTTTTGGAGACTTCGAAGGTGTGCAAACAGCGTCCGCCATGTTTGCGACAAAACACCCTTGCGGGGGAGGGGGTAAGTCAAAGTAGGTTTTTGTCACCCTCCGGCGGAAAAATTGCCGGTAAATCGCGTCTAAATTCGAGCAAGTTCAAAATAGCGGCGATTTCGTGGCGACATGAAATCGCCGCTAGTTTACACGCGCGATTTGGAATCGCCGTGTTAATCGCCGCAAAAAACGCCGTAAAAATCGCCACAAAAATCGCCTGTGTAAACGGGCCTTTAGGAAGCGTCGACGAATCACTATTCTGTTGCGCGCGCGTCAACCAGTGAGTTAAATTAAAAAGCGTTTTTTGTTATTTTGCTGTTTTCCTTCTACTTTTAAACTGATAGAAAATATACACGTCTAGGGACGTTTTGTGTACAAAAAAGTCCACATACACTTTTTATTCTCGAATTTTGTTATTAATGCGATTAATTAGTAATTAAACTTCGTGTCGTACAATTTAGGGTAATCGTGATCCTAATTTCAAATCGTCCTCGCGCAACGCGCTCGACCGATTTGAAATTACTCGCTCGATTACTCCCTGAATTGTACTCCATTTAGTCCAATTACTATTACTAATCGGGCGAGTAACGATTTGAAATTACGAGCACAATTACCGCTTCCTTTGTGTCTTGAAAATAATACCGGTAGTTTAAAATCATACCAGTAGTTCAAAATATTAAACGCCGGTAGTTCAAAATAATACCGGTAGTTCTAAAACTGATTATGATTTGTTCTCTCTCAAGGAATCACGCGAACCGTTCCTATCGGTGTTGTTGGAGCACTTAGTCCAATATTTAGTTTTATCTAACACACAGCAAAAACACCATGACATTGCTGCTTACAAAGCCCTAATAATTTAGCACCAAGATACATTAGTGAATTACTTAACGAAAGAGTCAGCCCAAAAAACATCTTAGAGGAATTAACAAACTATATATACCGAGTGTTTTTACTACAAAGTACGGATTGAACTCCTTCAGACACGATGCACCCAAGTTTTACTGACGAAATACGCTCTGCATCAAACATCAAACTTTTTTATTAAACAAATTAGAAATAGAATATTTGAAGAATGACTAATTTTAATATTGTGATGCTTAGCATCTTGATTCTGTTTCTTAGTATATTTTAGTTTATTTTAATCCTCACGGTAAATTAGCTGTTTATCGAACGCTAGAACTTTAGCCGGTTCACCACCCCGTGTATAAATAAAGCGTTGTTGTTGTGTTGTTGAATGAAATTTGAAGAGGTTTTAAGAAGGGATAGAAGAAAGAAAATGATTTTTTGAACACCAACAGGCAGTTGATACCCACGCAAGAGCACCCCAGGTTGCTAGAAAAACTATCTCCTCCCAAACATACTCAAAAATCACCCAAAAATTCACAAAACACCCTACAACATAGATTCACGGGATGAGCATAGAGTTTTTGGATTGCTTGACACGTGAACGAGATATTTCCATTAAAGCCATGTCAAGTGGCGGAAAAATGGCGTTTAGGTTAAGTCCCGACTTAAGACAGAGAAATCTCACCTCAAGTTTTCTTGCTCTTTCCTTGCTGAGAGGTTCAAGAGGAAAAACCAAATCATTGGCATCGGCAAGTGAGCGTAAATCGAAGTAGTACTTAGCATAGACGCTTGATGGTACATTAATATTAAACTGTAATAATTCTAAAAATGCTCTTTCCAGTTCATTCCTGTGAACAGAAAAAGGAGGCAAATACTTACTAGTGTTCGACACGACTCAAAGAAAAGAAATGACAGATTTCAAACAGTTTGATTATAAGTTTTGATCAACTTACATGTCTTCAACTGTAATGTCTTTTAAAATTTGACAATAGTCTACATTCCACACTGTTAAGAGAAAACAAACGAGTTAAGTATCGAGTTTTTGAAGCTGACAAGATAAGAAAAACAAATGGAGATCTATAACTGAGCAGATGCACGGAAAGGTGAAATTGATTTGTTTTGTTCAATAACAAGGGGTAAAAACTAGCCTCGTCACGAGCACTCCAATGTGATCATGACTTATGTCACGCCTCAAAATGGATTAATCGCCGCAAAATGTAATAATAAAAGCAGTTAACGCAAAATGTAATAACTCTCAAATATGATAAGAAGATAAATTGAAGAGAGATATATTTTAAGTAATCTAGTTGTTCACTTCGAAACATCGCGCAACCTCATGCTTTAACCTTGTCTCATCCAATTTTGGCAAATTGGCATCTCCCGGTCGACAATTTCAGATCTTAAGAATCTGGAGACAGCTCTTAAGGTCGCGGGGGATACCTGTCCATGAATAAATTCATAAGGCAACATTTTGGCAAGGGTATCACTTTAAAAAACGTTATATCGTGAACGCTTGAAAACCGATTTCACTAAAATTAAACATAGATATTGGCGAATAATGGAAGTGCATAAAGATTGTTTTTTATTGAAGGGATCGCGCTTTGCGGCAATGCTGTAAGCCACTTAAGTTATTTTTTGTAAAAACGTGGTTTTTACAAGAACACAAAGCAAGTTGATTTCCCCACTCACTGATCCGTCAAAACGTCTATTATGTCATATCTGACTCCGATTTTTTGATTTCAACTTTAATTAAAAGTTATTAGCTTTTTTTAGGAGTAAAATTGTCCATGTTAGAATTTGAAGCCTCATATCTTCCCTTTCAAAGCCTGTAGGTGGTTTGCAATCAATCTCTAGAGACATAGATAACAATAGTGAAACGAACAAATGCTGGTGGACGACCAAAAGGAGCTAATGAGAGAACTATTAGGCCGGTTCACACTAGGGCCAAAGTGCACTTGAAGTGCACTTGATAATCAAGTAGACTTGAGGTCTACTTAGGAAAGACGAGACAATAGATTTTCAGGCATGACTACGCACAGCGTGCGTATTTAGATGCAAATTACTTGCGATCGCAAGTTGGTATGCAGTTGATTAGCCGTGATAAACAAAGTTGAAGCACTAAAGTACGATATGCATAAAACGCTAAGTCGATAGTAAAATATTTTTTCTTATCATGCCAAGTTTTATTTGAACTTAATTCAGCAAAACATCGTATCAGAGCCTGGTGTAACGCTATGCTCACTTTTTGTTAATTTTTGGGAACTTTTTCGTGCTCGTCATAAAAACATGTTTTTGTAACTTATGAGTATTGAATGCGCGCATGGCTGTAGCGTTTTTGATTGGCTAAACCTGAGAATTAGACGACAACCTTTTTTTTCTTAATGTAGAATTTTTTACTCTAAGTCGGCTTGAAATACGCCTTCCAATACAACAGCTAAAGTAAAACTTGAGATCCTGCTTGAGAGTCTTTTAGAAGTCGTCCGTGACTGCGAATCGTTAACCAAAACGCAGAGAGCTCGTTCCCTGTGGAATTCAAAGTTGCACGCACACGTGCTTTTAGCTGCACGGCTGCACGGCTTTACTGTCATTGGTCAAGTGCGCTCCCAAGTAAGGGGTGGACCTTACTTTGAAGTGCACTTGGATTCTTTTGTTTTACGCATATCGCCAGGGCAACAAAGAAGCCATTAAGTGCGGTCATTAAGGTGGCTCGATGGTGTTTTTTTCTGTGCCGACCACTCTTTTTCAATCACGTATTTGGATATCTTATTCAGTATTTACCTAAATACTCATGGCACACACTTACTAGGGAAAAATTGAAGTTTCCATTTCAGTTGTATTTTTTGCGATCGAAGCGTCCTTGGCAACGATACGTTGCTAGGCGTAGTTTTACTTGTGAGGCCGCCGTCGGCCTGTATGAGAAATTTTGGTAACTCGCTCTTGGGGACTGAAAGAGTACCACAATGCACACATTTTAGCCAAGTTTGGTTAACTTCTGTGAGAGGATTTTTGAATGGCGCGAGTTTACTTATTTTAGGGTTAAATTTGGTAAAATATCAAAGTTTGTTGTATTTCACCCCAAACTGAGAGATCGAGGACCTAATGCCGATTTCAACTTTACTCATTCATAAGAACAACTATTGTACCTTATTTGTTTGGCTCTTTTGGCGGATTGACGGTTTTGGATTTTTCCCTGTGCCGAGTTATAATAATCGAAATTTACGATGTTTTTGCAACAAACGAGCAGAGAATCTTATGACCTCGCTTATTTTAAAAATCTGAGATAGAATTTCCCAAGAATAAGCGAACTATAAATTTGGACCTTCTTTTACTTAGTCTCCAAATTTCGTGTTGGTTGAAATGCTGTGAGACTTGTACGCTGAACGTCGAGTTGGTAACATGCGCGCTAGTATTTTCAGAGATTTCTTGTTCTCCGAGATGTTTACAATTCATGATCTATTCTGCATATTTCATTGTTCTGAAATGACACCTGCACGCGAATTCCAGTCTAGCACGGGCGGAACCAAAACGCTTGATTAACTTCCGAAGACCTGCCGATTATGGTAATTCATCAGTCCTGGCAATGTGTTCATGAAATAACAGGTGAGCTGTTGAACATCAACGTTAAACACGTAATTGACCTAAAAATAGCAAGAGCATACCGCAAACAGAAAACAGAAATTTTTACTCACTGTCAAGGCAGCAATTATTTCCCTTATTAAAAGACGTGAAAAACGCTACAATAAGCGTGTCTAACAGAAGAGTTTATTACCATAATCGGCAGGTCTTCGGAAGTTAATCAAGCGTTTTGGTTCCGCCCGTGCTAGACTGGAATTCGCGTGCAGGTGTCATTTCAGAACAATGAAATATGCAGAATAGATCATGAATTGTAAACATCTCGGAGAACAAGAAATCTCTGAAAATACTAGCGCGCATGTTACCAACTCGACGTTCAGCGTACAAGTCTCACAGCATTTCAACCAACACGAAATTTGGAGACTAAGTAAAAGAAGGTCCAAATTTATAGTTCGCTTATTCTTGGGAAATTCTATCTCAGATTTTTAAAATAAGCGAGGTCATAAGATTCTCTGCTCGTTTGTTGCAAAAACATCGTAAATTTCGATTATTATAACTCGGCACAGGGAAAAATCCAAAACCGTCAATCCGCCAAAAGAGCCAAACAAATAAGGTACAATAGTTGTTCTTATGAATGAGTAAAGTTGAAATCGGCATTAGGTCCTCGATCTCTCAGTTTGGGGTGAAATACAACAAACTTTGATATTTTACCAAATTTAACCCTAAAATAAGTAAACTCGCGCCATTCAAAAATCCTCTCACAGAAGTTAACCAAACTTGGCTAAAATGTGTGCATTGTGGTACTCTTTCAGTCCCCAAGAGCGAGTTACCAAAATTTCTCATACAGGCCGACGGCGGCCTCACAAGTAAAACTACGCCTAGCAACGTATCGTTGCCAAGGACGCTTCGATCGCAAAAAATACAACTGAAATGGAAACTTCAATTTTTCCCTAGTAAGTGTGTGCCATGAGTATTTAGGTAAATACTGAATAAGATATCCAAATACGTGATTGAAAAAGAGTGGTCGGCACAGAAAAAAACACCATCGAGCCACCTTAAAACGTTCACACTCCAAGTACGCGAGCTACACTTGGGTGATTCCGAACAAACCAACAGCACGTGCCATTCAAAAAGACGTTTTTGATAAAAAAGAAGGGAAATATGGAGCTTTTCGAAAACGAACTGCTGGAAATTATTGATAATAACTTTCTAATTACATTCAGCATGATATTAAATTTTACCTCTGATACATTTTACAATAAGATTTAAACGTGTAAATAAATAAGATGAGTGCTTCTATTGAAACGTAAGTCTGACTTAGAAAACGCTCTCAGAAAGGAGTTCACACTACATGTACGTACCAAGTGCACTTCAAGTGCACTTAAGAGTCTTAGTGAGAACCGGCCTATTGTTTATGTCCACCAGCATGGCGGCGATGACGTAACATGAAAACCACCTATTTAAAAATTTTGAGTCAGATATGACAATCTATAATACACCTAGTTTACCTCCCTGCAGTGTCGACTCATGAAATTTTCTATCCGCACTGAATTCTTGGACACAAAATTGCTTGTTTTTACGCTTCCGAAGGCTTCCCGAGCAAAGACGAATGCAAAAAATATATATTTATGGTAATTTTGCTAATTTTAATCCACGGGCTATTGTCAACACTTCATGCAGAAAGAACAATGCGTTGATTAGTTGAATAGTGTATTTTACCAGACAGCGCTTTGCATGTGCAATTATTGATGCAGAAACATTACAGAGCCTGTTCGTGAATATTTCGCGCATTTTCGGTATCAGCCGTCGCACTTCGTGCATACTCTTTTCATAAATGCATACTGATGAGCGGAACCTGTCCCCCGCGACCTTAATGAGGTGTGCATATGTGATATTTCACATATGTTAGGGTTTAAATACAGCCCTTCAGATGATGATGACGATGATTATGATGATACCACGTTTGCTCCATCTTCCGTTTTCACAGGGTTTCCACCATTGTCGACAATAGACAAATTAATATAAATTTCAAAATTAAACCTAACAATGCTTCAGACCAGAATATATTTTTCGTTCCCTTCTAGTTCACGCATAATTGCCTTCTTCGGACAAAAACGGCAATTTCTATATCATGTCTGAAATCAGTAGGGAAACATGTCCTTTTTAGACCAAAACGGTCAAAATGTTGACCTAATTACAGGCCCAAAAGATAAAAATAAAAAAATCCACATCATTTTCTGTAGTATGTATCACTCTTTGGGTCTGCGAGTTGAGATAAACACCATTTTGGTGTACATGTACACCTTATTGAGGAGGCTCGACTCGGTTTTTTTGCGCAGTGGGGTGTATGTTTTGAAATCAAAATTTTGCAGGAAAGACATGCTTCGATAGCTAATGAAACTTTCAAATTTTGTAGTATTCACGCATCACTAGCTGCAGACGAAGTTTCAAGAAAATTTATGACGGTTTTAAAGTAAATTAAAATCATTTTTAGGAATTTTTTAGGCAGAACAGTAATAAAGCAGATAATTAATTGCATAAAGCAACATATTTCCAAAATGCACTTACATATTGTTTTAAAACAGCTAGGAAAAAAAAGGGGAAAAAAAGGGGGGAAAAGGAAAAAAAGGAAGCAGAAGACAACACAGAGAAGGACTGTAGAAAAGCAGCAGAACAATGCAATGTGGCTGAGTTGGAATGCAGCCACAGCGGCAGCACAAAACGGGGCCAGTTGGGCAGACAACATGACAGCCTTATGCACCTTCTGGTACAGAGAGAGTTAAGTTTAGTAAAAGGGAGTAGATCAGGTTCAAGTAACTACTTGTCCACAACACCTAAAATTATATATTCTTACCGGCTTGATCATCCCAGACTTTGGAGGAAAGTAAAATGGCACCCAGCAAAATCCTTTTCCAATTTCCAGGATGTGCATCAATCTCTGCATAAGTCAAAAGTCTTTCAAGGTAAACCTAGAGGATACAATGGAAAAAATGGAAATAATCAACAACATATCCAAATATGTATCTTTAATCTGGAAAGGAATGAGAGTTGGTGATAAGATACTTTTAAAAATAAGTGCAAGTGCAGTGTGTGTGTGGAAGGGGGCAGCAGGGGGAGGGGGAAGGGGGGAGGGGAAGGGGGGAAGGGGGGGGGGGGGGGGGTAGGAGAGATGGACGTAGGAACTGAGAGAAAAAGGGATGCAAACCTAAAAATAATTATGATACTTGTGAGGTAGCATGAAGTAGAAATTCTTAACAGGAGAAAAAGCAATACTGAAAATACTGATTGAGGACAAAAAGCACAATTAAACAAAACCACAGGAAAGAAATGTGAAATAGCCTTCATTTGTGTGGTCACACTTCAGGAGTTTAATATCCAAACTCAAAAGTTAGAACAACCTTGTACATCACGCAAAGTGCTGCCCAGTAGCTTTCATTTCAATAACTTTCATTTGGATGGTCACTCTTTAGGAATTATCCACAAACTCAAATGTTAAAAGTACAACTAAATAGCTTTCATTTGAATGCATTTGGAATTTCATTCACAAACTCAAACTTAAGAATTACACCACAACAATAGTGGTTAAATTCTGAGAGTGAAAGGGAAAAAAACTTCCTTTGATATGATCTCTCATACATTATTCAATAATAATTTATTGATACATGTACTTAAGGTTGCCACTTACAATGTACAAGAGGTTTGATTGTACAGTTGAACCTCTCCTTACAGACACCTCCATAATACAGACACCTCTCTATTATGGACAGTTCTTTTGGTCCCAAAGATACCAAAATCCCAGTACATGTACATTTATAATATGGACACTTAGACCCATCCCTCTGGTGTTTGTATTAAGAAGGTGTGACTGTATGTAGTTGTTTATAATCCATGTTGACAAACTTGACTTACTAGTGTAATTATTGCACATTCTGCAGTGAGTTGAGCTGCATGAAACAAAGTTTTGATGAACTTGTAGATATGTCTGTGTTCAGGATCCACCCGGTCATAATAATCTGGAACAGGATCATGCTGAGAGAGGAATAAAGCATGTGCACATGTACGTTATTTTTTTAATAAAGCAGAACAAAAAAAATACTATCATTCCGACAATTGTAATTCTGAGAAAAATAAGTAGGCCCAGAAGTTTGAAACCTACTTTTTATTTGTCAAACATATTTATTTATATTATAACTTAATTTTAAAAAGAAAGAATAAGACATAGATATTGAAATTAAACATCAAGATCCTCCTTCAAGGTGCCTGAAATACATTTTGTAAATGACAGGTATGATGATGATGATGATGATGATGATGATTAGGATGATGGTCATGATGATAATGACGATTATGAAATAACTTGGAACACTTGCATGTATTCCAAAATAACACCAAACGAAAACAAACAGGTCTCATGGAGAAAAGGGGGCCTGTGACTGGGGACCGTGTCGGGTCTCAGGCGTATTGTCCTATTTTCCAAATATTGTTGCATAAGCTTATATACATGTATATATGCAACAATATATGGAAAATAAGACAATAATTCCCATGCCTATTTGTTACTTTTTGGAAGGAAGATCCAGACACAGTATGTGTGACCGACTTTCCCGAGGTTAATTTACTGTGGTAAATTCAGCATGCATACATAAAAAAGAACAAAAGAAGTGGCCATGACATTCATCATGGTAAAAAGCCAGAAGTAAATAATTCTCCATTTGACATCAAGAGAAATCTGCAAAGTGAATTACAAAGGATTAACGTGATAAATTAAGTGCATGTACAGTAACCCAGGGCTCGACACTAACGGTGGTCAACTGGACTTTGGCCAGTGAAAATCACACTTTGGCCTGTAAAAGTTTGGGAATACAGGCCATTTTGGCCTGTATTCCCAAACTTTTACAGGCAAACTTTTATGTCCAGTACACCAAAAAGTTAGTGTCGAGCCCTGTAACCTCATTTACATCATGATTTTTTACCACAGGAAAATGCCATTTATCGTGGAGTGTGTGTAATCACACCTAATAATTAAAATATGTATGCATGTACTTTACAATATTGTATTGTCACTTCTATACCGTGAGGGGATGAGCCTTTTCATCAAATATGTCCAGAGATCTTACGTCTCTGTCTCTGCAATAAAAAAAAAGAAATCAAGTAAATGATGGCATTGTCTGAGCCATTTGTTTGGTTTTAGTAACAATGCGGTATGTTATTAAAAGCAAACTGCGAGGATCAAATTTTTCCTCAATGTGGTATGTGTTTCTTCATCCAAATTTTTTTGGAATGACAAGATCAAATTTGAAATTAAAATCACACAATACATCTATAGACAGCCAATTGCCCAGAATGCCCTGACAAAGCCCACAGCATACATTTTGTCAGAAAACAATCACTTTTTATATTACCGGTATCCCATTACAAAGCCAGTGTTGTGAGTATTAAGACTGCAAAAAGATTAAAAGTTGCTGGGAAAAAACTGGATCTTTCTTTATGGGAACCTAGAGATTTTATTTTCATTTTTTTCTGTCACTTAAATATGTTTACTTTGCAATTAATCAGTCCAGTCACCGCAATAATTTTTTATTGCTAGCAGTCACCACCAACTTTGAATACATAAAAAAACGTTTACAGCCAATTTCACTGCACTGTTCACACGCAAGATTTTCAAATATAATTCACCCACTACAATTTGCCCATCACGGTCTGCCCATCATCAGGCAATTGTGAAAGAAAATTCAAACAAACTGATTCCACAAAGTGAATATTAACTTCCTGATATATTTTAAATGGCAGTGCAGTGGGTAAACATGATTCACCCACAACACTGTATGATTCGCCTTTCAGGAATTGCCAGTAATGATGTGCTCATTGTCAGAAAATGGCAAAGGAACTTCTAATATCACAAATCTTTTCTTTGCTCACGTTTCTATTCCAGGAAGGATGTATTCACTCTTTGATCTCATTTTATGGGCAAATTCCTTCACCATTGTCTTATCTTGGGAGAAACATGACGAGTGAATTATAACCAGCAAATCATGTTTAAAAAACACTAAAATGTGATTTTCTTTTCCTCCAAATCCATTAAAATAACCTTCCAAAAAATAGACAAAACAAAAGCTCACCTGTTTTTTATATGATAATATATTGCAAGTGCCACACTGTGAAAAAGTAAAAGAATACAACTAATTATTAAAAAATATTTAAACAAAACAAAACATGGAAATGTGGACTTTAAAATACACAACACATCATGAACACAAAAACTGAGCATTATTTGAGTATTCTGACGATTTTGTGCAGTACATCTCCCTTGTCCGGTTGTCCAGGACAAGTAGATCTAATTGTTGTCAGGTATTACTAACAAAGTAAGTTTTTATCATCAGTCGCTAGAGAAGCCACTTGCCAACTATCGTTACTTTATGAATAAATGCTTTGGGGGGGAGGGGGGGTATAAACGCTTTAGCCAGAAGGGTGTCATATTTTTGTCAAGAAGAAACTCATAAAAAATTCCTTTATTTAACCTTTATATAAATTTTATGAAAAACAGCTTTTTATTTCTCAAAGGTTTAATTTCAGAATTCAAAAATTTATATCAATAATTAATTACAATACATGTATCACTATATTTTATAAACTTTTAATTAGTGAAATACCAAAAATTCATCCACCATGGTAAAATCATATCTCGTCATATTATGTGAAGATATCAATTTTATCTTCTCTAAGAAGAGTAAAGATATCAATATCTTCACGTTAGCTGAGTATTATTAATGCTAAAAGGTTTTGGTCTACAATCAAAACATCTTTTGATCTTCCTCAGAAATCTTTGGCAATCTTCAGAAAAAATTAAGGAAATAAAGTAATAGGGGCGGCCATTTGGAAGACCGGACACCAAAAAATCTCAAATTTTACTGCAGGTAAGGCACAGGGCAACCAACACGAAATTAGGATTGCGTTTTTCGAACGCGACTATATAATACATGTAATAAAGCAAAAACAAAAACAAGTCTGTTAGATTGAAAGTCGTTTTCTGTTAAGTAATGCTCCACATAAGAACTTCTTTGCAAACTTCATTGTTCTGCGGCATTGGCTCTTTCCCACATAGAATATCTTTGATTTCAAGAATAGAGGAGGAGCTGATGGTTAATAACTGTATTTCATTATAAAAATAAAGAAAATCCATTTGCGTCAAATAAATTTTAGGAAATGTTCGTGCTTAACCAATCAGAATAGCAGAAGACAATAGCTAATAATTTTGCTAATAATTTTTTTCATTGTTCTGCGGCATTGGCTCTTTCCCACATAGAATATCTTTGATTTCAAGAATAGAGGAGGAGCTGATGGTTAATAATTGTATTTCATTATAAAAATAAAGAAAATCCATTTGCGTCAAATAAATTTTAGGAAATGTTCGTGCTTAACCAATCAGAATAGCAGAAGACAATAGCTAATAATTTTGCTTCTTTGATGAAGTTTCCCAAATGCAATATCTTTTAAAAATTGTAAGTTGTGCGATTGGGTCTCAAATTACTTGAAACCTTAAAAAAAATTAGACAAAATGCACCTTGAACCTTACCTTTTTAGTGGTTTTTGAGTTTAGGCCAATGAGATCACTAGTTGTAACAATGGAAAAAGTTGACATTCCACCGTTCTATCCTTCTTATGCGGATCATTACTAAATAAAGCAGTTCTGGGATCATTCTAGCACTGTAATCCTTTACATGTAAACTAAAGGCAGGAAAAATGACCTAGTACCAGAATCATGCTTCTTCTATGTAAACAGTTCCTTATTTACAATGTACTTAACCTTTAGCCTAAGTCATTCTCAGACAGCCTGAGGTGGGCTCGCACTGATCACTCCTACTCTCCCCCTCGGATGTCATTTGTTTGAGGGCATATTCTTGACTTCATCTGACCGTTGAATACTTCCACCAATAAATTAGGAGTGGTTATTAGTAATTTTTCTTCATCAGGAATTTTCAAGATTGAGACTGAACATACTTTGATTGGTTGGATTATAATTCAATGCTCAGATGATGTTGAGAACAAAGCCCTCAAACAAAGGACGTCAGACCATGAGAGGGGGGAGTTGAGTGCGAGCGACCTCAGACCATCAAATCAAATCAGGCTATTAAATCCTGGGCCCTTTAATGGTGCATATTTAATAGGGTATCCACAGTCTTTTTCCTACACCGTATGGTCAAATTGATTTTTTTTTGAGAGACAATGAAGCCATATTGAAAAGATTGAGCAAGTACCATTTGATGGTGGACTTCAGGTTTGGCTGACTAACTGTACTGTCATCAAGGAAGATTGTTGAGCAGGAACTAAACTTTCTTGTTAGAGTACCCTGATAAAACAGAAAACATTGAATGACTTGTTGAACATTAAATGGCAGTAGCCTGTTCCAAGAGTTCAGATAGTGAGGAGTGCGATGTTATGGAAAAATTGTGAGTGGAGAAAAAAGCGAAGAAACTGGAGAGAGAGGGTGAAAGAATGCCTGTAAACATTCATAATATTGATACTGTAACTGTTAATGTTTTTGGAAGCTATTATGATGGCTTAAGAAGACTTTAAGGATAAAGGCTACACGTATGTCAGTTTTAGATAATGTCTGATGACATACACATGTAGAGGTTATTCAGCCTTAAGTTGTGTAATACGGCTGTGTTATTTTTACAAGCCTTTAGGCAAGAAAAAAATAAAAACTGACAAGTAAAAATGCCCAGCCATATTACACATTTTCTCTGAATAAATTGCTTATTATACAACAGTAATCTTCTCCTAAAACTAGGTTCTGGAAACTGTTTTTCCTAGCGTGTGGTCAGAAGAGTGTAATATTACATGTCATATTTGCACTCATTTTGATGCATATTTGCACTCTAGAATGCTATGTCAAATATGATCATGACTGTTATTTTCAGCACTGCTGGCAAAGAAAGCAGGGTGGAGCAAGCTCAAACACACTTGCAAATCACATGGACACAGAGTCTCAGCACTTACCCCAACATCATTTCTCTTTTCGCTTCCTGTGGACAATGTGCGTCTTCCTGGAAAGGTTCCATTGTTACCTGTGAAACACGGAAAGTAATGAAAGCCAATGAGTTACCTTAGAAATCCAAAAGTATTACTTTCTGAATTAAGCAGCCCTAAGGGCCTACAACTTTCAGAGAGCAGCTATTTTTGGGTGGCATTCCTTTTGGACTGCTGTCAAAATACACAAACAATCCATACCAAGAAACTTATTAAAGAAAGCAAATATGACTACAAAATTGGATGTTCTTACATAAAATAAGAAAGAAAATAAGACATCACTCTTTTAATGCACTGTAGGCAGTTAGGCAGCTAAGCCATTTGTTGAATCAGAGTTGTTTTTGAGAGAATATTCCAGAGTTTTTATCAGATCAGTAGATTCGTTACTTTTGGATGGCCATATTTACAATTTTGTACTTTCAGGAGATTTGTTACTTTTGGGAATTGCTACATGTACCAATTAAATGCAAGACATCAAATTCAACATTTTAAACCACAGGTCAAGAGATGATAAATGTATGACAGTGGCTGCCAGGCAAAAGTATGTTCCCAAACAACTAAATAGCGCTGCGCACAAATGACGTCACAAAAATAGAGACCCCCTGCGTGACTCAGACAAACAAACTGTTCCATGTGCCATTTATAGTAGAGCGGTAGGTGAGATCATGTCTTTCGCGAGCACTTTAATTCGATCTTTTACGGTGTTTACCGAAGATGACAGCGTTCCGGGCTCGAAATTTGAGAGAGAACGATAATATTATACTGTGGATCAGTTAAAAAGGTGGTTGAAGTGCAGGGGATAGAAACAGGGAGGAAAATGCGAAGAACTTTTGAGGCGCACGAAAGATTGCATATTTTGTAGGTCATCGTACTCTCGATTCGAGCATTGATGATGGAAAATGGTTCGCCTTAAAAGCCATAAAAGAAAATAGTGAATTGAAAGGAAGCAACAGTGTGGTTTCGCTTCGCTTGATTGCCTGAATGAAATAGTGGCATAACACGGTGGTCGGTTGCCATGGGTTTTCCTCCCGCAACTTCAAAGCTTGCTGGCGCAAAAAGTATCAGCGGTAGATCTCAGTTGAAGTGAACTGCCTTTCAAAAATGGCGGCGAGTGGAGTAAGCGCCAAGACATTTTAAAAAATCTTATTCCTCTAGGTATAGAGTTATAGAGCATGAAATAAAAAGAGGGTCCGTTTTTGTAATAGAAATCAAGTGCAATTAAAATTCTCCATAGAAAAAGAGTAGATAAAAATAGTACGATTTGGCGAAAAGAAACCTAACTTTGTCAACCGTTACAGTCCTTGTTACGCTATGCGAGATATATCGACCCGATGTTGCAGCAGTTCAGGGCTGCTCACGGGAAATATGCTCGAGCTAGTATGCTAAGAAAATGGGAATTTCTATTTCTCCCAAGATAATCAGGATAATAACTGGGCTGTAAAGTCCTCCAATGTTATTAATGCCATTTGAAATTTACAAACACCTTTGGGTTTCGGTTTACAAAGGATACAGAGTGAGCACGGACAAGAGAGAGAGGATAACCCTGAAGATAACAAAGGCTAAACCAGCTGCAAATATATGATATTAAACCCAGGCGACTTTCAGAGGAGAATTTTCTATCAAAGCGCTACTTCGAAAAGATAACACAAGACGGTCGCGTGATTAGATCCATGTACTACAATGGAAAATCCAAATTGTCCCATTCATCTGGACTTTTCATTACAACAGAAGGTCAAAATAGATTACATTTTGAGTCGATACGATCGAAACGATTTTGCTAAATAATTCACTTTGCAGAAGCGATCAACAAAGATTAACTTCGGGACGAATTAAGGAGCAAATCGACGTTTTGTTTTCAGTGTATACCATGACCTATTGACATCATTAATATATGAACAACATCAACAGACACGTAATATGACTTACAGTATTTATTCCTTCCAAATAAATGTATATCGGAAATGTTTAACATATAACGCTTTATAAACACATTCCACAACTTCACTGGATTGCATATTTAATAGAAACAGAGCGAAGCTCACAGGAAATAATCTTGCTTTCACTAAAATACAAAACGTTGAAAGAAACTACATGTATAAGTAATTTTAACCATAGCGAAAATATCCCCGGGTGAACCCGTCTTGTCACAACTACCTCAAGCGTTTGTTATGGTTTAATATGAAATGTATCCACAAGACCGCAGTACAAACCTAATGTTTCTTGAAAAACTCTTCTGCTCCTCTGTATACCTTTCCAAAGCAAGAGGACATGTTATTCTTCCCGAGACAAGGCGTCCTCTGTGACCTACAGTTTATCCAAGCTCTCTTGAACTGCTGTCTATGCCAGATATATAGTGAAGATGTGTTCCAAAACCCATTTACTTGGCGTTTTGGCATTTCGTTTCTACATTTCCCGTTATTTCCGAAACTTTTAACGGCTATTTCAGGTCTGCAGATGAAAATCAACGTTTGATCGTCGGTCAGAGGAATTCAAGATGGCGGCCGAAACAGATCACGGAAGAAAATCGAGTTTACAGGACACTTTCTTGCGTCGATTCTTCTCAAGAAATCAGCGGAGACGACGCCATTACAACTAACCTCTATTTTCAACTTAGGGATGTAGGGCATTCTGGGTAAAACAAACACAAAACCGACCAAAATATTACCATCAGGGGAGGAAAGAGGGACATTTTACTGAATATCTTCAAGTCATTTGCCTTTACAGTAGAGTACCCTAAGTAAAAATTTGTTCCTATTGTCCAAAGACTCCGGAAATACAAAAATGAGGTCAGTTCCGTTTACGTCAACGCTTGTGTAAACCCATTTTTTAGTGCGAATGTAGTTCACTTGGCCAAGCTATTTCACACTGGTATGAACAAAGAAAGATTAAATTTTATTCAAGAGTATGACTTTAGGTCTAGTTCTATTAGTTAGTGTTAAAAGTGTACTTTAGAAAGCATTATTCTTCTAAATACAAGCCACCGAAATTTCTTCTTGGCGTAAACAATTGTTGCTTTGCAAATGGCGACAGCATCGTCACGTGACCTCTAGGTTAGCAACGGGAGGATTCCTCATAGCAACCGACCACCGTGTAAACGAATCAGTCGCTAGACTGTCAAAATTGCCAACGGAGTTTTTAGAATAACGCAGTGGCTATTCGCACGGCACCCGTACGCGGACTTCGATTTGCTATTTATACGGGAGTCCAAAACTTTCGACAATTTTAGATATTATTCTTCACTTTTGTTGGTCCACAATATTAAATGTTCCTTTAGCTGTACGAAGCGCTTCTGGTAAGCGACGTTGATCGGGTTCAGACTAATTTGCCGCCGGAGTCTCTGTACACTACGCGAGCGACTCATTTCGTGACACTTGGAAATTTTTCGCGTCAAAGAATACTCCCGTACGGCCAACTTCGATTTGCTATTCGTACGGGAGTCCAAAACAACAACAACAACAACTCTATTGTAACATGATTTTAATAAATATACTAGAAGTAATCACAGATTAAAGTGCGTCTCCTTAGGTACCTCGTTGTGACATGGCATTCGCGTTTCAGGCATGTTTCTTTCTTAATTTAGGGCCGGCTTGTAGTTGTGGAACGTTGTACGTGGTCGAACGAGCTGTCAGAGCACGAGGCAGCAAAAAAAGTGCGCACGCAGGTCAAAACACGCGCTAAGAATGCGGGATACTATTGTGACGTTTCAAGATGGCGCAGATTTGATACCGACACTTCTCTCGATTCGTTCCGTCTAGACGAAGCGCTAATTATGCTGGATACTATTGTGACGTTTCAAGATGGCGCAGATTTGGTACCGACACTTTTCTCGATTCGTTCCGCCTAGCCGACAAGATTAGGAAGCGTCTCCTTCGTCGACGCAATTATAACAATTTGAATTAATTTTTTGACACTTGACTTGTTAGATGTCCCAGTACACTCATATTATTGCTAATGAAACATATGATAATAAAAAGAATCGAAAAGAATCACTCACGTACGGCAAAAGGTGATCTTCATTGTGGATCAACAAAAGTGAAGAATAACATCGAAAATTGTCGAAAGTTTTTGGACTCCCGTACGAATAGCAAATCGAAGTTGGCCGTACGAGAGTATTCTCTGACGCGAAAAATTTCCAAGTGTCACGAAATGAGTCGCTCGCGTAGTATACAGACTCAGCAAATTAGTCTGAGCCAAATCAACATCGCTTACCAGTAGCGCTTCGTGCAGCTAAACAAACATTTAATATTGTGGACCAACAAAAGTGAAGAATAACATCGAAAATTGTCGAAAGTTTGGGACTCCCGTACGAATAGCAAATCGAAGTCCGCGTACGGGTGCCGTACGAATGTGTAGCGAATGGAAGTTTTATGAAAATTACAGCCTTGACTGAGACAAACTTCAACTCTCTACAAGTTGAATAGCTTATTAAGCTACAACTCTCTCTGCTATAAAGCTTGGAACTGAACATTAAAATTCTGCAAAGAAAAAACTAAAATATAGCTGGGCCCAGCGTGACATTATTAAATAGCAGGAAAGACATTCACGGCCAACAGATCATTTCAGATCCTGTCCGGTATTTCAGAGAGAAAAGTTAGAGAAATTCAAACCTTTCCTACATAAAAATCTACATGCCAATATTAATGGCGAAAACAACACACCAACCGCCAGGCAAAAAAAGGACGCTAAAATGAGGTCAAAATCAACAAGCGCAAAAAATAACCGACAGACTTGACCTCTAGTCCATTGCATGCGGATTTTAAAAGTTTTATTTATACTCGGTCTTCACTAAAATCCTCTTTAACAAACGGCTAAATGTAGAATAACCGTTCAAAACATATAGAAGGAGCAAATGGCATTAAAAACACGAGGTAAGAGTCGTGCAGAACTGCCGAGAACAAGACACGATCCACCACTTGCACTTTCGATACCTTGCGAAGGCTTCGGGAATGAACACTTTCTTCCCAGATTTCTCCACCTCCTTTTGCGATTTTGGCCATTTATCTGGATATCTTGAGTCGGTTTTACACTCACCCCAACAGCAATGCTTAGTTCTAACCATTTTCACTCTTTTGGGAAGCGTAAACTGTGTTATTTCTGATTTATACGTATCTTTGTGTGTGCACCATGGCTTTCCCGCATATATTTCCCTTCAGCGAACTCCAATGTTTGTCTGAGTCACGCGGGGGTCTCATAAGACGTGATCTATTTATAGTAATTGTGCGCAGCGCTATTGCCCATGTGTGATTTATGGAAATTCTAAAGCAGCTATATTACACACATCAATTAATTTTAGATGCAATTTTAAGTACATGCAAACACACACTACTGGAACAGAGGAGTCCATGTCTCTATAAATTTAACAAGCTTATTGTTTGATGTGGCAATTAATAGAGCAGAGAGTGACAAGTTTGTCTTCTAGATGCAGTATAAAGTGTTCAAAGTTCAGGTTTGCATTGCACACACTTGTACATGTAGCATGCAACAGAGGATTGTGGGGTTTTCTGCAGCAAGCCAATAATTTTTTTAGGTAAATTGATCGACTAGACAGTTTCTTTACATTATACCACTTTTACTACAAACTGATTTAAAATAATCTGATTTCTTCAACAAACATTACACCAAACTGTTATTATTTTGTAAACATTTTAAGCTCTTAATTCAAGTCAAGGACTTTTTTAATTAGCAATCTTTAGAAATTAGAAAACTATTCATGTGAAATTTAATACCCCGTTAAAAATTATCTTGAATTGTCAAGAATAACATGTGGCTAGGGTTAAGACATTTTATTGAAAAATTGGATTTTAATAAATATTTGCCGATCATGTTCTGTGATCCGATCAAGAGTAAATGTAAATGATGTCTGGAGGCTATGAAATTTATTTTGTAACATTAGCATGAATATTCGACAAGAGCCGAAGTAAATTGATAAACTAAATTCTACTATTCAATTTAGAAAGTGATATAAAAATAAGAATTTCCCGATATTGTACTCAAAGATCAACAGAATAGAAGTTATGTTATGCGAAAATAATACGACTCTCGGGGAAATAAACTTATTTTTATCCAAAGATCAGGTTATACGGTTCGTGGGAGATGAAAACTAAGCATAATAAAGTTACATGTGACTTCAATGTGATGGCACAGTTGTCCTGCCGATCATGAGCTAAGCAACATGCATGCGATATTGTATTTATGCTTATTGGTTAACTTACCAGGATTAGACTGGGATCTGTGCAAGAAAAGTGTTCCCTTGTGATTTGAAAGATCTGTGGCAAAATTAGAGAAAGAAAGCCATGAATAAGCTTAAATCCAATTCGCTTCCTTTAGCACGAGTCAGCCAGATCACGTACGTACTACAAACCGATTATTAGCTTTGACTTTGAGCAAACATTTAGCTATTGTACCTTCTCTGTCACTAATGTGAGGTAGTTCGAAGGATTCGTTCGCAACGCCCGTCCTGTCATACGGCTCATTTTTAGCCATATGCCCTCCATGTGGCGAAGGAAGCACACAACATTGGATGTTGCCCATCGTTTGTGCGAAAGGATATGGATCTCCCCTTCGCGACAACTTTGATGTTTCCCAAATAAATCCCTTCGCACCACAAAACCATCAACTACATCACTAAAGTCCACTAAAGTCCCGCTTCTCTAACGGGCTTCCAGATGTCCACATTGTCTAGCAACGGCGCTTTGAAAGGAGTATTTCCAGATAAAAGTGTTGAGTGTGGACATCAAAACTGGAAAGATACGGCCGAACAACAAACTCTCAGACGGCCCTGTGTTTTGATTGGTCTGGCTGAAAAGTTACGTCATGGATTGATCATATATGGAGCGAAAATTCCGGATTGACCTGGGAATTGGGAAAATAACACTCGTATCGCTAATGTACAGTTACCCGCTTTCACCGTAAATTCTATTAACTTGAAATATTGAACATCTTTCATCCATGTCACCTGTAGTTCCTCATTGAAAACAAGGACTTTTTGTGGTCTGCGGAAATGATATGATGTTTTTGATGCTACTGTTCCGTATCGATATAAAACCAACACATTGGCAGAAAATACTCGAAAATACTGGAAACTCCAGATATTGAATATTTTTAACCCTTTTCATCAGCAAAGAACGTAATTTTTTTAAAGTGGCAGTTAGTAAATTTATAGGCGCCGAATTGTTAACTTTATTTCACAGTCTGCAATTATAAATGAGAGAGGGTGTGAAATATTCCAAAGAGAAATTTACAGAGTACTGTATTAGAGTAGGATGGGGGGTATGAAGTATATCGATATATTAAGCCTGCACAACAGGCGCTTTTGGGGGTGGTCAAGCTGGGTTTTGGGTAGCCTGCGAGCAAGCTCTCGGGCTCGGGCTCGGGCTCGGGCTCCGGTTTTGGGCGGGAGCTAGAGGGGACCTCGCAGGCTTTGTTTGGGGCGCGAGCCTAACCGCCGGAGCCTGAGCGAGAAGCGAGAGCAACAATCAGCGGTTTCTACATTGGAAGAGAAGTACTGGGTTCCGCTTAGCAACCTTTTCTTGACGACCACATGCAAGGGGCCATAATTACAAAATCTAGTTGTTTCTCCATTTTGCCTAGATAAATCAACAGCGATCTAACAGACAAGAAACGTTTTCACCGCAATGTATGACGATGACGATGAACCCGAGGGTCCGAAGAGTTCATTCACAACTTATCTTTCGGAGGGGAATGTGCATTTTAACCAGGGAGAGTATAAGAAAGCTCTTGATAGCTACACGCAGGTACTATTACACTGTATTTTCCTTGTACGAAATAAGAGCCTGATCAATTGTTGAACTTAATTTGCAATATTGATCACTATATTAATGTGTATATATATATTTATAACGTTTCTTTACTATACTATCAACTGCAGCCCGGTCGTACTCTCTTTAGCTAATCGTATCCAAAATTAATTTAAGCTAAATACGTTCATTACATAAGCTTATATATAAGCTTAAGGTCAAGAAAGTAGAACTGATTATCGTGCTACTTTCTTGACCAAAGCTAGTATCGTTATGTTTTTTAATATAATTTTGGATATTATAAAGACATGATACAACATGAGGCATAAACCTTTGTGAGGTGTAAAAACCTATAAAACTATAAAAACATACTTTCATATCACTGAACACACAGTCAGCCAACTGGCTAAAGGTAAAGTGATATGGGCAACAAAATTGTGCAACTTGTCTCGCAACAATGTTGCATTGCAGGTTGCAGCCCTGATGTTGCACATATTACCACCTATGCATGCAACAAATTTTCATGTTACAGAAAGTATAAGGCATTATGTCTACTTTCTGAAACATGAAAATTTGTTGTGCGCATATTTGCTAGTACGTCCAACATCAGGGCTGCAACATGCAATGCGACATTGTTGAACATTATGAAGTGCGTTCGTCTGTAGTGACATTGGAATTTGTTCGTCTTCTTCACACCACGAGTTGCACCATGTACGATCTCACACCACGATCAGGTGCGCAATATAGGTGCACATTAACCCATTGACTCCTGTGCGATTTCTCAGTTTTAAACAAATCAACACAAATCAAGGAACAATCATTAAACTGGGCAATGCTCACAAGATAAGAGCGAACACAAACTTGAAAACAACTACATATCCTCAGTCTAGAATAAATAGTGTGAATGATTTTGAAATAAAAAACATTGAGTTGCATATTAAAAATAGCCTGAAAAACTAACTTGAAGGTCAAAACTTATATAAAAAATTATGCAGACATTTTGGATTTTGCGATGCAAGGGAAATTAGAACTGCGAAAATGCAAGTCTGGTTTTGTTTACAAAGGATCCCTTTCCATCTGGACCATTCTTAAAATAACAAACACAGAAAAAAGGACAACAAATTTTCTCAGTTGAAAGTTTTATTCAAATATCTATTTGATTACTCTAAAAAACAAAATGTGCTAAAGGCGAATTTCTTGCACAATTGCTCGACCGAATGTGGCCAAGTTTTCTAAATATTTCTTAAAAACTACTAATAACAAAAAGAAACAGTCAATGAAATGTCTCTTACAAAGTAAGTCAATGCACATTCAAAAATGTTATTTCCTTTACCATAGTTTTCCAGGAATGCTTGAAAATTCTTAATAAAGTCTGCTACTTCGGGTGTGAATTCTGAAGGAAGACATGCCCTCACTTTGTGATAAATGTATATTGATCCTCAAAGGAAGATTTCATCACTTTTAGCTCTCTAACCACCACTTTAAATGCATACAAATCTTTTTAAGGACTTAATTTTCTTTCCATTTTAAAGTCTTAAAAGGCATGTTTTCAGTCTGGTAATGAAAAATGAACATCTGAAAAATTGGAGCATGGATTGCACGTATGGCATATTTGTTTGAAATTTAATATTCTTCTCTGAGTGAAAAACCGCTTCTCTCTAGTTGCTGCGAGCCCCCAGGCGAGTAGCACACTAATCTTTGGTTTGCCTGTGGTTCTTTGGGTTCCTTGCCTTATCTTATGCGGGCAGTCTTGATTTTTGTTTGTCATGAGGATTTTGAGCAAGCGTATGTGCAGCGGTGTCATCATAACTTAGATGCGCCTGGATCTGGATGCATCTTTTGCCGTCCATAGCATGTGCTCGCTTCTTTAGCTTCACTTCTTGTGTGTTTCTATTTGCAAATGTATCATGCCAAATTCAAACTTTTTTGTTGCTGGAAGCATTCATCAAGGTCACGAACGATTTAGTGACATTTCACGAGGAAGACAAAATGTTCTTTTATGAGTTTTTCAGCGTTATGTGCTCAGAGTTTGCAGATTGAACAATGGACCTCCTCCACCGCAAATCAGATTCTTACTCTATTTGGATGCACTTGAAAGTAGATCCGTCCCTGATACAAAGACCTTGTCCTTGGATTATCTGCCCAATGTGGTGAGACTAAAAATTTAAACAATTTGCCTGTCGGGGCGCCAGAACTTATAATGTTATGTAATTCTGACCCAAGAAATAAATTTATGAAATTATCAAAATATGTATGTACATTTACTGTTTCCAGTATGTTTTACTGCCCAGCATCTGCTCACAGCATATCATTACAATCTGTAACTTCTAGTGCATACATACATACATACTATCTGGGTCAACGCATATGACGTACGGTTATTCAAGATGGTCCCAAAAAGGTACCCGGGATGAACGAGGAAAAAGATCACTGCTTGGTAGCATAGGATGCCCAAGATTAGGTTGCGTTCGACGTAAGGAGAATGATGTTATGGGTTATATGGCACTGCTGGGGTTCGTGACATCACCCAAAAAGGATTCCAACAAGATGGCCACAATCTAGGATTTTATCGGGAAAATGTGGAAATTGCAAATATGTTTTGCTGGAGTTGTAAAATTTGATACAATTAAACATTGGCTCGAGGTCATGGTGTACTGACCGAGTGCAGCGAGCTCCTTGTGCCATGACCAAGACCTACCAAGGTGTTTGGTTTCAAAGAAAACAAAGTGGAACAGCAAAAAGCCTCATAAGCAAATTGAGACACCACCAAAGTTTTGACCCGCGGTGCACCCTCACCCAAACTTCGCGAGGTTCTGTGAATCATATCTTGTTACCATAGCAGCCAATTGTCACCAATCTTTACTAAAATGTGTCTCAAGGATAAACGAACAGCTACTGAAGACAACATTAGCTCACAAGAAATGTTCTTGAATAAATCAGAGAGAATTAAACTTTAAGGGGGATGCCCCCCCCTCCCGGCTCCCCTTCCCCCCCCCCCCCCCCTCCCGGCTCCCCTGTATGTCCGAGGGTTAACACATGAATACAATGATACCATAATGGCATTGTCATAAATACGATACAGAAATAACATGGAAAAATCCCACTCTACTTCGAGTTGAAAGTATTATTACAATTAATCCTTGAAAATAATTTACCAAAATGGGAACTTAAACTCTCGATCATCCCCTTGTCCGTTCTCTTCTTAATCTCTCAGGATGGGCTTCAGTCTTTCTTTCTTACTTCTCGAAAAAAATTTGCACTGCCAGAAATTAAGCGATATATCGCAAATTTTTATATTTATCTCTTCCAATGGAGTGTCAAGCGACTGCACTGTAATCAAACCAGGATCTTTGTTTCCTCTTTCAGAAACCCATTTCTCATAAATAGCGAGCTCCCACCTTGTAGTACCAACAGTCGTTTTTGGTATCGCTTTCCGCCAACACTAACATTCTCCATCTTCCTCTAAAGGAGGTGCAAAACACACAAAATCAGACATCTTCCATCAAGGCAAACTCCGTTTCACTCTACCAGGCCATGCCAATCCAAAGGAATATTATGTAAATTCACACCTAGTCTCCCATACATGACATAACAAATTTATAATAACAATGGATATATGATTCTTTCCCCACCTACTCCCTTGCATGACATAATACATTATTATAATAACAATGGATACATGATTCTTAATTTACACAATGGCAAACTACAAAGTACTAGAAGTTGTTTCAAAAAACATCGTCTTCTATGGGGGTGTCAAAATCCTCACGGAACACTCTGACTAATTTTGAAGCATCACGTTAACTGTAATAAAAGGCTAGGCTTTATGCATTTCCAGTGTTAAGCTCCCAAGGGGGGACTCCCATATAAACGTGACCAGGTGTTTGTCGGAAATTTCAAAAAACATCCTAAAAGGTACCAGAATCTTGAGTGATGGGTGTGGCTAAAATGGATTTTTACCCTTAAGTCCTAAGAGGCACCAAACCTAATTTTTTTTGGCTCAATACCCTAAAGGATACCACAACAATCAATTCTAACAGTAGTCATTTTAGATTTTTAGATTTTAGCACTCAGTAAGCAGTACCAATCTACAAACTTTGACCCCTAAAAGGTATAACGAGCATCGATCCCATCATTTTTATATGTGCTTTCGCGTAATAATAAGCTCTGGTTTGTGGTAGATTAAAGGCTGATTTTGTTATTATTATTATTATTATTATTATTATTATTATTATTATACTGTTATTATTTTGGTTAATAGGCCTTAGAGTTGCAACCAGGATACAAAGTGTGTCTTGTCCAACGATCTAAGTGCTACCTGCGGCTAGGTGATCCTGATGCAGCATTTAGGGATGCAGAGGAATCACTTGCTGAAGATAAAGAATATAATAAGGTTTGAAAATAATTAATGCAATTATATTTTGGTAGTCTGTCTAGTATGATCATCTGGTTGAGAGTGGCTATAAGTCCTTCAAAGACTGTCAGCATGCAAGATCTGGTTCTGTTAGTAGTTTCTCTCAGTAATGAAGATGGCCTAAAAATGTATAAGACATTACAAAAATCTAAGAGTAATTGCTAATGACAGCTTATTAATGAAAATTGCAGATCTGTAGAATGAGCCTGGATTTTCTTGTTGCTGACCCTCTGACTTTGTTTTATACTGCCCTGCCCACTGTCATGATGAATTCCACACCTGTTTGTTCCCCCATGTGAATGTCTCATACTTACAGCAGCCTCTGTTTGATGCTGCAGTCAAATTGCAAAAGTAGGTGGGGCAGCTAGTAGAACAAAGAGGGTGGAGTAGTGATACAGAAATTCGGGCTGCATCCATGATTTTCTGTTAATTTCAAAGAAGCATAATGTTGCAATAACTGATTTAATTTATAAATTGCCTTTTGTTCATAATTTTATTTATCAAATAATTTTTAGGGTCTTTACCAGAAAGCAGAAGCGCTTTATTCAAAGGGTGACTTTGAATATGCTCTCCTTTATTATCACCGTGGATACAAGTTGCGACAAGACCAAGAGGAGTTTAAGCTGGGAATTCAGAAGGCTCAAGAGGCTATAGACAACGCCATTGGAAGTACGATATTATTTATTAAATTAATTGACTGTTTTATCTTGGGAGGCCTATGCTATATATTATTTGAGGTGGCAGAACACATGTATATACAGTACAAGTGTAGTATTCTACTGGAGTAATTAAAAGGCGTTAGTATACCTGCCAACTTTTTCCGAGTGATAGGCGTGAGAATTTTTTTGTGGGAGTGCAAGGATTTCCGAACGTGACCCGACCAAATCCGAAGAGAACCCGATCTATTCCGATGATGTTCCGAAGAATTCGGAAGTTTCCATGGACCTCAGAACTCCGTTTAAAATAACATCCAGCTGTAATTGTAATGTTCAGAACGATAAAACCCTTACAAAAAAGTGCCATATTTTCATGAACGTAACTATATTTTTAATTGGATCATGCAATCAGTTGAGGCTGATAGCTCAAATCTGTATGTCAGGCGTGAGAAATTGCTCCATAGGCGTGAGTAGGCATGAGATCGGAGTTTTGGACTCGTAGGCGTGAGACTCACGCCCAAGGCGTGAGACTTGGCAGGTATACGTTAGTTTGTAAAGAAACTGGCCATGGTGCTACAATGGTGGGGAGTTATACAAAAGTGTGGTTTTATCAATGAGTTACAGTGGCCAGTTTACCTAGTTATCAACTGATTCACAGTGGCCAATTCACCTAGTTATCAACTGAGTCACAGTGGCCAATTTACCTAGTTATCAACTGAGTCACAGTGGCCAATTTACCTAGTTATCAACTGAGTTACAGTGGCCAATTTACCTAGTTATCAACTGAGTTACAGTGGCCAATTCACCTAGTTATCAACTGAGTTACAGTGGCCAATTTACCTAGTTATCAACTGAGTTACAGTGGCCAATTTACCTAGTTATCAACTGAGTTACAGTGGCCAGTTTACCTAGTTATCAAAAGTCAGTCACAGTGGCCAATTCACCTAGTTATCAACTGAGTTACAGTGGCCAATTCACCTAGTTATCAACTCAGTTGATAGAATATAATAATATAATTATTATATTCTTCTGAGGTAAGTTCTTGAATGCTCCTGGTTTGAATTTTGCTAATTAGTTCTTTTTTCTAGGTAAGGCCAAAGTTAAATTGGAAAACAAAGGAGATTTGTCATTTTTTGCCAAACAAGATGAAGCTGTAAGTACATATCTATTAAGTGACAGTTGCATTCAGTGCAACTTTGTCTTACAACCAAGAAGAAAAAAAATCATTTTTAATCACTGCATTAAGGTGTGAATCAATTTTGATCCTTAATAGAAAAAGACAACTAAGGGCTACAGCAAACCAACAACTCAGGCTGCAAGGAATCAACAACAGGCCGCAAACAGAGGAAAGAATGTAAAAAGTCCTGTGAAATCAGAAAAGACTATTAAGAAGGTGGGTGGCATATTACAGTGCGGCTACTGTTACCGAGATCACCCAGATAAAGTTAACCAATCACATAACAGAATGAGAACAATAGATTCCAACATTTTTTACTTTAGCCAATATGAAATGTCGAGTACAGAACAATGAAATTTTAACTTGTTCGTTCGCCATGAAGACAGATCAATTGATACAAGTTTTGGCTGTACAGCGTTGGATTTTCAATTAACTTCGATTCCATCCCTTTTGAACTTGACTTGTTTTAACAGTGCGATTTGGAAGGTAAATATCAGCGATTCAAATGAAAGAGAAACTCCAAACTGCGTGATACAAGTTTTGGCTGTACGGCGTTGGATTTTCAATTAACTTTGATTCCATCCCTTTTGAACTTGACTTGTTTTAAAGGAGCTTAATGCAATGGTGATTTTGAGGTTTTTGGGTCAAAACCGTCCCAAATTAAAACTAAGTACCTTTGTCATACACGAAATGCTTAAAGAACACTAACAGGAAGATATCAAGTGAATTTTAGCAGAGAAAATAAATCATAATTGGAGTTTTAGCGAATTTTCTAAGAAACAAGCGATAAACTTGAAAAAATTGGCCCAATTTTTTCAAGATACATTATCCATTTCCATCCTGGCCATCTGCAGCCCAAGACACTTATTTTTACTCTGTCAGAGCACTAGTAGAATAATTTTAAACAAAACTGGACCATTATGTTTGGGTTTTCACTGATATAAAGATGTATTTTGGCTTTTTAAAGTAACAGCGCGATTTGGAAGGCTAATTTTTGGCGATTCAAATGAAAGAGAAACTCCAAACTGTGTGAAAATATGGAATGCGACAGCTGTACCGTATGTCTACACAAATAAAAGTGTTAATGGTGGATTTAAAATAATTTGTTCAGTCGTAACAGATTCAAGTTTTCTCTATGGCGTCAACGGTGGGGTTGGAAAATAAAATACGATAAATAAATATGTATCCTGCGCAGCGTTAATTGTAGTTACGTGAAAAAGTGTTAAGTTTAACGCTGTAAAAAGTGTTAAAAATGAAACTAGACGTTTCGGCAATGCTGCCTTCATCAGTAGTAAAAATGTGTTCGAACACATTTTTACTACTGATGAAGGCAGCATTGCCGAAACGTCTAGTTTCATTTTTAACACTTTTTACAGCGTTAAACTTAACACTTTTTGGAAAATAAATACACTTGACGCCAGCGAAAGAAGACACATTCTTAACTGCATAAGTATATACCAGTGAAAGCGACGGTCATAGTTGAGGCAAATTAAAAAGTGACCTACGGATTTGAAAGCAATGAAAACACGGCTTGTTCACCGCTGTGGTTTATTATTTAAGTTTTATGCACTTTGAGTTCCATGCATTGGGTTCCAGCAGTCGGATTAAGCTGAAATAAAATTAAGTAAAAGAGACTTCAAAACTGCATAAAAAGAGTATCGGTCATATAAGAAAGGCGCATTCTTCAACACATATTTCACTGCCGGAAAATCCATCAATACAGCGGTTCGCCAGTTGAGTTATTATATTTTCCAGATGATTCAAAACAGTAAATCCAACTCCCTCGAAAATTAATTCATGACAGAAAAAAAAACTCAACCACCGGACTAGAATTTTTTTTTTTCACAGAGTTCGAGGTTTGGTTAATAATTATTTCTATTTTTCGGCATATACAACTATAGACTTTTAATACTTTCACCAAAATGATTTCTTCAAAACCCATCTAGTGCTCAAACTGCAAAGAAAATCTGCAACGGAAAAAATTCTGACGACAATTCAATAAAAAAGAATCGAAATAAAAGAGCCGTTCTTTTTCAAACAGTTAGAAAATAAATGCTTTTATATGCTACGCTAGCTGTGTGCCTTGTAACATTTGCAAACAACCGGCGGTTGAGTTGTTATTTTTTCCAAGAATTCAAATCTGCCACGCAATTTGCCCAAACATACGGCTGTCGTGTTCACCACTTTTATAGAGTTTGAAATCAGTTCTCGCTCACTTGCATGACACATCGACATTCATTCATGTAGCATGTGAAACTACTCAAATTTTTAAATCGAAAAGTCGACGCTAGCTAAAGCTTTATTCAACATAAGCTTCACGAGTGAACAAGTTGAAATTTCATTGTTCTGTACTCGACTTTTTATTGGCTGAAGTTAAAAATGTTGGAATCTATTGTCCCCATTCTGCTTTGTGATTGGTTAACTTTGTCCGGGTGACCCCGGTAACAGTAGCTGCACTATAAGATAAGTTTTCCTTTTTTTTTCATCAAAGTCAGAGTAAGATCAAGTATCACAATAGAAAGTAAAGCAACAAATATTTTACCAGTGACAGATCCAGAATCCATCGTTAGGAGTGAGGAGGGGGGATGTTAGAGACTGAAAACCCTTTGTTTTGCAAGATATTAAGAGGGACTCCCCTAGATTCACCACTGTTTACAGAGTGAAAAAGTGTCATTACTTTTAATTAATATATTTTCATAGTTTGGAGATGAAAATATATAATCCTCTGAGATTTGAGAAGTTTATTGAGTTAAGTCACTCAACTTGTACAAGTCTGTCAACTTATATTTGACAGAAATCGATATACATATGTGCATGTCAAGAACTAAAAATGTAATTAAGGTTTATGTTAATATATATAAGTAGAAAGCAAAATATTTCGATGAACCAAAGTAAACCTTTGCAGCTCTAAATACACTGTAAGTTTTGATTGCACAAATTGATTACTTTTCCTCGTATTTTTTGGTGCAGCTGTTAGGAGAATTATATTCTGACAAGAAATATCTAGAAGAACTTATGGATGACCAAGGTACATTGAATAACTTTATTCCAGAGAATTACTATGAAAATTAATGGCAGAATTTCCTGACGTAACACTCCCTACCCTTTCCTCCCAGCAGGTTGCACCAATTGCTGTGTATCCATGTCTGTAACCCCCCCCCCCCCCCCCCCCCCCAACAGTAAGGTTATACCACATACTCTTTTCTTTAACATCCCCTAATATTAATTTGTGTTAGAGAAGATGTAAGGAGACAAGGCCAATGACAAGGTGTTGTAGCACAACCTGCATGATCTTACCAGCCAGTTGCTGTACTGTACATGCTCATGCCGGATCATGTGTACTTAAGGCACCTGTCAACCGACTATCGACCGTCACTATCGGCCGAGTATCGGTCGACATATCGGCCAATACGCTACCATACTCGGCCGATCGATAAGCCATCGACATTTGGCCGATACTCTACCGACACTCGGCCGATACTCTACCGTTACTTGGTCGACTCTTGTTACTGAGTGTTATTTTCTCTCTCTACACAAATGACTCTTGTTTGCGTTGCCCACGCAACTATTTTTAAGGGACTTTCGGCAGCTTTAACCAGTCTACAGAGTATGGCAAGTGCACGCGCAAGTTTTTGGTTTAAATATTTACTCTGCACGCCAAAATGGTAGCATTGCATGCTGCACCACTGTGCCTAATCAAAATTTGCCCCTTTACTTGATGGAGGAAGCATGGAGGGAGAGAGGAGACGACGCTGATTCGCAGTCAGATGTTTGGAAATGGATGGTTTTGTTGAATGTTGCCATGACCTAATGTTTGTTCTAGACGCCGAGGTCGAACAAGTAAACGTACAATAGTATGAAAAGTGACATTTCGGCAAACGAAGACGTTTAACAAAGCACAATACTGGCAGTCGACCAATATGCCACCGACAGTCGACCGACATACCAGCGACAATCAACCGATATGCCGCCGACAGTTCATCGTAATGTAACACTTGAGGTATCGACCGAGTGTCGACCGACATACTGACCAAGTGTCGACCGAGTGTCGACCGACATACTGACCAAGTGTCGACCGCGCATCGGTCGACATGTCGGTCGACATATCAATCGAGTATCGGCCGATATGTCGACTGACGCTCGGTCGATATGTCGGCCGATACACCGGTCAACATATCGGCCAATACGCGACCGACATGCCGACCAACACTCGACCGTATGTGGACCGAGTATCGGCCGATATGTCGACCGATATGTCTACGGATACTCGGCCGATGGTGACGGTCGACAGTCGGCCAACGGGTGCCTTAAGTACACATGATCCCTTATGCCTATTAAACCATGTTCCCCAAAAAAAAATGTTGTACCACTCACCAGACCGGGGACTACGTCTCCTACTCTTTTTCAAACAGTGAGTGGGTTCTTTAATGTCCCCTACTATTTTTTGTTGAGAAGATGTATGTTGGAGACAAGGCTGACCAATGGCTTAAGGCAGGGGTAAACCTGAATTTTAATGAAATTTTAAGAGGTTTTAAGAAGGGATGGGACAAAGAAAATGATTTTTGGAACACCAACAGACAGTCGATACCCACGTAAGAGCACCCCAGGTTGCTAGTGGACTAACTTGGTATCCGTCTATTAATTATTAACTACAAATTCTAATTTTAAAACTTCACTAAATCTTCAATATTTCTTATCTCTCTAAATTTTACCAATCCTTTGAGAAAAACTATTTCCTCCCAAACATACCCAAAAATCACCCAAAAACTTACAAAACACCCCATAACATAGATTTATGTTTTAAGCATATAGGGTTTTGGGATTGCTTGAAACGTGAACGAGATATTTCCATTAAAGCCATGTCAAGCGGCTGGAAAAATGGCATTCAGGTTACATTTTCAAAAAAATCCTTGATGTAAAAGATGTCAAGAAATCCACAAGTTCAAGACTTCTGTCAGAGTTGTGAACGAAAACAGTAATGTTATGACGTTATAGGACGAAAACAACCATCTATTAATTATGAACTACAAATTCTAATTTTAAAACTTCACTAAATCTTCAATATTTTTTATTTCTCTAAATTTTACCAATCCTTTGAGAAAAACTATTTCCTCCCAAACATACCCAAAAATCACCCAAAAATTTACAAAACACCCCATAACATAGATTTAATATGTTTTAAGCATAGGGTTTAGGGATTGAACAAGATATTTCCATTAAAGCCAAGTCAAGCGGTGGAAAAGTGGCGTTCAGGTTAATTATTAACTGCCCGCCTTAATGTCATCGCCAATGGCACGATCATCTGAACTGAGACAAGGTGCTTGAGCAGTCAGCCAGTATGATCTTTCCAGTTATTTAAAGATCCTGGCTAGTGATCCGGCCAGGATTTGAATTCACTACCTCCCACTCCCAGGGGGATGTATTCTGTATTTTTTTTTAAAGTACTTTATTTGCAACATGAAAACACTACTTACAATATGATTACTTACAATACGATTACTGGGCAGGCATAACTGACAATACGATACATGAGACTATAATTACAATAATTATACTCTACTTACAATACAACAGAGATGGCGGAGCCGGGGAGGGGGGGGCAATTTTGAGGAGAATGCCGAAGTTAGCATTTCCAAGCCTCTAGGGTCCTATAGATTTCTGGCGCTCGCTTTTAAGCCCCCTCCCCCCCCCCCCCCCACCCCGATTGAAAATATGCTCCGCCGTCCCTGTACAATACTAAATCTTACTTATAAAACATCACATATTACTTTTATTACTTCAGTTGTATCATTTTAGTAACTTACCTAACTAAACTTAATTTTTTTCCACAAAAAAAAATTCACAAAAAGAGAGAGCTATAGAGAAAGAAAATATATAAAAAAAGCTGTGGCAGTTACTTGAGGGTATATAAATACAAGAAGACAAAATACATGATTATATTTGTTATAGCGATATTGAAATAACAATTCGGAGGTACTCTGTATGGCCTGGCGCACAGTACTGGTGATCACGACCGTAACACCGTGCATACGCACAAAATCATTGTTTCAAATCATGCTCGATATGGTAAAATTGTTCGGAATCCAGTTGGAATTTAAAAAAAAAACAATGTTAACGGCTTTTCTTTGATTGGCATCCATCAAACTCAAGTTTGACCTTCGGGGATGAAGAGCGATGGGTTGCATGTGTTGCAGTGTTTAGGCACTTACTCAAGCACAGTTTAGGCATGTTCAAGGCACAGTAAAGACACGATTTAGGCATGATTTACGCACGATTTACGCATGATTAACGCACGATTATATCGGAACTTTATTTTTTTCACTTGCAATTTACACTGTTAATAGACAAAAGACACTCCACAGGAGATATATATTTTCAACAACTTAAAATTATATGGCCAAATCTAAACACCATCTGATTTGGAAAAGTTTTACTAGAGCAATTTTTAGCCAAATTTGCAGCCCTGATCACCAGTACCGTACGCATTGCTGTATATTTTTGGGTGGGGGTGTGCCACTGGGACTCTAAAAAAACCCTTACCCTATACAAGACCATGTTTCATGTAAGCTGATTTTGCAACCTGTATACTAGACTATAGAAACCAAAAATCTCTACCCATTCCAGACTTGCTACTTATTGAACTGTATCACTTTTAGTGTTTTTAATGGAAAACCATCTGTCAACAATGTTGCTACGATAATTTTTTTTCTGTTTAGGGAAGGCTCTTTCTATTCGGTGTTTCAATTGCTATTCTAGACTAAATATATTCTTCATACCACTGACCAGCTTCCGGGCAAATGATACCCTATTCTAGACCAAAACTCTCTGATTACTATACCCTAGTCCCAGACTAAACTGCTTAAAAACCATACCCTTCACAGTGGCGCATACCCATATAACTTATATATGAGAGTACCACCCCCCCCCCCCCCCCCTGGCTCCCACTCTGCAGTCTGGTGTTCTACCCTAAAAAAAATTATTTTCGAACAATATAAAGTTTTATTAGTGTTTTGTGTAACATTTCCAATAAGCAACATTTAAAAATCTTAAATTGACACAAGTTTATTCACTTCCTGTTGTCATAATAGTGCCATTTTTCTCCTGGTCCATCACCTCAACCTAAACTGCAGCTGGCACTGCATGTGCAGCTTAACATGCCTTTAATGGCTTTTCAAACTTGTTTTCTAGATTTCATTCATGGCAACAGCACAAATAATTATCATGAACTGGTACAAGATGGCCTGAATTATTTGGACACAAGAATTGAGTTCTGGAGGCAGCAAGAGCCACTATACGCTCGCAAGATGAAGAAACTACCTCCCAAGAAACCTGCACAACAACAAAAACCTGCTGATACAACAAAGTTCATCTTAAGATCACTGGAGGAAATTGATGAGGCGCTGGCTGAAGGTGACCCTGAGAGCAGTTTGAACAAAGCACAGTCAACACTTAAGACAGTACAGTCATTAGGAGCAGAGAGTGTCCCTAATAAAGCTGAAGTAATTGGCAATTTATACTCATGTATCGGAAATGCATATCTTGAAATGGAGAATTATGATGAAGCTTTAAAATATCATGAGAAAGATCTCAAGACTGCCAAAAAACGGTAAGTTTGAAAAAATTTTCAGTCTATAACATTTTCACTCTTCAACAGTTAATAGGTCCGGGGGGGGGCAGAGATGATCATGTGCCTTTTGGTGGTTAACATTTGTGGGTTGGATCACTGTCAGAGTTCAACAGGAACAACTTTTCAGAAACAATATTTTATTGGTACCTCTTCTAAAGGGGTAAAAATTAATGTGAGTCGCACCCGGACGGTGTAATCTGCAGGTGCAGGTTGCAGGGTGCAGGTACAAAGTTAATAATTAAAAGTCAATTCGACTTTAATAATCGTATGTAGCATGAGACAAGTTCCTGTCACGAGTCACAAGCTATTTCTCTTGTTTGTTTTTTTTTATGTCGTAAAAAATAAAATAAATAAATAAATATATAAATGAAAGCTATCCTTCACTACCCAACACTTCCCCTAAAAGACTCTTACCTTGATATGTACGCACATCAAGCGGGACATTGTTTCCAAGTCAAAATCATGGAGAAAAGCTGCGTTGGCTTCGTTCGATTTACCCTAAGAAATTCCATACTGATGACGTATTACCTGATGCTAATCTTGCATAATTATAACAATGTGAAACCAAATGAAATGAAAGGTGTTGACAGGCCTATCACAAATCCTACAGGCATGTTTGTTATGACCCACTCAGGTGATATAAACCGACTTTGTTCACTCAGTTTTTCGTTGGTTTGATTCTCAGTTATTAGCCCTGCTTTTGTATGAAATAATTAAAAGGACACTGGGGGTGACAACTCTAAAAAGGCCTGTTTCGGGAGAAAAACAAAATTCTTTCGGGAATCTGAAGATTTTGCCGGGAATTGGGAGACTCAAAAAATTTTCGGGGAAACATGAGATAATGTTGTTAAAATTTTGGGAAGTTTGAAATTTTTGCGAGAATGTCTCCGAAAAAATTGGGAAGATATTCCAAATTTTTGGGACAACTTTTAGTTACACACAGCATTGCTCAAACAGCGTTTGTTAGAGTTGTCACTCTCCATAAATAAGTGGAGGTTCTTTATAGATCTGTCTAAAAGCGAACTGATGATGATAATTACAGGATTTGATCATTCGATTTTCTTCCAATGTATCACTGATAAATGTTCATTAACACACACAGCACACATGCACACGAGGCACTGTTTGAAATATCACAATTCAGTGGTTTTCCACATCCGGTCGGTTATTATAAAATTGACCAAAACCAAAAAACCTCATCACTGCAGATAAAACTATAATAGATCCTGAAACTGACTTAATTACTTGTAATGTCAAAATAATTTAACATAGGACAGTAGATTGAACATTGCAGAGTCGAAAAATTTCTAACAAAAGATGAGATAAATCCTCGCAACTTACAACCCCGCATAATTTAAAGCATATATCAGGGCAAAAAACTTCCACTCGTCCGCTCATCTGAGACGAGTACTTCTTGATCTCGGACAAGTGGATTTCTAAAAGCACTTGTCTGACGGGACCAGTACATGCAATTACCAGGAGAAATTAATTTTGTCTCGTTCTTCGCTGAGTTCTAAGTTTCCCAAGCATCTCTGGACTTTGTAAACTTAAACCTGGTTTCTGAGAACTTCTGTTCACCAACCTTATTATAAACATCAGCTTCCCCAAGCTCAACTATTTGTCAGCTCATTTTAAAACATGATGTTAATTTTTAAACCTTATATACATTTATTTAATAGATTATTAATATACAGGCTATTTAAATACGTTTTTCAATTCTTCTCTCAAGGGAGGACAAGGAAGCCAAATCACGAGCACTTGATAACCTAGGAAGATTATACGCCAAGAAGGGTGAGTACACTAAAGCTATCGATGCATGGATGGAGAAGCTCCCATTCTGTAAATCAGTACTTGAAAGCACATGGCTCTACCACGAGATTGGCAGGTGTCATTTAGAGCTCAAGTACTACCAGGATGCTAAGGAGTTTGCTCAGAAGTCTTTAGCTGCGGCAGAACAAGCAGATGATAAGGTCTGGCAGCTTAATGCAACTGTTCTTGAAGGACAAGCTGAAGGTGAGTCTTGATCGGTCTAAATATCAACCCTTTAATTCCCAACATCAAAATACAAATTCTCCCTCCTTGTCCCCATATGTTTCTTAAAGAAGAAGTGGGGAGACATTGTTAAAATTCATATCAAGAGAATAATCTTCAGCGATCATGACCTCTCTGATTGTTTAGGCAAGATATTACAAGGGGCGTACAGGGTTAAATTATAACTATTTAAACCACTGGAGTGCTGTGGTAAAACCGCTGTTGCAAATTGTAACTGAAAGCAGCTCAATTCCTGAAAAATTGTGATTTCATCTGAAAAAACTGTCACGTGGTCAGTAAAGTTGAACTTGCAATTACAATAAAAATATCTTAATCAATAAGTGTGCTGCAAGTTGAAATTTGATTAGCACAAAGTTCAACCCTGACAATACCACTCTGGTAGTTTCATTAGTAATGACCACAAGGATAAGGGGGTGGGGAGGGGGGAGAGGGGAGAGGGGATCCCATCTGATCTGCCAACGATTAGTCCCTACTGTATGTAATCCCATAGCCTGCGAGCAAGCTCTCAGGCTCGTGTTTGAGGGAGGGGGGAGGGGGTGTGGGAGGGAAAGGAGCGAGAGCTTGCAACGATGTCTTAAAAGTTTGAATGTCTCTGCTGAAAAAGTCTATCAAAATGCTGATTGGTTGAGATTTAATTTGATGATGACATCATCATTCTCCGCGCGTCATAACCAAGACAAAACAAAATGACAGAGAGCAGAAAAGATTGTATTCATAAAGCGTGCAAGAATTTTTCTAAATATCTGAAGTTTCCTGTGGAATTGAAACCCGAGCAACGTCAAGCAGTTGAAGCACTACTTAAAGGTAGCCGACGGTCTATGGCAAAAGCTTTATATTTCAACTGTTTGCTGCCACGGCTGCGAATATTGAAAGGATCGAGGCAACATCAAACAGTGTTGGTTGTCTGTCCATTACAAAGCATCAATTCGACGACCAGGTAGCAGAAGCCGGAAGTATTGGAATGTCTGCGGCTTCTGTTGCTGATGTATCTAATGAAGAATTAAGATCGGCAAAGTTTCAGTGTTTATTTGGGTCAGCCTAGAAAATTATTGGCCAGCATTTGTGACCTCTCACGCGAAAACGATACTAAGGGCTATCCGTTCGAGTCGTTCGCTTGCCGTTCATCAGCCGTTCACAAATGGTAGGAGGCCGTTCCAATGGCAGTGATTTAGCTGTTCAAAAAATATATTCAGCTTTTCAAACGGCTGCTACTAGTCGTTCAAAAAAAATAGTATCTGTTTAGATAAAAGATTCCCAGCCATCTGAACGGCTATCGAAAGAAAGGGGTGTAGAATGGTAAATTCAAGACTTTGCAAGACTGCGAGACCCTTGTTTAAAAATTCGAGACCGAGACTTTAGCGTTTCTATCAAATCCAAGCCCGAGACTTTACCTCTAAAAAATCCGAGCCCGAGACTCCAATTGCTGGAAAATGTTGGGCCGATAGTACTAAAACAGCTTAAAACGTGACTGAAATCTCCAACGGAAGCTGAGATTTACGAGAAAAATTTACGAGACTCTGAGATCCAAATTATCAAAATTCGAGACTTCGAGGCTTCAAAAATTATAGTGAGCCCAAGATTCCGAGACTCCAATTTCAAATGCCGAGAATCCGAGGCTCAGAGAATATTTTCCGAGACGCATCATTTCCGATAGACCATTCATTTGTCAAAAAGTGTGTTGTGTTACCAACACTGTTTCTTAAAGGTAATGTTTTTTTTATAGAAGAGTAATGTTGTCCCTTCGATGTGGCACTCTCACATCTGTGCGGCATTCGGCCACAACACCACAACTTTAATTCGAGTTGACTACTCCGATGAAATATTGTCATCAATATTGAGAATTGCGGGTCCTCATTCTTGGTAACCCGGCTGCAAAAACAAGATCCTAACAATTTTCTTGCACAGCTGTTTCTTTTCTCTTTGGCCGGGCTCTGTCGAGTTTTCTGTATTTTTGTTTGTCCAGGGCTTCTTTCTCACGTTGACACAGAAGTCGCATTAGGCTCGCTTTGCCCTTGAAACGATATTTGTAACCTCGACCTCCGGGTCAATCGGCTGAACAAACTTGGGACATTTAGTGTGATTATAATAAAGTTGAATCCTTCGCTAGTTTTTCTTTTTTGTGGCACAAGGTTAGCAAAGTCGAGCAGAAAGACTGGATCGATCGAGGTTTTCTCGGCAACTATTCCCATCTTTTGTTGAAGCACATCTGATAATATAAAACCTTCTAGTCTTTTCTTCTTAGATGAAAGAAAAAGGTTTTCTGATGAAGTCCACTTCCAGGAATCCCCGTAGCGAACTTTTAACGAAGCTTTACAACATCTACAATAATTTAAATCATTTGGATCTTGGATCTTCTGCTTTCGGTTTTCTCCCTACACAGATCTTCTTTGGAGTATTTGACTTGCTGCGAGCTAGCACAAGCAGACAAGTTCCCGAGAAAAGTTATTTTTCATGTGGACATGTTACGTGTTACATGTTTGTTTACACAGTTTGCGCTAATTGGCCAAATTCTGACAGCTCGGGGAGCGGGGAGCCATGGGAAGTATTGGGGGTGGCATTCAACTTTCTGAGACATTGTTGCAAGCTCTCGTCCTCCGCTCCCCCCAAACCCAAACCCAAACCCGAAACCACGAACCCAAGCCTGAGAGCTTGCTGGCAGGCTAGTATAATGCCATTTTCAGTTACCCAGGTAGCTGTTTAATTAGCTCTACTTTATTAAAGTCTTTTTGTTTTATTTGTTACTCAGTTAATTTATATGTAATAACTCATTTGCAGTAAAACTTGGTGATCTTCAAGGTGCTTTGCAGACTTTTGAGAAAGCCTTAGAACTAGCCAAAATCCTGGAAGATGATGCTGCTGAGAAAGCCATTTCCAAGACCATCAATGATATAAATGACAGAATTGCTCAAGGTGAAAACCAACAAATATAATACTTGTCAGTACATGTATAAGTGGTGTGCCGATCATGATTGATAAAAAACTTGCAGAGTTGCGACAATCGATACGCTTGAAGCACAATCAATTGTCACGGAAAAATGAATCCTAATGTCTAATTGAAGGGCCGAGAGCATGTCCAGCCTATATGACTTTTTAGGCCTTTTTTATTTTTTCTAGCTCAGATTTGTCCAATTTTGGCATGTGAACTAGAAATTAGTTGCAAAACATTGTTCCGAATTTTTTTCTGTTGTTTTTTCCGTCGTTTTCGAGAAATACCGTATGCAAAAAAAAAAAAATCAATCAATCAAAGGCTCCTATTGTAACGCAATATTGCGGTAAGCTTCTGTTTTCACACTGACACGGTTCGATATTTTTTTAAAATTAAACGTAAGGAATTTTGACGAACGCAAAAAAAGTAAATCACTTTCATAATGTCCAGTTTCGAAAAAAAAAAAAAAGATGCTGAGCGTGATTCGAACCCGGAGCTGTCCGAGCGCAAATCCCCGACCAAACCACTAGACCACCGAGGAACACATGCTCAGTTCAGGCTAAGTTTTATTATTCAAAGGTTGATACGCATCAAAATGCGTATCTCGATTTCAAAATCCTTTTAGATCGAATTTAATGTTGCATTAAAGACTCCAAATGCGAAACGTCTTCCCGCCGGCCAGCAACAACTCACTTCGAACTGCCCAAAGCTGTATTTCAAGTGCCTGACCACGCACAACGGACCCATCTACCACTGTCGCAAAGCATGTCGGGAAATCCTACAACAAAACCGAAATGGAGTTCCAATCAGTGGTCGGTTCCGGCAATTCTACTTTTTTCAAAAAATGCGGATTACCAAAATGAAAAATGCCTTAAAATCAAGGTCCCTTTGTTTAACTTTGACTCGCCGTTATGAAAACCTGAGAAAAGTGCCCCCTTTTCTCATAAAAAGCCGGACATTTTTAGGATTTGTCTTCGATATAAAGTGAACCAACTTTCTTGAGTAATATTTATATCTCACTAATCACAAAAAAGCGAGAAAGGAAAATTTCTCGAGTTTTTCAGCTTTTTGCCTTTTTATACAAAGTTGAAAAAAGTCGACTTTTTTATCTTTCTTTGTTTCGACCTTTTGGCGGACAGTTGTAAAAAAAAGGCGGGTATCCTAATCTTCGGGCCTCTCGACTGACAGCTGTCAAAAAATGGCAAAAAAAATGTAAAAAGTAGAATTGCCGGAACCGACCACTGATTGGATACCCGCCTTTTTTTGACAACTGTCTCCCAAAAAGTCGAAACAAAGAAATATAAAAAAAGTCGACTTTTTTCGACTTTGTATAAAAAGGCAAAAAGCTGAAAAAACTTGAGAAATTTTCCTTTCTCGCTTTTTTGTGATTAGTGAGATAAATATTACTCAAGAAAGTTGGTTCACTTTATATCGAAGACAAATCCTAAAAATGTCTGGCTTTTTATGAGAAAAGGGGGCACTTTTCTAAGGTTTTCATAACGGTGAGTCGAAGTTAATAAAAGGGTGTCCTTTTTTTGTTTTGAGTGTAAAATACAAACAAAGACCTTGATTTTAAGGCATTTTTCATTTTCGTAATCCGCGTTTTTTGTAAAAAGTAGAATTGCCGGAACCGACCACTGATTAGTTCCCGCCCGAAAGTTATTGCAAAATACTAGAAGTCTCAAAGCACTTCGGATATCGGGCATTTCGACCACGGCACGGGATGGGAAATGGCCCACAACTCTCAACGCTGCCCCTTTTCTGATCCGAAGTGATTCCAGACTTTCCCGCCGGCTCGTCTTCCCAACCAAGGTCCGTTTTTCACCTCGAGCGCTAAATGGCGCTTCAGACACAAGGAAGGACAAGAAACACGACTCGTTTCTTTGAGAAGTGCAAGAGACTTAAGGTTTTCTGAACTTAATGATGTCTTTCAATCACCGGACGGGCCTCATACACGTTGGCTTACACACACGCTACAGAGGCGATGTGTTGCCGTAGTGAGCTCACGATAGATAAGCGAGCCAGGCGTGCGTAAATAACGGTATTTTCGTTCAGGTTGTTGGCACTGGTCAGAAGTATTGCAGTCGCGTATTCTCACGGCCATACTGCTTTGAAATGGCTTCGAAATTGCGCTCTGAATGTACAGTCAAAGCACTGGAGGACCAGAACTCTGCTTTTTTCAGGTGAAATTGGTCAAATTCCTTAGGGTTAGTGCAAATTCGACAAGGGCTTGTGATATTATCCGTTGTACGATAAAATGAGGCTATTCTGAGCGAGAAAAAAATAAAAAAGGCCTAAAAAGTCATATAGGCTGGACATGCTCTCGGCCCTTCAATTGTAAATATAAAACTAGAACGAAGTGAACAAAAACAATCTCAAGTTTCAACCTCATTCCCAGGGTCCTCTCTTATCTTTGCCTTATTCGCATGTTCCAATTTCAACATGGCTTCTAATGTTGAAACTGCCAAGCTGCAGGAATAACACAACTATCCAGGTGGTAAAGTGAGGTCTAGGGTATGAAATTAACCAATTATAATCAATGATCGATCGGTTGAGATAATCCGATTATTTCCGAAGATTGATCATGAAATCATAACCGATTCTCAACACTATACATGTATGTGTTGTGGTTCAAATTTTCCTTTGGTTAAACAAATTTCAAAGCAGTTTAATTTTTCTTTCCTAGGAAAACAAAAATCAAACCAAAGAAAAACCACAAAATTAATGTTTTTGATCATTTTTATTTTCTGAATTGCTCAGCTCCAAATATCAATTCTTCTTACAGTACGTCTTGATTTGTTACTTTTGTTGAGACTTGTTATTGTTATTTTTTTTGTTATTACCTGTGTTTTCTTGCTGTCAACGTTATATTTTTTGTACTTGTATGAAAAGGACGAGGGCTTTAGTTGTAACAGCAACTTGAAACTTGACAATGCAGTTTGATTGGTTGATTGAAATGGAAGTCATCGAAGACTTCTGAAAAATATCTCAAAACGTTGTCAAAAAAATGTTAAAGCACAAAATAGCATTCAGCTCTACTGTACTGCCATCGATATTCCATTCAGAAACAACAACTTCTTAACACTTTCCAGGGGTCAAATCTGGTGATGACAACGATGAAAACGACGAACAAGAAGAAGACAAAGAAGTTAGCAAAGTGGTAGAAGATGAAGAAAGCAAAGAAACGGATGCAGCAAAACAAACTGAGGAAGAAGAAGGGGTAAAAGATAAACCAAGTGAGGAAAACATTGAAGAAGTAAAGGAAAAAGAAGGTGAAGATAATGAGAAACAGGATGGTGAGAAACAAGCAGAAGAGGATGCAGAGGAAGGCAGAAAAGATTTTCAACCTAGTGAAGATGATGTGAAGAAAGAATAAATCACTGACTTGCTAACTGTATATAACAATTTAGTTTGAAGTTTTTTTGTCTCAGCTGTCAAATCCACTAAATGTGTATTGCTTTTTGGGAGAAAAAGAACTCACAGGAATTCATTCTGAAACCTTGATAAAAATAAGTGAGGTCCTATAATGTAAATTGTATGTACACTTCAATGGCTGCAGTGTTGTTATTTAAATTTCATTTGTTATTGTTTTGTAATAGTCACTGCTGGACTTTTAAATAATTATGTACTTTAGAAACCAGGACAGTGAACACAAGACATTCTAATAGTGCCACACTTTATTTTGCTTTAAAGAAAGAATGTACATTCAAATCTACACTACTTAAAGTGTAATAAAGGTTGTTAAAAAGCTTGTTGATTTTGTTCAAATGGCTTTGTCTTAAATCTATTAAATAGTGTATGTTATTGCCAAGTAAAAAGTCCCTTTGTAGTGGCCATATCCTTTTTTTTTTTCAGTATGAACTTTCGAACATAATTTTTAAAGTAGAAGTGGAATTTATTAAACAGGCACGAGAAGTGGTGTATTGTAATAAAAAATTAAATTCATTGCATTTCTGTCAATACATTGCAATGAAACAAATCATATTCCCTAGACATTGAGCTTCTATAAATACTTTCATTGTTTATCCAGACACAGATAAGAGAGTTTTATTTGAGATGTATCAAGCTCTAGAGACTTGACTATGTTTAACAATACTAATCTAAAAGTTTCTATGGAATTTAATGTATCTTCTCATTAGAAAACCTAAACCTGCCATACTGTGTGATTTCCTGTCATTCTATCTATTTTATGAGTTTAAAGTACTATAATAAATTATTTCTGACAACTGATTGACTGCCATGCAATCAATTTTAACATGTTCTCAACCAATCAAAAAGGCCAATAAAATGGAATATTTATTTTTGACAGCCAATTTATTATTCTTCTATATGCATATGCATGTTAATTAGCCCTCTTTGCCTCCAATTTAACTTGAAATTTCATTTGTATTTTGCACATATGCTGACAAGGTAAAGAGGGCCAATTTACATGGGTTTAAAAGAATAATAAAATGGCCACTATTTTGAACTAAGGTGTATGTGCACAGATATATTATAGATATATTCAACCCCTACCCCCACCCCCTCCCTCCTAAGATGGACACTGTTGTGACCAGAACCAGGTGTCCATCTTAAAAGGTGTCTGTCTTCTGGAGAGTTAGGTCACAGTAAATAGGCCATTAGGACGATGGCATCATTTGACTACAACTACCAGAATTCATTTCATTTTTCCTTTCTTATTTAAATTTTGTAATTCCAGTGCGGTTTAAATAACAATAGCCCTAATTTGCACTAGAAGGATTCTGGTAGTTGTAGTCATATGACGTCATTGTGCAAATGGCCTATTGAGCAACTGAAGTGCAGAAGACACCAATGTTAGGTGTCTGTCTTAGAGAGGTGTCCTTCTTAGAGGGATATCTGTTTAGAGAGAGTCAACTGTCTTATAAGTGTAGTAGACACTAATGTTAGGTAGACACAATGCAGTAGACACCAATGTTACGTAGATTTAATGCAATAGAAACCAATGTTAGGTGTCTATCTCGGAGGAGTATCTGTTTAGAGAGAGTCATTAATGTCTTGCAAAGAATGTTTGATCAGACCATAACTCTGGGAGACAGGATTCTGATGGTAGAAGGTACTGTACTTACTCCCTGCAGTACTAGCCTGAGGCTAATAAAAATAACACTGAGCTAGTAACTATGGTAAAAGTTGCCCAGTAGTCTGTGGGTTAGAAAATGTCTGAAGAAATCTGAAGTTGACTGCCTGCTGATAAACAATCATAATGATTGTGTATGTACTAGCTGAAGTTTGCAAAAAAAGGATGCAAAAAACAAAACAGTATTGAAAAGATAAGTTAACTAAATGAGTTATAGGTGTATTTGCAAAATCTCGCCTTCCAATGAGCCTAGGAAAGAGCTTGGGATAATAACATATGCAATTTACAAGGTTATTAAAGAATAGCTGTCTAACCCTATTACCTTCTCTGCCAAAGTTGGTTCTTAGCCTGAGTGTTTTTCTTGTAAAAAAAAACATCTTCAGAGTTCCCAGCATAGTGTCCATTGGGTGAGGTGTTTGCTTGAATATAAGAGCTAGGACTGCCTATTGAATGTCTTGATCCTCACACATTACAGCTTTGTCAATGAGATGGTACTAAGTGAACTGTAACACCATCAAACACAACTGTGACTATCCCTTTGTACGCCATCCTTGGCATGCCTGCCTTAAAGTCAGTCATTGCTCCAAGATGTTTTGCTACATATTGAAAATCTTGCTCTGAAGAGTAGTGAACCTGCACTTCTGGTACAAAAACGTTCTTCTTGGCTAACTGATCGACAGTGAGGAGAGGTAAAGTGTGGACCCGCTGAACAAACCTTTTATCATAGTTGTCTTTCAATAAATAAGAAAGGTCTGTTTTTGTGAAAGGATGCACTTGGTCATTTAACTTAATATATTTTAAATGTTGATCAAAAAACTGTCCATGGCTTACACCGACCCTGCCAAATGTTCTCGTACGAGGGATTTCTGGCCGTATACATGCCCTGTCGTTACGCTGAGCTGGCTCTCTCATCCAATCATCCCAAAAGCCCAGCGGCCATTTTGGTTTGAGTTCTTCCCAAAGAGGTTTTGTTATCATCCACCCAAGGCCAGGAAAGAAGTCTGTTCTATAGAGGACATCGTTTCTCTGTACCATTCCTTCTTTTCCATTATCATTCCAAGCTGAGATGCACCATAAAGAAGGGTCCTTGTCCAGCAAGGGTTTTGTTGCCATAAAATATTCGAAAAAGTCTGGTGCTACAAGAGGATAAAATAAGCTGATATTATTTTCCAAATAATACTATATAAGCTATAGAATTAAGGGTATAATTATTTTCCAGAAATTTTGGTCTCAAAATAGGAATGGATGGTACATGCCTTGGCTATTTAAATAGTCTGTAATAGTTCACAGATTTTTGATGAATTGGTCTAAAAAGTGAGAATAGTTTTATGGAAATGGGATGTTACCCCCAGAACTCTCTCTCATTGGTGCTTCAATGCTATATGTCGCATTTTAAAGCCTAACGATGGTCAATCTCAGGGGGGGGGGGGGGAGAGGGGGTACCCAGATATCATAGCAATGGATAGCAGTGTTGGATGCATGGCTAAACGTCCCAACATGATATAGGCTAACATTTGTTGGATGGCATTATTGGATGTCATCCTAAATGCCCCAACATTGTTATCCATTACATTTGTTGGACGCGTGGCTGAAACATGACTGGCTGTTACTGGTGTTGTTGAGTTGGAAAGCTGGCTAAACGTTCTAACATTGTTGAACCAACAAATGTTGTACAACAATGTTTGAACGTTAAGTCAGGGCTTAAGATATGTTTACAAAACTTACCAACATCCAGATCATCTTCGACAATGATGACCGTATCATGACCCATGGCATCAAAAGCCTGTCCTAGTGCCCACTTGTAATGGCGACTGATCTTATAGTACCCCATCATAGACTTCATGTTGCTAGGGACACCCTGTACTTCTGAGAGGTCTGCCTGTTTTATGTGTGAAACTTGGTCTCCATATGATGCAATGACATCAGCGGTTTCTTGATGTCCACAATCTTGGCTCACTATTATGGGGAACTGTTTGGCTGAAGGACGATACTTCAATAACAGATCTAAGCAACGTTTAACTGTCGGTCTGTTACATGCTATGACAAGAACTGCAGCTATGAAATCATTTGCTGCTGCTGAACTTGATAAAACCATATCTTTCTTAGAAGATGATGTAACAGATTGTTTTTGCTTCGATGTCTGTATAAGCTTAAGTTTTATACGTTCTGTAGTTTTTTTATATCTGTTTAAACTTTCCTTGTGATTTTCTTGAGCATGTTGACTGGCCAAAACGAGGCTCTCTCGTTTCTCGTCTTTCGGTAACGTAAGATCAAAATCGATGTCAGACTCGTTGGAAATTTCCGTTCTTAATTTTGCAGGCCTTCTTTGTAGCTCTCGAACTGCTGCGGCAATCCCACTTAACTTTCCCCCTCTAACGTTAACATTATCTAAATATCTGTCTGAGATTTCCTTTAGTTTTTCATTCTCGGCAAAAGAAGACTTGTTAACAAAACGATATAGAAGAACACCGTTTCCAATGATAAAAACACACGCGGCCAAGAGAATCACCAATCCCTGCTTTGTGATGAATACAACTTTCATTGTGATAGACTCTCGATCTCATTTGAGCCACTTCACACGTAGCAACAACATATGCATGTAAATCAATACATTGTCGTAATCGGAAAAACTCGGAAACGAAAATCGGAACTACTCGGAACTTTTCGCTCTGATCATAAAAACCCGTGACATGCGTGACATGCTAACACGCAACGCAATATTTCGGTAAGCTTCTGTTTTCACACTGACACGGTTCGATATATTTCTCACGCGTGACCAGTATGTTTGAAAATTTAAATGGAGTGTTCAAGTTTTCCGGACAATTTTTATTTCAAACATAGCATTTGTGTACCTGAAATTGCTTTCATAATGGAAGAACATTGGATTGCACAAATTTCAACAGTTGAAAACATAACATATCTTGAGCGTGATGTTGCAAAAGGAGGTCATGGCTAGTTTCCGTTCATTCCATAATAAATTCCATCAATGCATCCACAAGGCCCCGAGCATTCAAGAAAGGTTACGAGTCCAGTGCAATTAACATGGTTGATATCTGCCCAATGATATGTCATTTAGGGACGGACCATTATTTTTATGGCGGGGGGGGGGGGGGGGGGGGGGGGGGAATTTTTATCTGCAAACAATTTTTTTTAATTTATACGCCTCTGCAATCATTTTTTTCCTAGAGCACCTTCCTGCGGACAATTTTTTTTTTTCATTTTTTGTTTACAGTGCTATCTTCTCTGGTGCTAAAAATATTTAAGTAGTGGTCCTATTAAGAAGTGGGCAACCTAACGGCAGGGAATGCAGAAAGGTGTTAATTGTGAAATTTTTAGGGGAAATTTGTTTGAATATATATATTTTGTTTTATTCTTTTGTTTACTCTTTCATCGCCTTGCCGTAAGGATCAGTTTGCCGTTTTCTGATTTTCTACAAGTAATTATTGTACTGATCCAGGTCTGCAACTGGGAGATCCGGCACCTCTCAACGGTTTGTCGCTGTGGTCTTGCTGATACTTTATATCCTTAAGGTTACCGTGTACCTTCGGGGGTGTCTCCAGTATAACACCTCTAGCGTGGTAAGATTACATTTAATATACCTAAACCCAGATATCAAATTAAAGCTTATAGAGCTGGCTATCTAAATATGAAAACCATTTGGTAATAAAATGAATTGTCGAATTTTTTACGACGTCTAAATTCGAACGTCCGAATCAGCTTTAAAACGCTATAACTCAAAGCGATTATTGTATTTTGCTAATTTGATTTGTTCTCGGGTTTCCGGACACGAAGCGCTAAAAAACGTGTCGGCGATTTCCCGTATTCAATTGCAATGAAAAGTTACAGAATATTTTCGAAAAAGGGAGAAAAAAAAAATGGAGTGATCGCACGGAAACGGCTCTTGACGAAAAAGTTTTCGGAAATAAGAAATTCGCTGACAGGTTTTTGTTGATTATATGTTATCCTAGCTTGTGTCCAAATTTGAGGAAAATCGAACAAATTCCCTTTGAGTTGTAGCTCTTTAAAGTGTCCCCTACAAGCGAAAAATTAACTTTGAGAAAACAGCGCTTAGAAAAACAAATTTTCGATCTGAAGGTACACGGTAACCTTAACTTAACCAGGTAGTGCCTTTATTTCTCTCTAGTTTACTAATTGATTCCCTTTTAGTGAAAACTATTCTGAGTTTAAATGCGACCAAAATTCGATGTGGGAAACATGAGAAACATGTAAAATTAGAAGCCTTTCTTGGCCATTGTTTTGGAGTTTCACGATTGGATGAAATCTTGTAGCACAAAGAAACATCACTTTAAAATAAAGTTACAGTACATTTTATTTAAAAAACATGTTGTCCATAGGTTGATGCATTCTCAGTAAAAAAAACCTAAACGATCTTAGGGACTGTGCAATAATTATCAGGAGGGGGGGCCGGAAAATGGGCTTCAAGTAGGAAAATATTAGGTAATACCCCCCCTTCAAAAGAACTAAATTTAGTTATTGCCCCCCACCCCTGATCAGTCAGAAATTTTGTATGACCCCCCCCCCCCCCCCTTCACACACTTTTTATATACAAATACCCAGCATTTTCTTAATATACACCCACCTGTTATTGCTACGAGGTAATGTCTTGTTGGACATCCATATCTGGAACAAACATGACCTCGAAGCAGTGTTCGACAAAGCCATCCGATTCCACTTCTGAATCACTTCATTGCAAATCCGAGTTGCTTGCACTGGAACTCATTTCCTCGTTAACGTGCTCTTGGGTTTCTCGTGGGATGCAAGAATGATCACCACGAGCGTACTGGAGAACTCGTGCAACCAGTGCCATTTTACCTCACTGATCTTAAAGGTGGTCAGACATGAGGGGTTATGTAGCAGGGACATGTCGCAGCGACATGTAGCAGCGACAAATGTTTGTGTAGTACACACTGAGGGACATGTAGCAGGGAGTGTAGCGGGGACATGTAGCAGAGAAAAAATCATAGCGCTTGCACACCGCATGAAAATGTCGCGGGGACATGTTGCAGCGACACGTCCCTTCGTGTGAACTTATATTATCATAATTGTGCAACACCAATCTTAGGGACATTTTGTCCCCGCGACATGTCTCACGGTGTTCAACTTGTTGAACTTCATGGGACACGTGAGAACACCACTTGAGTGAGAACTTGAAATAAAACTGGTAAAGCCCCCCCCCTCCTCCTGAGTGACTTATTTTACTTTGAGCCCCCCTATCCTTGCTTTGATTTTACTTCATGCCCCCCCTCTGGTTTTCCGCCCCCCCCCCCCCCCCCCTCCTGATAATTATTGCACAGTCCCTTATGTGGGGAAAGCGAAATGCCGCGGAACAATAGAGCATTGCCTACTTCTTACACAGATTGTTACTTAAGCTTAAGCTATTTTTCGAAAAAAATCAATAGTGCTATAGCCAATTATTTTGGCCACATACGCTCCTAGTAATTTATTGTTTGTTGTTCCTTCATACATCACCCACAGTTCTAATTCCTACGCAGCTACTGGCGCAAAAAAAGGACATTCGATAGGAAATTTGCAAAGGGAGTAGCGGGCTTTTTCGCGAACAGTACCGAAGTCCGGATCCTCTTTGACGATGTCCACAGGCCATCATACTCGTACCACCCGGCCTGTGGCACCAACCAGCGTTGAAGGCAGGCAGAATTAAAATGATTTCCTTCGTCATAGGCTACTCCAAATAACTTGTAAACATTTAGTGACCCATTAGCTTTGATGATGATATCGTCAGGAAGATGACAGACTTCTGAAACTCGCCCATTTTTTGACAGAATGGCAAGGCAACAGAGGCAAGCGACATTCCTTGAATGAAAACCCGTTGGGATTCTGACCTTAAGCCCTGGCACAACGAAGCGCTTTTTTTATTAATCCCATTAACGTTCAAAAACCCAACCCTGCCCTGATTTGCCCAGCTCCCGTTCGGCCTATAATACAACTCTGCCAGCCATCTTGTGAATAAACAAAAATAGTCGGAATTGTTGGTTCTACATATTGTATTCTTAGTTTCTGTAACAGGCAGATGCTATAACTCGATACAGGCAACAAAATGAAATTGAAATTTTTTTATTTTTTTTATTTACTGCATCAGTACAATATTACATAAATGAATACAGCACTCTCAACACACTCGCACACAGCACACACACACACACACACACGCACACACACTTTTACATACTCACATACTTATACGTTTACATACTCACACATCTAGCATTGATACATCAGAGCTATTAAAGGCTAAAAGTAAGTTATATTTTCCATTTTTCCATTAATTTATCGAAACACTTATTTTTACAACATATGTATTTTTCTGTTTCATATTTTATATTGACTTTAATTTTATAACTATCTATGTTAGGAAGTGCTTCATTCCTTCTGCAATTCCAGAGATACATTTTTCCCACAAGTAGTAAATAATTAAGTAAGGGGCATTCCAGTAATAAGATACCAAGAACGATATCTTTTAGAGTTAGGTGAACTGGCTTTCTTGTCAAAGAAAAATAATACGTCTCGAAATCTTTCCAAAATGCATATGAATGAGGACAATTGTATAAGAAATGAAACATAGTTTCTGATTCCATTTTACAGAAAGAACACAGACTATCTGTCCTGTATCCTATCTTATAAAACTTAGAATTTGTGTAAAGGATAGAATTAAGTATCTTAAATTGAAAGGCTTTAACATATGGTTCAAAAGCAACAGAGTGGGGCAGGAGAAATGCTTGTTTTAATAACTCATCGGATAAATTAAACTCATTCTTTAATTTTTTGGGCATAATTAGGAAAACATGCCTTTTTGCTGATTAGAAGGGAATAATAATCTTTAGATTTCTTTTTCGATATATCAAACACACCGCCATGAAATTTGAACGATGGGTCAAGGCCAAGATTATTAGAAATAAAACCAGTTGATTTTAAATTTGAAGGTACTGATTGTCTCAAACCGGTCCATTCTAAAAAATTAGCCCTTTTAATTTTACTTGCAATTAATTCATAAGACGCTGTATTAATTAGGTCAAAACGTAGGTCTTCTACTGTATAGATACCGTAATTAAAGTATTTCTTGTAAAAAATTGGTTTATTGTCTATTTTAATATTCTTGTTATTCCACACTATATAATGCCAATCACAATCAACAGCGTTAACTTCCCGAAATTCTGACCACCACTTAAGTAATTCTAAGTAAAACTCGGTGGTAATGGAGAGATCTTTCACATTATAGTTGCAGCTAAAGAGCATTAGCCCCCCTGAATCTTTTAAAATATATTTTAGATAACTTTTCCATGGACCAGAGTTGTCCCCAAATATTCTTTTAAGCCAAGAAAGTCGAAGCGATTTAATCGGCAAACTTTCAATATCTACCATTTTGATGCCTCCTCCTTCGTAGTTGTTAATAGCGGATAATCTGGTAACTTTATCTTTACCTTTCCATAAAAAATTATATATTAGACGATTTAATTCTTTAACTATATGTTCAGGAGTAGATAATAAGGAGGATGTATAAACAACCTTTGGTATAGGTAAGGATTTAATTAAAGTGACTTTTCCATAAATGGACAATCCCCTAGAGGACCAGATATTCGTTAGCTGTTTTATCTTGTCAAGTTTTTCAGAAAAGTTCTTAACATAAAGTAATTTTGTATCATACGTAAAGAAAACTCCAAGGGACTTAATTGGATCTAGAGGCCACTTAATTCCAAGGGGCTTCATGTCGCTATCTTTCAAACAACCTACCACATTCCTTCCGTCTTTGAGCTATTTACTTTCAAACCAGACATTTCCTTAAATTTGTCAAGTAACTGAAAAAGTTTATGGGCTGATTCTATGTCAGAGAGTACCGCAGTAGTGTCATCCGCATATTGAAGGTCAGCTTAGTTTCTTCTTGTCCAATTACAATTCCCTTTATTTCCTGGTTCTCACTCATAGCAATTGCTAATATTTCAACAGCTAAAACAAAAAGATAAGGTGAAAGAGGGTCTCTCTGCCTGACTCCACGACTTAAACTGAAATTCTCTGAAAACAAACCGTTGTTTATCACACAACTTTTAATATTCGTATAAAAAGTTCTTATCCAACGCATGAAGTCCGAGCCAAAGTTAAAAACGTTCAGACATTCGAATAGGAAGTTCCAATCTAGAGTGTCGAAAGCCTTTTGAAAATCAATAAAAATGAGCAGACCAGGTATGTTTTCTTTTTCTGTAAAATCCATAATGTCAAAAATCGATCTAACTGTTTTACCAATGTACCTATCTTTTATATAACCAGTTTGGTTATGGTGTATTATGGAAAGCAATACATTTTTAATTCCAATGGCAATAACTTTTGATATGATTTTAGTATCAACATTGGCGAGAGAAATCGATCTCCAATTTTCTATTTGTATACGATCTTTTCCTTTTTTTTCAATTAGGCTAATGACAGCTTGCCTTTGAGAATTGGACAATTCTTCTTTTTCAAAAGATTCATTCACACAATCAATAAAAATTTCACTAATAAGATCCCAACAGCATTTATAGAATTCAACTGGGATTCCATCATTTCCAGGCGATTTATTATTTTGAAAAGTTTCTAAAACCTTTTTGCATTCTTCAACAGTAATTCGACCTTCACAGGATAGCTTTTGTTCTTCTGTCAATTGAGGAACATTCAGATTATTAAGAAACGCCTTAGTGGATTCAAGTGACTCACTTGAACTTGCTTTATACAAATTTTCATAGAAACGTTTTTGCTCGGCAAGTATCTGAAATGGGTTTGTCGTTATTGAACCACTTATTAACAATTTTCTAATATGCTTTTTGATATGATTTCTCTTTTCTAAATTTAAAAAGTACTTTGTGCTCCTTTCACCATGTTCATGCCAGCGGGCTCTTGCACGTATGATAATTCCTCTTACTTTTTCTTCATAAAACAATTCCATTTTCTCTTTACAATCATCTAATCGCTACCTATTTAAATCATTCGGATCATTTTCAAACAACTTGGCAGAATCCTCATATTCTTGTTTAATTTTCTGTTCTTTCTCATTTCTACGTTTAGCCTTTTCTTTAGAATAGCTAATAGCATGCAATCTAATATTGTACTTAACCCAGTCCCAAACACTGCGTTTATCTGAAAGATCATTTTCACCTTCTAGTTTCCATTTTGGTATATTAGCTTTTAAATCATTCAGATAATTTTCATCATCTAAAAGGGAGACATTCATTTTCCACATACCTGGACCTTTAATCTCCCCGATTTCCCCTAAATCTAAACTAATTGCCGAATGATCAGTTCTTATTGCATGAATAATGCCAGAGGAAATAACACAATCACATAGATTATTAGAAATTAGCCAATAATCTAGGCGACATAATACTATTGGTGATTTTTGGCTCCAAGTATAACTTTTTGTTTCGGGATTTTTGATCCTCCAGATATTTACTAGATCTAATTCACTTTGTAAGTTTTCAATACAATCGATTGCCGCTTTCCTAGGTATCATTAAACCACCGCATTTATCCAGACTAGGGTTTAACGGACAATTAAAGTCACCGCCCAAGATAACGTTTTCCTCAGAATCTAAGTTTTCAGTTTGAAGTAATATATGCAACTTTTTTATTGTGTTATATCAGAAACCCACTTATGGGTTTCTGATTATATGGAATACATATTAACATTTTGGCCCAATATACTACAGGTAGGCACTACCTTACCAACCACCACTAGTAAGTACTATTTATTTATCAAAGTACTAAAATAAAAATGATAAACTTCGACGCTGTTCAATTACTTTTCTTCCGACGTTTCGGCAATGCTGCCTTCTTCGGGGTTCAAAACTATTGAGAGAAACCACATGTGAACAAAGCACAATGTGCGAGTTGGGAAACTGGGTACTAGAATTGAGCTTTGTTTAGCTAGTACCCAGTTTCCCTACTCGCATAGTGTGCTTGGTTCACCTGTGGAGAAACCTTGGAGAAACCGTTCCCCAAATACATGCTCGCGCACGTAGCAGCGTGCCAAGTGGGCAAAGTCAAAATTCACACTCGGGGTCATAGTTAGTTTTGAACCCTGAAGAAGGCAGCATTGCCGAAATGTTCCCGGCGTACGTAACTAATCGATCAAAATCAATCATCAGAAAGCTGATCGATAAATCGATATTAATCTATCAGGAGCCATAATCAAGGACGGAGACCGTAAGCGTGGGGCCCACGCAAACCCATGTTAAGGACGTGCTGGGCTATTTTTAGCAGAAATTGCGCCACCCTTGACGCAATGAGAGCGCGCGCAAATTCTACCTTATATGGAAAATAAAAGTCTTTTGCGCTTGTTAATTGCAAATGAAGTTTTTACGTGGACGCTACTAGTAGAAGTTTACTAAAACAAAGTGACTGAAACGACAAAAACAATTTTTATCTACCGTACACTCAACAGAATAGACACTGGTGTAAGATTAATTATAATTAAGCTTAACTTTTTTAACAGAACGTGCAGATTATCAAAAAAGTCATTTGATGGTCTTTTTAAAGACATCCGTCAGAAGATCTTCCCGACAGAAAAACTTAACGACACTTGGTTAAGCTTCAATTAGGTTTTCCGCAAATGAAAACACTGATAGCTGAGCCAGTTTAATTCAAGCCAAAAATGCTCTAAAATACTTCGAATGGAAGTGGCTTTTTTAATACCAGTCCCTGAACAGGCTGGTTTGAGGTCACTCTTTCTATCATAAGAAATTTTTTCAACGCGGCCGCTTCCACTAAAATCCACTGAAACACACATAAACTTATTTGATACTATTACAACTTGCTAGCGTTTATTAATTTGAGAAGTAGAAGACACAGCTCATGAATAATACATTCCTGACAGTAAGTTTATACTACGTGAAGCAAATATAAGCTTAGTAAAGCTTAAACTTATAGAAACCTTGCAAACATTTTTCACTTATTTAGGAAAATTGATGATTCTCAGGATTCTTACTATTAAATTGGCCATGAAAGAATAGACTAATGTTCAGTGACGTTAATTTTATAAGATCTTATATGTTAACTTTAAGTGAAATGATCACGAATTCAAAGTAAGCTTACGCGAAGATGCATTTCAAGTTTACACCAAAGAGAAGTTAAGGCTTAAGTGTAACTGCTCAGTGATTTTCCCAAGCATAAGCTTAGCTTAACTCAATTTCCCAGCTGCAAGTCGATCTTTATCGTAATCCAACCACATTGTGCTATAAACTTCTACAGTCACCCCAATCAAGCTACAAATCAAAACTGATATGGCTAACAAACGGGAAAACAAATGAATCTGAACACATTCAAAATGCGGTGCATCATTGACCAAAACTACGCTTTCTCGTTTTACAGGTAAATAAGTGAATAAAAATATTTTGAACCAATAAATAATAATGACAACATTGAATTAATATCTTTACCTTATTTTAAGGTGACATGCCAGTCCTAACCAGCTGTATGTTTAAAGCAATCCAACTATTAAAACTCGATAAAAATCAAACCTTGAATTCATCCGCATGAAACGTCAAGAATATTGAAGAAATGTGTTAACAGCTTTTTAAAAAGCTTAATTTTAGCGGTTTACATACTGTCGCACACAAGAAAAGAGCAATTCCATTTCCATTGTAGAAAGTCGTGATGAATGCGTCAGTTTTTTTTGTTTCCAAGCTGCAAACTGAACCATTTCTTCATCTCGGCCTTATGAACACCGCAAACAAATGAGCATGCAAGAACATCGTCAGTTGAATTATAAATTTTCTCAAACAGTTCAGGTCAGTCCATAGACCTTTTTAACAATCCAGCGTAACAAAATAGTTTTAAGGCAGTTTACTGGATCCATTTTGCTTGAAATGACTGCAAGAATTAGCTGACTATCGCAGCTCGGGAAAAACTTTTCAACGTTTACTCCTTCGCTAATTTCATTCATTCAACTCAAGCGCCACAGCGCCACACATTTTGGCGCCTTTCGGTCTTTTCGTGCGGGTCATGTGATATATGTCTTGACTCAAACTTTACCTAAACTAGTAATGAGTGTATCGTGTTCTCTGTGCGAGTCTTAATCTATAAAAGCGCTCACTTTAGAGAAAAGTCGAACCTAAAAGTACAAATTTCGGCCGCCATTGTTTTGAATTTTTTAAACGTGACGTCCGCGCAGACACACGCGCGTGTCACACGCGATGGCGCAATTTCTGCTAAAAATAGCCCAAATTGTCCTTTACATGGGGACAGGCAGCTCTAAAGAAATGACATGTTGTTGCGGTCTCCGTCCCCGATTATGGCTCCTGATCTATCTAATAATAATAATAATAATAATTTAATTCTTATATTGCGCGCTTTCCATGAAATGATCAAGCGCGCATTACATGATTTCTATCTATAATAATTAAATACAGGATATCTCAATAATAATTATTAAAAATATACTATGATAAAATTGAAATATACAAGATAAAAATTAATAAAAATTAATAAAAAGCTTCCTTAAAAAGGTACGTTTTCAGGTGGCACTTAAAAATCCCTAGATCTGTAATAGAACGAATCTCACGCGGTAATACATTCCAAAGTGCCGGGGCTGCGACCTGGAATGACCTGTCTCCTAATGTAACCCTACTTCTGTAAGTTGGCATTGCAAGCAACAAACCATCCGAGGAGAATCTTAAATTATAATTTCCTGGTCTTTTCTAAAATTCGGATCAAGAGGACAAGCATTGAAAAAATTTGGTAGCAACTTTACAATACCGGCCACTCAGAAAGCGTTACTTACGCGACATGGCCCGCGGCCACGCAGTGGAAGAAAAATATTTCTATTAATAATAATGATGTCAATGATGTATAAGTTTTCCCTGCCACCGCGGTCCGTGGTGCCACAGTCGATGAATAATAATGATGTAGAAGTTTTCCCTGCCATAAGCAGCATTTAACGGTATAGTCTCTGTAAAAAATAATCACAAAGAAGTATAAAAAGAGACAGGCCAAACACGACTCCCACTAGTCGCAAAATGTATTAAGTAGCCTTTAGAATAGCTTTCCCGAGTATACCTGCGAGATATTTGTCCCGTTAGATTACCATTAGGCATATATTAGGGTTTTTTGGTTCAGAGTCGTGTTGCAAGATAAATAAGTTTATGTTATCGCTATGAAAATGTTAGGATCAGTAAATTTCTTAGTTCGTGATGCAGTGTTTAAGTCTGCGACGTGCAAGGCTTGTGAAAGACTGTTTCTTCGTCACACTGAGATGTATAAGTGTCTAAGATCCAAGAATGAAAATGTCAAAGACGACCACGACAGCTCTAGCAAGTCTAGTGCGTAAGTTTACAACAACTAGATTTCCACCTGAAACAGATTTTGACGATAAGATTGATGATGATCCCAATAATGAAAACAGAGAACAAAGTTGTAAAGAATTTTACTTGAAAGGAGGAATAAAACTTCTTCGCAGAATGAAAGCTAAATCATTCATTTAGTTATGTTTAATAAAAAGGATGCTGAAGATTAATTGCAGAGAGTTCTTGATGCTTTATATATCCCATGTAGAAATAAGATTTCAGCAAGTAAAACATGTTATATTCGAAAGGAAAGAAAGGAGAACTCTTAAGAAAAAGCCATGGGAGATCCTGAAAATAAGGAACGTGATCAGTTAGATACTGTAGCTCCGTCTGCTCAACATAGCGATGAGCAGGATATATTAGTGAAGAAACACGATACAGTGAACTGTTTGGTTGTTTTAACCCATGTTTAGATAACAATCACCAAGGGAACAACCTTTTAAGTAATGCTGGAATTTTTTCTACAGCAAATGATAATGAAAAGCTGGTAATTAATCGTATGGATGATAACAGTTATAAAGCTCTGTTCATTCTTTGAACAGAGAACAAATGGAGATTTTTTTTTACCATATGTTACTCTCTGTTAAAAACGACGAGAAGCAATTGACACTTTTTAAGTAGTGGCGCGGGTTTAGGGAAGGCAACAGTAACACAATGTTTGTATGAGGCTCTTGATAATAAACGAGGTGAAAATCCAGACGAGTTGAAAGTACTGAAATTTGCTGCAGACACAAGACAAGAGGACTGCATAACCATTACCCGAATTACATGCAAACAAAATTGTCAAAAGATAAATTGAACTCAAGAAACCACGCACTCTAACGTAAATGTCCAATTGCAACATCAAAAACAATATTCGGACATAATATGACAGCATTGCATGATGGGAAAAACTTACAGGAGATAGCCCACAGGGCTCTTTGATTTTAGTTTCTGGGCGAAAATTTTATCAAACATGAATTCACTGATAGAAGTCATCAAAATAAGCAAGGCTTTGAAGGCAAAAAGCTCAACGGAATATGGTTGGCGAAATGGTGCAAAATTCACAAAGTTTATATTCATTCACATTTAACGCTGTTATTATTATTCACGAATATATTTATTCACATTCAACAACTAAGTTTTCATTCAAGAAATATACCTAATTCAAAAAAGGTTGCTTTGGTCATTGGTAATTGGGCATTGGGAAGCTATTGATAATATTGAAATTTAAATTTAAGTCTGAATGCCGAAAAAGAACTGACAAAGACAGTCAGACGTTTCGGGGATAACCCCTTCATCAGTGTTTGTATTACTTTTACGAGAAAAACGCTGATGAAACACATCACAAACACTGATGAAGGGGTTATCCCCGAAACGTCTGACTGTCTTTGTCAGTTCTTTTTCGGCATTCAGACTTAAATTTAAATTTCAATATTATCATTAACCGTGAGTGCCACGCAGCAAAAAACATTTTAATTTATGCTATTGGGAAGCTATTGTTTTGGCGGTCACTCAAGCGAAGCATTGCATTGTGTTCCGTATGCCAAATGCCAATTCCCAATTACCAATAACCAACTGCCAAAGCAACCTTTATTGAATTAGGTGTATATTCATTCACATTTAACGCTGTTTTTATTATTCACGAATATATTCATATTCATTCACATTCAACAACTTAGTTTTCATTCAAGAAATATATTTATTTATTCACATTTAACAACGTATTTCTTATTCACGAATATATTCATTCACATTTACGGGATGTGTTCATTCACATTCAACGGTTTTTATAATTCAACACATTGATACACTGCCCAAATATGGTCAAAAAGTTATCGATGTATGTTATGTCCACATGACGTATAACCAGCGATGGCGGTAAATTTGGCATTTTGAAGGAAAGTGAAAATGACTGCTGCCTGCAATTTCGTGTTTTTGGGCGAAAAAGTGCGTGAACTATTAGTTAAAAAAGGGAAAAGAAAGAAAAAAAGAGAAGAAAAGAAAAGAGAAAAAATATTGTTCACATGATTGGTCAAGACAAAAAAGGCGCGAAATTTTCGCGTTGTCGCGGTCGCAGTGTTTCTTGGCGTAGCTGAATGAAAACTGGTTCAAAGTTTAACCGCTCGACAAGGAGTGAATGAAGGAGCACAATTTTCGTAAAATTCCTTTGGTAATCACCTTTGGAATATGATATAGACTTGATGCTTTCTCAGAAAAGTTTCTGATCTCGTCATTACGGCTGGTATAGGAGCTAAAAAACGAGCAAGTTTGTAAACAACATTGATCGACTCAGTTTGTACTTCGATGTTTGAAAATTTGGTGCTGATGGAAGGGAATAAAAAGCCAAATCAACTACAGGTACGATGTTTTAACCGTTTCTTGTATCCTTTAGCTGTGAATTTTTGTACGCTGTTTTGATTCTGAATTGAACTTTTTAAGATACGAAACACTAGTTGTAACTAAGACATTCTATGCCATTTTACTGTGTTTTAATTCTTGTAGTCACTACTCTGTCCCGTTCTTTGAGTAGACGAAAGCTCTTCGTAGAAACTCTCAACTGATTGTGTACGCTAAATTAATTTTAGCTTGGCAAAAGTTTCGGCATTCGCTGTTTGTTGTTTAAGAAATGGTCCGAGGTAAAATATTGTTGTTAGCCTTTTTACTTAATGAAAGGTTGTATATCTCAATGATTTTTTTCTCGAAACTGTGATTTGTTATCAATGTGTTGAATTATAAAACAGTTATAGTGTTCAAGTTTGCACAATATTGACAAAGGCGCCACTTTCATTCCTGAACTGTGTGATGTTGCAAGTTTCGCGCGTTAAAACTATTGTAAGCTTAAGCTCTTTTTAAAATAAAAGGCTTGTCGGCGATATTTTCTCTTCAAACTGTGCTTTGTGTTATCAATGTGTTGAATTATAAAACTATTATAGCGCTCAAGCTTGCGTGATATCGCCTAATTTTAGCCGACTCGGCCTACGGCCTCGTCGGCTAAGTATTAGGCGATATCACGCGCGCTTTCGCGCTATAATAGTTAAATATTCGTTCACATTCACGATCGAAATATTCATTCAACACGGTGCAATATTCATTCAGCATTTTCTGCGCACCGTCTTTGCGCATCATTAGGTCCCAGCTCCCGCTCTATCATTCCTGAACACAATATGGCGGATGAAGGAAGGCCTAATGTAGGGGTAGACCAAAGACCACAAACAAAAGTGTTACATTGGCAGGATCTTTTTTCTGCAGCTCTCGATCTCCTACATATACAAGAGTGCATCGACGAAGGGCTAGCGCTCGAAACGTCAGCTATTTCAGTGAATCTTTTTACGGTGGTCAATTTACCTTATCGACTCAGTCGATAAAACTAAATTCTCGTATCTCAGTTATAGTAGCTCTCCAGCAAGTACTGCCTATCATCAGTATCAACAGCGCAGTACTGAATGAAATACTGGGAAATATACGTCTTTTGCATGTACAATAGATACGACACGACTCATCAAACTGCACAAACCTTGCAGTGTATTCTGTGACCACCCCTGAGGTCTTTCGATCTGGAAGCCGGTCAGGCGACCTAGGTATTCAATATCGGAGGAAGTTCTTCTGCACCTTAGATCATCGGGTTTCACTTTAAACCCCTAAAGGTAGGCTTTTACTCAGCATTCTCGTTTCATTGAATTTTGGATTGAGATTACCGGCAATTTACTGGACAAAAAAAAAAGAACATTTCAAGGGAAAAAACTCTTTAAAAAATGCACATGTATGTAGCTCTAGTTCACAGCGCCAAGACCTTGCTATTTTTCACAGTTTCTATGAAAAAAGACCGTACACGTGAAACCCGACGATCTAAGGTGCAAAAGAACTTCCTCCGATATTGAATACCTAGGTCGCCCGACGCTTCCAGATCGGAAGACCTCAGGGGTGGTCACAGAATACACCGTTCAAGGGGCATGTACTAAAACCTGAAACTGACAACGAAACGACCGAAACGAAACTACCGAAACGACCGAAACGAAGCGAAATCACCGAAACAAGCGAAACCATCGAAACGACAGAAACGAAACAAAATCACCGAAATGTCCGAAACGAGGAATGTCGAGGAAGGTAACGGTTTCTCTCCAAACGCTGTCTCGCATATAGGAGCTAAATTTTGATTTTTAAAAATAAATAAATAAATCACTTTTTTAAGTATCAAAGGTATTTAGCACGCGAGCACTAATTGGGGACACTTTGTAGATCTAATTGGTATTTGGAAGTGTTGGTTTTTGAGGGGGAGGGGAAAACCGGAGTACCCGGAGAAAAACCTCCCGGAGCAAGGAGAGAACCAACAACAAACTCATCCTAACCCGGGCCACATTGGTGGGAGGCGAGCGCTCTCACCACTGCGCCACCCTTGCTCCCCCAAGCAAATACGAGTTTGTTTCAGGAACTCGTAAAAGGGATGTTTTATCATACTTTTTCTGCCTGCATCAGTGACTTAAAGAGTCCGCGCAGAGAACTGGTCACGCAACACTAAGATAAACATCCTGTTATTTATTTTCAATCGCCCTTCTGTAACTTGACAAATACCCTGGGTATCAGGTATCGGAGGGTTTCTTTCGCCGCAACATTCAAACCACGGAGGAATATATTAGCAAAGATAAAATATACATGAATGTAGAATGGGTTGATGTGAGCGTTCAATATTTACCTGTCAAGAATCCATGTGATAATGTCCTTGTATTTATTACTCGCCAAGCCTGCAGCTCGAAATACATTAAGTAGCACTCCACATAAGAACTACAGTAAACTTCATTGTTCTGCGGCTCTTTCCCACATAGAATATCTTTGATTTTAAGAATAGGGGAAGAGATGATGGGAATCCACGAATTCTGATTGGCTATTTGATGCGAGTTATCGCACTCATCTCTTCGCGATTCTTGCGATATTGTTGTTTTTTTTTGCGTGAAACTTACGTGGAATTTCCTCGTCAGGTAATGAATTTTCCTATAGAATTTAGGCTCCAAGATGACTTGATCCCTATATACCCTAGCCTATACATCTGTCACTATAAACGTTTCCTAATGGTCCTCCCTAAGAGAGGGGAGAGGAACAGGCAGTTAAATATCTCGTCTTCCCTATTTATTTACCCATTTTTCTCCCTCCTCCCTAATTTTTTCGGCCATTTCTCCCTCCTCCCTAATATTTATACTTTCTCCCTGAATTTGGGCTTTTACAGCTTTTTATTACGTAATACTTCATGTCAAAATTCCCCAGACCTCACCACAGTAACATCAATTGTCCAGAGAGTCTTTAGTGGCAATCAAGGTAACTGTAGAGACCCATAGACCCTTAAGATTCAAGATGTGCCTTACCTACGAATAATGTAGGTCCATGTACCCCAACGTTGTGGGTCAATGTGGTGGTAGTCTTCCTAAGTAACAGGTTCTTCTTCTCGTTCCATTGCATGGTTTTTGTTGTAGCTTTAACGACACTCGCGACGTAAGGTTTTGAAGATCTTTGCATCGGTCTTTAAAAAAAGTCATGGAACCTGGCAGGTGCTCTAACTTGTCTGGTGTAACGCGTGTGTGAAGGTATGTGTGCGGAAAATTTTCTCGGTCAATTCATTGTCATTATCGCTATCTCCATTAGTCCCATTAGTGTCTCGACTTCCAATTTCACGAGGAACAAGTTCACTAATGTCTTGCCTGATAGTTTGCAGCTCCTCAAATTGGTCTTCAGTGAGTGTGATACCTTCAGCTCCTACAGGACAATGAACATGAATGCTTGTGGGAACATATGCATCTACGCTTATTGCATGCTTGGTGCATCTCCAGCTGAAATGCAGGATGTCGTCTTTGTCTTGGATAAACAGGTCTGCATTTACCTTGGATTCAGCATCTAAAATATCTTCCCTTGCGAGTATAAGGACTTCATCTCCTTCAGTGCTTCTGTGGAATACGGTACCCTTATAGAATACGACTTTCCTTTGCGTGACTATAGCGGTATGCTCACCACTAAGAAATGACGAAAAGTCAAGATCAACACTTTCGGGTGGCTCCGCTTCGTACAGAGCAATAGGTACTGCTTCAAGCCACTTCTTCCTGTAATCGTGCAGTTTGGCAATGTCACGAGATGGCAGCTGCACGTGTGATGCCTTTGGGATGGTTGGCATGTCTTCAAACTTAATGAAATCCTGTGGAATTTCATAGTACGACTTAGGAACTTGGTTGTCCAAATGAAGCCACGTTCACTAAGCCATACTTTGTGCAGCATTCGTGTCGCGGTTTTCCCATATTCGATTGCAATGAAAAGTTACAGAACATTTTCGAAATACGGAAAAAAAATGGAGTGATCGCGCGGAAATGGATCTCAAAGAAAAAGGTTTCCGACAATGCAAAATCGGCGACAAGTTTTTGCTTATTATATGTTAACCTAGCTACTGTCCAAATTTGAAAAAAAAATGGAATAAATTCCCTTTGAGTTATAGCTTTTTTAAATCTTCCCCACGCGCGAAAAGTGTATTTCGAGAAAACAGCGCTTGATTAAAATTTTCGCTTCACAAACAAACACCACGCCTTCAACACCTTTCGAAATAATTCCGACAATAATCACTCCACTTCAATAATTTTATTTTTGTATGAAAGATCATTCTCAAAACTTTATTTTGAATCGAAAAAAGTGTAACAGGCAATTTTCCGATCTGAAAGTATTCTGAAAAGCAAACTGATTTAAAGGTCTGTAAGGTTTTTTTTTAAAAGTATTTTATCGGCCTAATTACTTGGCAAATCTTGTAAAAAAGATCCAAATACCACTTGGTCGATCTTGGTCGTCCTGCAGCAGAATTATCGGATCGAGAGCACAAGAAAGCACAAGACGTCTGGACGTGACAAAGGTAAAAAAAAAAAACAATAAATACCGTCACGTTTTGCTTACGTGCTCAAAATGTGGGAATAAGTTCGTGTTCCAGTATCCTGTATGATGCCTAGTGATGTTGGATGATGTCTAGTTCCATTAGATGATTTCTAGGGAAGTTGATTAGGTCTAGCAACGTGCGATGATGTGTAGTGATGTTCCATGACGGGTGGTTAGGATTGGTGGTGGTTTAGGGGACAACATTGTTATTGATTTTCAATTTGGTGTACTGGAACACGAACTTATTACCCAAAATGTGGTATCCAGTCTTCTCTCGTAATAGATGCGCCTGGTGAATAAAACTTTTCCAACAGCTTGGACCTATTTGGAAGACTCCAAGGAAGGTTTTTACGTGTTTGTTCTAGCCTAAAAATCTGAAAATTCAATAATTATTTTCAACAAAAATGATTTCTCCCTTCTCCCTTTTCACGTTGTTTCTCCCTTCTCCCTATATTTTTACGTCATTTCTCCCTCATCCCTAATTATTTTCGGCCGTTTCTCCCTCCTCCCTAAACCGTTCCTCTCCTCTCCTAAGAGTCACCATTACATTTTTTCACAATCAATGCATTAAAGGTGAACAAATCACATTATATGTTTGTTTTTACGAAATGGGTAAATGAATGGGTTTCCACTCGGCTTTTGGCGCGAATTTGCGATGTCACAAAGTCGATCGACATGCTGCATGTAAACCGTTCCCTATTAAGGTTACTATATCTTTATATATCTATTGAGGTTACTTTTAGCAACAGCTTAATTTACAAATTTAAGTAGTTTTAGACGTTTCGTTTCTCGATCGGTCGTTTCTTTCGTTTCGATGGTTTCACTTGTTTCGGTGATTTCCTTTCGTTTCGGTGATTTCGCTCGTTTCGTTTCGTTGTTTCGGGTTTTAGTACATGCCACTGCAAGGTTTGTGCAGTTTGATGAGTCGTGTCGTTTCCATTGTCCATGCAAAAGACGTATATTTCCCAGTATTTCATTCAGTACTGCGCTGTTGATACTGACGATAGGCAGTACCTGCCGCAACTAGAAGATACTCTAGCCTTATTTGGATGTTCTCTCTCACTTCTACTTCCGCAGTGTGCCATTCCCGTTCGCACTCTTGTAGGAGATCGAGAGCAGCTCCTAATATTCACTCTTTTAAGAGTGGGGTTTGTCAGCTGACGCATTAAGAACTTTAAGAACTTGACCGCGACCAGAGCACATAAGCCTCGAAGAGAGGGACTGCTCTCATTTTGGTAAATGTAAATGTAAAAAGATCCTGCCAATGTAACACTTTTGTTTGTGGTCTTTGGTCTACCCCTACATTAGGCCTT